>JAOXYM010000014.1:19866067-19918486 GCA_028567055.1 Leptatherina wallacei
GTGTGTGTGTGTGTGTGTGTGTGTGTGTGTGTGTGTGTGTGTGTGTGTGCCAGTGAGTGGATATTTTTATCCATGGTGAACATTAGATTAAAAGTTGCTGGTCATGGGAGCTCTGATGGACCTGGATGTGATTAGAGTAAATGTGGGGCGTGTGATGCAGCTAAGTACATTCCAGCGGTGCGCAACATTCACTCACACACAAATGCATGTGCAGATTTCATTGCATCTGTTTGCTGGCACTCCGGTGAACAAAAACACCTGCATCTGAGCTAAAAGGCTCCATTGAAAAGTGCAGGTAAATAATCCAAGGTGGAGCTTCTATTTTGCATTAATCAAGCTAGAATCTATTTGAGATTTTTTTTTCTATCTTCTTTATTAAATAGTTGACAAATTCATGTTTTAAAACTCATGGCAGTCATTTCTATTGTGAAGCTTGCAGTGAATAATCTCTATGCTGCTTTTTTAAGCAAGTTTTACAGATAAAGATCTCAAGGCACATTAGAGAACAGTACAGGTTCTTTCTAAACATGCACTATGCAACAGTTTGTCTTAAAATAATCATCAGCTATGTCTGCTTTATTCCTACATTGAGTGCAGGCAAAAATCCCATGATCCAAAGTCGATTTTAAAATCAATTCATTACACTCTAATTTGATCTCTATAGTAGTTAAGCATGTAGCTTGGGCAGGAACGTTAGTAAAAATGAATAAATGAACTAAAATATGAAGGTTGCTGATCTAAAACACAAGCCAGCAGGTGCCTGCCTTAACTGCTTAAAATGCCTCAAGCGTACAGAAGCTCCAGTCGACAACTACAACTGCAGTTCTCATCCTACGCCAAGGCCAGTGCTCCACTTTGCAATTTAAAATAAAAAGTGGTCTGGAAAATATAATGGTTTCCTCCTTTTCCCATGCTCCACCTCTCCATCAAGCTTCAAAAAGACGACAATGATCTCATACCTCAGTTTCCTCTCTTGCATTGGCAGATGAATCAGAGCTCAGCCTGTTGTAAGTTTTGGGCGCCAATGTTCTGGCAAAGGGTGATTGGCTTTGGCACATCACAGAACTACTAAACTACTTTTGGTATAAAAGGGTCTGCTCTGTCATTAGTAATAGCCCACAGTGGCCCAGCTGAAATGTAAAGATGGCTCCACCTTGATTTTATGGGAAGTGTCCCAATCAGAGCCCCTTTTATTTGATCCTTACAGTTGTTTTCTGATTTGTCATAGTTTTTGTATTTTGGAAATATTGTTAAAAGCCAGTATGTGAAATGGTAAAACATCATCTTGTTATTTTATAACAGTAAAGATTTAGATGTGCTTTTTTTTGTGTCTGTGTTTTAGTTCCATCTTCTTCTATGACATTCAAGATGCCCTCTTGCAGACAGAACCAGCTCTGAGCTCAGCTGGGACTGTCAAGGTGCGGTTGCCAGCCAATGTGTCAATACGTCACAAACACAGGGCAAACAAGGGGAAGCAGTGTGACAGGAATTAATCCACTTGGCACCCAGCATGGTTAACGTCGCCTCAGCTTCTCCATGCTGGCATTACAAGAGCAGATCAGGGCCAAGATGACTTCCTGGTCTGTACACTGATGGGCTGATTTATCAGCAAACAGACAGTGCAGGATTATTTCGCACTTTATGAACAGTGACAAGTTTTAAGAAGGAAAGTTTCCAATCTGACTCCAGAACTTGCAACATATTTCATTTTAAACTGAAGAAGACCACAGCAAGCCTCAGAGAAGTATGTGCAGTGAAATATAAATGACAAATAAGATGAAATGAGAGAAATGATGACGCAAGAATAAAGAAATATTTCAAGAGCTATTTCTTCCTTGAGAGTCAAACTTTGTTGTTTTCGTTACTGTGAGCCCAACATCGAGATGCACCACTTTTCACCCACAAGCGCATGCACACAAGCTACACTTATCATTAATCTATCCAATTATTTTCCCACACCCTGAAGCATTGTCCATCAGAGAGCATTAGGAAACTACATGTGTGTGTGTACTCTTGTTTCTGTGTCTTCATGTGCATCTGTCTTTGTCCGTCTGTTTGTCTGCTCGCTGAGCCCCAGGGAACTTCAGCTGTCTGGTGCAATGCTCCCAAAGGGAGGACTTTGTTGGCTGCGCCACCAGAGGGGGGTAGTGTTGAAGGGGGGGGCGTAAGGAAACCGGGGCACATTTCCTGTGGAAATGGGGTTATCGCTTCACCAATTACTACTGCAATTACAGTGGGAGGCCTGCAGAAGCATGGGAACAAAGCCTATAGGCACACAGATGGGCATTCGCTCAGACATGCACACATGAAATAGTCATTTTTAAAAGTCATGTCCACACACATGATTGTTAGCAATATAACCTCACTGTCTGTGTTTTATCTATGCCAAAATCCCACTTCTACAGGTGACAGACTGTTTTGAAGAGGGTGTTGTTGGTGTTTTAACCTCCTGCTATGACAGAGTGGCGCAGTCCACAGTGAACAACTGTGATGGTCCTGACATGGTTAACTTTCCACTGGGACACTAAGTTTTCCTAAATGCAGGATAAACTGTAGCTTCACGGGATGCTATATGAATTTGGAAATTCAGTTTATTTCAATGATCCCCACCGACAAGTCTTCACATTGTACAAGTTAGGGTCCGATCTCCAATCACGTTGTTTGGGTTTTTTAGGCATTTTTTCTCATATTTTAACCATGTTCTTTTAGTATTCACCTTTTCTCTTTCTCTCTTGTACAAATACATCATAAATATTATCTGCAGTACACAGACTCATTCTTTACTTATTGCTCCTTACTGTTCCTCTTAGAACCAAATCCTCTCCCACAAGCATGTGCACCCACACTCTCACACAGACATACCACAGCAGAATTATAGCTAAACACACGGACACACTATGTCTGGACTGTGTCACCAACAGAGCAGACCCACGTGGACAGCTTGACCTATGACCTTTCAACGAATGATTATTCATCATCATCATCTGACTGTCCGGTTTGGGTTGCAATGCTGTAAACATATACACACAATACAGTCCATTCACTATTTACAATTAATCTAATTAGTTGTTTTTTTTTCATTTCCATTAGTCTGAGAGGATGTATGCTGATTGTTTTAGTTGCTTTACATTGATAAATTGCCTCTTTACTCCACATATACATTTGTTTCAGTACATCTCATGGAGATATCATCTTTAATGGGAAGTCAAAGTCCATATAATCTAAATCGATTAATTAAGTTAATCAAATCAAGCTTTGATCAAATATAACAAGCTTTGATGTCACATTTGCTTTTAAATGAGCTTAAGAATCAAAGATAAAGGTAAATGATACATCTTTGGAAATCCTATTAGATAACAAATCATTTAAATCTTATATTTAGACTCCTCACTCTCAACCACAATCTCCATCTTCTTTGCACTTTGCTCTGTCCATGCAGTCCTGCTGTTATGTCCATGAAATCTTCATCTAATAGACAAAAATGTAAAGGTCTGAGCCAGAGAGAGGCAGAGAAAGGGCATGTTTAAATGGAAAATACTGCAGATTAGGGGAAAGAAGCTGTGAGCATTAAGCTCCAGCAGAAGACAGAAGCCCAAAACTGTCAATGACACAAAAACAACTCTTAGCATTGTCTTTTAACAAATGACCATACTGGCACGTCTTCACACCAGTGCAGCTGATTTCAAGATATTTTGTATTTAGCTGTCGGCAGCAGTTTAGACAGGGTGATTTGCATGAGAGCAAAAACCTTTAAGCAATAACCACAGTTGCAAAAAGCACAAAATACATTGCACCACACACCACCACATTGTTTTTTCTTTTCTTTTTGTCTCTGCAGGTAAAGTTTCAAGATTTCAAAGAACTTTTTTTTCTAAAAAAAAAAGAATTGCTCCTTAGTTCACAAATGATTTTTCCACCAGTTCTGGTTCAATCCATTCACAGTAAGCAAGTCTGGAATATTTTCTAATGAGCATTAATAAGCAAATATTTTATTATCCAACTGTCTGAAGAAAAATCTGACAGATTTAGATTTTGTTGGGGGGAGGAGGCGGGGTTCTGTGATGACGCTGAGGCGAAGAGTTAAAGTTTATGACTCTGCTGTGGATCTGTGCCAAGTGGAAACGATCAGCGGCCTGAACTGGAGACTGAGGAAAATCACATCAGTGTTCCCTCACAGAGTAGTTACTGCGGCAGAGAAAGAAAAATAAGGCAACACTTTGCCGTGGCTTACGGCTGTCCACACCCAAATGAAAAATCACTGCAGTCTTTAAATTCTCTTTGGCTTCTACTTCTTGGCTCTGCCTCAAAGCGCATTAGCCATATACTATGAGTAAGGAAAATGGCCAATAAAAAGATCCATTCATTTTACAAACAGGCAGCCATGAAAAAGTAGCAGCTCTGAGAGACTTATGGATAACCATAATGTCTACAATGATTTCTAGTGGACTTTGAGAGTCAATTGTATGAAGAATCTCTCTTTTAAAGCCTGGCCTGATGATTACACCCCCTATCTGTCACTCTACATCCTCTCTTTTTTTAAACAGGAAAAGGAAGTCCGACTTTCAACCTTTTGTGGCACATGTCTGATCTTTCCATCACTGACAAAACAGAAAGAATCAGATTCTTGTGTTTTTTTTCTTCTGTATGCAACCATGGGAACATCATCTTGGTAACATCAAAGGTTAGGAATCAGATATTTTCTTATGGTAGACATGTAGCATTAATCTGAGACTTCATAGTAGGTCTACACTTGATTTACCAAAAAACCATCTTCACACTCAAATTAGTAACTTATTTTGCCTCCGAGAGAAAGTCTATTCATTGGCTTTTAATTTAAAATAATTTTCGTCAACATGAAACCCCCTGTGGCATCAAAAGTAAACATATCTGAGGTGGAATTTAAGTAAGACTAATACATTTATTTGGCAAGTGAATTTAAGGGGGAGACAACTTTAAGACAAGTACACAAAACAATTACTGGGAACAATTTCAAATAAACCTCTGAGTATCCACAACATCTCCACACACCCTCATATCCTGCGTCTGCAGCTCGCCCTAATCTACAGCTAATGAGGAAAACTAATGGTCAGAGTTAGTCTAGCGCTGTTGATTCCATCTGCTTCTGGTTTCCCGCTGGCCAACAAGTCAAGTGTGCCTTTGTGGATTAAACTCCCTGAAGCTGCTAAAGTGAAAGGAATGCTGTGAGAAATATACCTCTGCCCAAGGCTGGAAATAGAGGCAATAAAAGACACCCAGATTGGGGTTACAATCTGACATAATGATGAATTTACTCTACACTGTCAGCTCATTATAAAAATGTTGGTATCTCTTTCTGCCTTCATTGTGGCTTTTTTACTTCGTTTTGACTCAGTCTTTCTTTCAGTGAGCAAAAGTATAAAGTTAAATTCCCATGTCACCTGTAAACAGCACCTGAATTACAGAAATAAAAACGTCTCAAATGCCTTGAATCCTATATTAGGAAGTAATGCCTATACACAGTAAAAACCGTGGAGGAGCAACAAGAAGCTCTAGATTACTGATGGCAGGAGCAAATTAATACTTAAGGGAAATGGAAGAAACTTGAAGCTTGTGGATTTTGGTTTAATTACAGGTTCCAGGCTAAAGATAGCCTCTGATATTAACTCCAGAAACCTCTTGAGGGTAAATTTACAGCATGTCCACTGTTGTCAGGGGCTGTTGTTGCCAAAACAAGGTTGCAATTAGACTACTTTCACTGTCTCTGTCCAGAAAGGGAAGACAACCCCCAACTTTGAGCTCCCTATTCGTGCTTTTTAATATCTTACTAGCTACCAAAAGTTTGGTTGCAAGGACATTTAACAAGGTTCTCAAACTATTCTGGTCAAGAATTTTTAAACAACTTTATGTTTTGCCAAATGAGTCTATATTCAAATAGCAAATTAAAGACTTCTTCCAGAGAAAAGGTCTACTTTCATTTACATTTTTCTGAAATGTGGGATGAGCAATCAGCTGCAGTATGACTTGGATATTGGGGACTGGCTCCATTTGAATTAATAATAGAGAAAATCCTCATTCTGTGCCAGATAAATGTCCCAGTGAAATCCACATTTCAGCAACATCCCCAGCCCAGAGCCTAGAAAGCACTGGCCTAGATTGAAAAAGATCTGAAAGAATAAATTAATAATAACTAAGTAACTTTTGATTTTTAATATTGCTCTGAAGGCTTTTGTGCTTTATTACAGAACTATGGTATACAGACAGAAAAGACAAAGGCAATGCTGGAGAAAGAGGGTAGGATGGGTAACATGCAACAGGTACAGGTTGCATGTACAGAAATGAGGAAAAGGTTTTACTTTTTCAGTTTCCAACTAAATGAAATAATGAAATAAAAATAGATCGACTCATCACTTAAGAGATGCTATGTATCATCCTCGGTTCTACATAGTGTCACATGGCAAAGTGCTGACAAAATACTGTGTTCTTGAGGATGATAAAGGAAGTATAAAGAGGTTGAAGTTACGGGCTAGGACTTTGTCTGAGGCCAACAGCAGCCAAATCAGCGAAGAGCTGCGGGTCTGCGTGTTTATTAAGATAACACATCTAAATAATGACCTTCTACTTTGTTAAAAAGTAAATAAACACTATTGGTAAGGAATATATTTCAGCATTCATGCCACTGACTGGGTATTGCCTTGGCTTTATCCTTCATAAGAACTACACACACAGAAACTGAAATATTTATGGAAATAGAATATATGTTAACTGCTTTTTGCATTTCTGCAGCTCTTTATCTCTGCAGAAACCTCAGCTGAACCTCACAAACAATCACATGAGCAAACATGTAGCCGATCTAGATAGTGATGAACTAATCTACTATGTATAATACCATAGTAATCTGCATGCTAATGCTACAGTTCATAACATTTACATTACAATTCAGTCCAGAAAGAGACAATATGGCAACTTTACACAGCTACAGCAAACAGGCAGCAGTATAAAGGTAATAAATAGATGCCTCCATTTATTTAAAAAAAAAAGCCTTGTATGTAATTTCAGTATTCTCAAGTGACTGATTAACATTAAATGTCTCTTGCAAACCAATTCATGAAGTGAATGCTGTATGAATAAAACATGACTCTGCCTCTGAGCCAGTTAATAGATTCAAACTGACTTAATAAACCAGTCACAGTTTTATCATTTCACTGTGCTGATGATTTTTCTCATGAATATTAAAAGATGGAGCTGATGGAGTGTTTGTATATCCGCTGATCGTAGGAGTGTGTAGGATCTTGTCATAAATGTGAGTTTTTCAATATGTACATAACGTGTGTGTGTGTGTGTGCATCCCTGAAGTACATATGACTGCTTTTATGTGTCTGCAGCTGGATCTTTGTTGCATGTGCTTGTGTCATACAACTCAAGCATGCATGCCCCCTAATATGTCTACTGGACATGTTTCACCAAATACTTTGCATGTGAATGTTTCTTCTACTCGTGTGTGCGCGCAAGAGAGAGATGTTATCTTTAACTGCCATCTGTCATCAAGAAAATCACACTACCATTCACTGAATGGCCGGGATAATGGACTCATTACAGTGTGCATGTGTGTGTGTGTGTGTGAGTGTAAACCCAGAAGTTTGTGTGAACAACCAGAATAATTTAGTCATTAAGAGATAGGTGGGGGTTAGGAAGTAATCAGGCGAGTATTAAGTATTTTAAGCTTTTTCTTTTCCTGTTTCAAAACACATGAAGCTGTCTCTTCAGACAGTCTGATTATGTTTCATTGATCAGAACAAACCTCCACAAAAGTCAAGTATTATTTCTCTTTCACAAACTTTCACTTCTTACTGTTGAGTGTTTTGAACATTTATCACTGTTATCCACTATAACAGCTAAAAAAACTGGTAGAAGCAGTTGGGATGCTTAGTAAAAGACAAATAACAACAGAATTTAATGATTTCCAAATCTCATAAACTAATATCTTATTCACAATAAAAATACATAAACTGCTTAACCTGAGACATTTAGCTATTTTGTGGACAATATTAAATCATCTTGAATTTAATGGTAACAACAAGTCTCAATAAAGTTTGGATGGGGTATCGCAAAGCTGAAAAACTGTGTGACACTAATAAGACACAGCTAGAACATGTTACAACTCATTAGGATAAATGGCAACACGTCAGTAAGATGACTTTGGAAAGGCAAAGTCTCTCGGAGGTAAGTAAAAATTCAGAAATCTGGAAAAAAAACAACCACAACTAATTCGGCAAATCATGGAGCAGTACGAAAATCATGTTTTTCTGTGTAAAATTGTGAAGGCTTTGAATGTGTGCAGTACATAATATCATCAAAACATCCCAAGAATCTGGAAACATTCAGTGCACAAGAGACACAGCTGAGAAACAGCCCTGGATGTCTGTGATCTTCAGGCCCTCAGGCAGAAACTGCATTAAAAACGGGCAGGTTTTGTCTCATGTTTCCAATGTTTTCAGTGTCTTTTATCAACATATGAACCTTCAACGATTCATGTCTGTCTCAACATGATGAAAAGTCTACTGAGTGGGTTAAAGGAGCCCCAGTGACCTATAGATAAGGCACTGGCCTCCTGAGCCAGGGATTGTGGGTTTGAGTCCCATCTAGGGTGTAAAAATAAAATATGATCCATGTCTATAAACAACTACTACAGCATCATGGTCCAAAAAAACAGAAATACTGAAATTGCATCTTACCTGAGCTTTCGATTGAGATGTATTTGTTGTCAGCATCATGATGCCATTTCTCCTCATCATGCTCAACTTGTTTGGCTAGTTTCAGCTCATTTGGGGTTTAATATACATGCATAATTGGTCTTTGAGCATGAATAACAGGTTGAATCAATAAGCAGCATCTTTAAAAATATTGCTACATTAGAAATATTTTGAAACATGTGTTTCTGCCTTCTGTTTGTTTTTAGAGAAGTGATGCAAAGACAGAAAAGACCCTGGGCTGGGATCCATTCTCAGAGGTTAGCGAGACTAGCAGCATCGTTGCTTCATCGTTGCTTCACAATAGCACTGCTTTTTATCCCAACATTATCAATGCTATGCATTACCATATTCAGTCCTTTCTGTCCATAACCCTTTCAGAACTGTCTCAGTTGTTTCTTACATGTTGCATAGATGCCCCAGTGGCAATAGATAAGGCACTGGCCTCCGAAGCCAGGTATTGTGGATTTGAGTCCCTTCTCGGGTGATTTGGTATGAGGACCACCTAACACCTGTGAGTGTTGGTAATCATCATGCTTTCAGGACAGTGGGTGATAGCACTCCCCCCCCGCACACACACACACACACACACACGCACACACAACAATAAACCTATTTTGATTAGAAAATGTCACTTGACTTGACAAAAGTCCAACGAAAACTAAAACACACACACAGGGATTCATTTGACTTGAACTTGATTTTGTAATTCAATTCTGTGCCTCTGTCACAATGAACTGAATTCTGTGACAAATACCAAGACAATCAAGGGGGATTACACAACACACTTCTCCAGATAGTTCAACTCAGTATGTACTGTGGTTCAGGCTTGTGACACGGATAAAATCGAATGATTACACTGCTGCCTTTACTGATTTGATCAATTAGTTCACTGCTGGTAAACTGATATGTTTGGAGATCATCCAGTATCCTTGAACATATTTCAGAGGAGCTTTAGTTGAACCATTTTCTGAGCCATAAAGTTATAATAATACCATGCAAAAAAATGAAAATGTCACTCCTTTAGAGTATTATTGGTAATATTACTGAAATGCCGCTATTACATTTCTCAATTACTGTTAGATTATTTCTTCTTTTTGTTTTTTTTCATATCATTTTTTTAATCTCAAATTATTCTCAGATATAATTTCAGATTCTTATATTGGTATATTTTTTCCATCTTTTTTCACTATTCATTCATGTCATCTCCTTGCCTTGTTGTACTCTATCATTATTTCTCAGCTGCCACACTCGGTTAAATCACTGTTCTCTGATTGGTTTTCTGCTTCACAGTCAAAGCCATTTTTTCTTTACTGATGGGGGTTAAAATACTTCATTCTTGTGCCAGACCCAACCAGTTTTTTTTATCAATAAGTTGTCTGCCATGAGTCTGCGTGATCAAGGAACATCTAAATGTACAGTGTCTCTGAGCTGCCAAACAACCTCAGAGTCAAAGTGTTCAAGTGAAGCTGAAATCCTTTTCTAATTACAGCAATTTCTTTACAAAAAATCTCCGCCCTCTGTCTGAGCAAAACCTCTGTAGTGATGAGAAGGGAAATGACCACAACGTAGAGCTCCCACAGAGAGAAAGAAAGAGCACACACACACACATGCACAGACATGGTGGACATCACAATCCCTTCGCACATCACACACTTCTGTTCTCTGTCCAAAGACTGCCAACGTAGATGCTGTTCAAAGACGTAAGGATTCACCTCAACAGCACACAACAAAGAGAAAAGTGGCAGAGATCCTGAAAACACGCCTCTTTTTATTGATTAAAGATTTTATCTTGAAACTTAACTAAATATGCACAAACACATAAACACTTTGTATGAACAAATTTAAGCACACAACCACAGACACACACACACACACACACAGAAATGTCTTTATTCAGACCTCATTAGAGTCAAATTCCCACCTGAGAGAACCCAACAAGGCGTCTCTTTACCCTTTCTCTGTCCTTTTCTAGGTCACGATTCATCAACGCCAGCCTCATCGTATCTGCAACATGGACCCTTCTACTTTCAGTTTATGGAAGAAGGTGTAAGCAGTTGGCTTCTCACTCTGCGGTGGCTTGGCTTAAACAGGATTTAAGGGTCTGAATGGGTTTGTATGATTTTTTTTAAAAATCTTTCAATTTGAAGAGGAGTCACCATAAATAGAGCAACGACAGCAAACAATCAAATCCCAAATCCTGTTTTAATTACAAGAAGCAGATCTTTGCTTTCTCATTACTTGCAACCACCAAGCTTGTTCTCCACAAATGACAAAATACCCAACACAGGTCAAAGTGTTAAGTCCTAGTCTATGTCTTGGAGCAGAATGTTTACGGGTAATTCCTAAAGCATCAAATGCACCCTCTGTCATGAATACAACGTGTTGAATCCTCCTCTTCTCCAGTGAGGCAAACCCAACGCTGATGCTGTTCCCACATACAGCTTCGGCACAGATACAGCACCACATCAGCCTTTATTGGTCAAAATCAAGCATACATCAACCTTTCAACCTTTCATATCGATTCAACAGTTTGAGCTTATGCAACGTGCTGCAGACAAATATAACGTGCAGACAGAGAAACTAAGAAAAAATAGGTGAAAACGCTACATACGGACGCACCATGCATGTTTGAAACAAGTAAAAATGAAGTTTAAATGAGTTATGACAGTCCTTTCCTTTTTTCTAAGGAGGCCCTGTTGTGTCCATCACTGGGTTTTTCTAACACCCACTGCATAGATTTCACAGTGGTTAACAGACCAGCCTGAGGCCAAAAAATAATTAATTTGGTGATTTGGTCTGGGATTTCTGCCATCTGATAATTACTGCTTTGTAAGCCATAACTGAAACTAAAAGCAATGGATTCACTTCCAAACTCTGAAGTAGGGGGGGGGGGGGGGGGGGGGGGGGGGGGGGGGGGGGGGGGGGGGGGGGGGGGGGGGGGGGGGGGGGGGGTTGTTCTGACAATGAGTCAATTTATGACAGGGAGGACATCATTGGTTGTGAAACTCATTTGATCTGTTTCAAAGATGGCAAATCATCAAGATGAAATAAATCTAAAGATAAAAAAGAAAAGGGATCCAATCCTAATTCTGTAACTAACTTTGGAAAATCTTTGCTTCTGCTGCTAATACCAACTGAAACGATTTGTTTCTCACAAAGAAGCAGCAGATAAATGTCTTTCCATACATTTGTCCGTAGGTTTTAATGGTAACAGAAATACTGCAGTCATAATAAGGTGCATTGGAAAGAAACAAAAATGACATGTTTTAACAGTTTTTAAGCAAACTTTCAGTTTATCAGAACATCTGTAGTCTCAAACTGTGGGACCACAGATGGAAACCAGCGTTTTGCTAAATCCTACATATGAAAAGCAATATAACGTATTTTCATCAACGGGCACTGTCCCATCCAAATAAACCAGTGACCCAAACTAACTGTGGCAGAACTCTGCCAGGTATGCTGGCATATTTCTATTTCTTCTCACCACTATCTTGTGAAATAAGAGATGATTTCAAATATTTCAGGTGTGCTTGTTTTCATTCACTTAGTAAATCTTTTTAGGTACTCGCTATATTAGTGGGATATTCTGCTTCTTGTCACAGTGTCTACAGGTTTTAGGAACCCCAATGAGGACAATGTTAACCATTTGATAGTCAATGAAACAATGCAAGAAAAAAGCAATGTGTCACAAAGTGTTAAATATGTTGTCTCTATGTTGAATTATCAGTATGCGATTTAGGTATACAAATCTGAAGAGGGTTCATAGCAACAGGAGAAAGTTAGAGGCTGAAGTCTTTCACATTGTGTGGACATTAGCAGAGGAAGAAAGAAAGAAAGAAAGAAAGAAAGAAAGAAAGAAAGAAAGAAAGAAAGAAAGAAAGAAAGAAAGAAAGAAAGAACGTAGGATTCTTTTTAAATGAAATAAAGTGATGCATGTATGAATTACATAGCAACAGATGTGCCAGAGATGAGGTGAAACACTGAAAGCACATGTTGCCTCTTACCAGAGTGTGTAAGCTGCAGTCGTGGCTGAGATGCTCTCCATGCTCCCGTCAAAGGGGGTCCGAGATGGGATAACAGGACCGCTGTCACCAGCCAATACATCTTCCTCCTCATTAGAAGCACTGAGTTCCAACCTGCTCAGTTCAGCCAACTAACAAAGCTTTGTAGATGGAAAGCTTTTTTTGGTTTTGGTTTTGTTGAAAGCCTCAGTTGTTCTTCAGGTAAAGCCTTACCTGTAAAATATTTCAAGATTAAAGACAATTTTATCCTCTTATAGTGTTAGTCCAAGTCACAAAGACGCTGAATCCAAACACTCTCCGCAGTCCAAGTGGTCCAGCTTTGAGTAAGTCGAGCTCCTTAATATAATTCACTGGCTTTTCTAAGAGAAGCATTCACACACACGCTTCACCATCTGCGCATTTGTGAGTTTACATGTGCGTGTGGGCTTCAGAGTTGAAGAGAATGTGATCCAAGAAAAGACGGAGTCGTCTCTCTGCTGCCTCCTCGCAGCTTGACAGCTCTACTGTTCTGAGTGTCGTCCCAGCTCCTCTCTGCATGTGCTTTCTCTCTTTCTCTCTCTGGAAGGCGGAGGGAGAAGAGATCCCAGATCTTTGTGGCCACCAGACACACACACACATACAACGGCAGACTTGCTTGCCTATCCACTGCTTCACCTAGTTAGAGTGGAAATGAGTCAGACAAATCATCTTTCATCTTTCATCACGTCTCTGTCGCTCCCTCTGTTCCATTTTGTTCTAACTCTCAGTGAAAAGTTTGTCTTTTTTCTGTGTGCTAAATGATAATAAAATGTACAAACTACAATCAGATTTACAAAAGTCACACAAAACAATTAAGCAACACAAATAAAACTTTGATTTGTTGGAGGCTTAAAAACTTGAAAATGATCAGATCAGAGAAAATACATTGAGAAGCAGTTAAACTCATTTCTGATGTTGAGATTTGAGTTAAAAGCGCCAGACAAAAAAAAAAATGTTCAGCACATTTTATCATCTCGGGGAAACAGAAAAACCTCCAACTGTGCGCAGTTTGATAAAGATGTAGAAAAGCAAGGAGCAAGATCTTGCAAATCCATTCATTTCTCTTAGTATCAAGCTCTAATTATTTTCTGTTTCCACCCTTAACCCAAATGCAATCATTAAAAGCTGAGCCGCTTTTCTGCTTCTGTTATTTTCATTAGACACCAGCTCACTGGGGTACGTCTGCGCAGGCTGAATTTTTCACTAACTCAAGTTCAGACACAGGCTAGCGGGGACAATTTATTCATTCTCGGGATAAATAATGGATTTAGGTTGCGTGCACATGAAGAAGTTGTTACTACCTCCAAGGATTTGGGATTTGTAAATGATTTATTCTCCAAGCTTGTTTGTTATTGTATAATTAGCGCTGATTTTTTTCTTTCATATATATTTATATAAAGAAACCCAGCATCAATGTCATCTAATCAAATGTTTACATAACCTAATACAGCTTTCACTTGGTTTTGGGTAAATTCAGTCCAACCTGCTCGTTCGGGAAGTTATCTCATTGGTGAACTAGAGAAAAAGTGATCCAGTGGTTATGCAGGCTGATTAAGTCTCCCCCTGGGATGCCACTAACTGCTGCTGAGATGACCTTAGGCAGGATGTTACTGCAGCTGATTTTCTTAGTAATTAAGATCAAATGTTTCTGTTGACAGTAACAGAAAGAAAAAAAATGTCATTGCAATCAAGTGAAAATCAATCATCTCCCATGTCCATGATTTCTTTTACAGGACTAGTATTGATCATAATTTGAGGACAGATTACTTCTTGTTGCTGTAGAATCTGTTCTCATTAAAGCAAACCCAGAGTTGCCTGTTCATCAAACCCAGGAGCACCAGTCACTCAGCAGGTAGTAATTTGCTTAGTGAGTTCTTGCTTTTGCTACTGTTATCAACACAAACCAGTCAGGCCAGTTCATTGTGATCATCTTAAACAAAGTGGTGATGTCAGTCAGTTGAGAAATGTGTGTTTAAAGTACAAAAGTAATTTACTGGGCAGGTTGAATCACTTCAGTCAGTAAGTTGGTGATTTAAAAAAGTGAAATTAAAAAATGAAATACACTTCACTGACATTGTGCTCTCATTAAATCCCAAAAAAACATGCAGTAGCAGTCAAAAGTTTGGACACATTTTTCCATTAAATATTATGATAAAATATGTCCAAACTTCTGACTGGTTGTGTGTATGATTGGGAAATGGAATTGTCTGGGAATATTTGTTGTTATGTCAATAAAAACGGGAGAAAGCTGGTCTCACATGGCATTGTGCAACAAAAAAAAGCTAGGAGCAATGCAAGAAAAACTTCAGCATGAGTCAGTGAGTCATCTTGCGCCCCTCTTCCTTCATGTTACCGAATCTTGCGTGCATCACATGTCTAAGGAGAAAAGAAGATGTGCATCTAGATCAAATAGTGTGAGTTTAAAAACTCCATGTCACATCCACTTTTAGGTCACCTCTTAAACTCATGGACCATTAAGACGGGATAATTTGAAGCTTGTTGCCGACTTCATCAGCCAACTTGTTAATTACTACCAATGAATGCTCAGTTAGCTTGAACAAAAAGCCTCTGATTTGTGTATAACAAGTGACCTAAATTGGTCAATTAGCATTTAAGCCGTGGCTGTTGCAACTGTTGTGGGCAGTTTCAGATCACACCGCTGCTATCGTCTACAAAGCACTTAACATACGCACAAACTTCTGTTAACTCGTGAGCATTCCCTGAGTTTCATGAAGTGAGGGTGGATGTAGCTGTTAATGAGTATCATATTGTTTTGTTTGCTTTCTGACCTAAAATAACCAATACACAGCTTTTAATTAGGAGCACTGAAGTCCCTGCTGGTAGTGTTGATTGTAATCATTAAGCCATAACATTAAAACCACTAGCTAATTTTATTACAACACAAGGTTCTACTGGGAAAGCTTATATCCTGGCATTTACATGAATATTACCTTGATATTAGCTTTCCGCACCAGTCACATCCCCAAATGGCTACAGGACTCCCTTACAGTAGCAACATCTTCAACCAGGACAGCAGTGGGCCCAGCAAAAACTGCTGACAAGATATGACAAAGAGTCTGAGCCGTTCATCTGGCCTCCACATTCCCCACATATCAAACTGAGGGGATCCGTGGGAAGCAGTCCCGACCACAGAGACTCCAAAACCTGCACACCCCATTAGTTTATTGCTAAGGTCCTGGTGCCAGACACACCGGTGCAACCTTAGATATTCTTTGCCCATATTATGGCAGCATGAGGAGGACCAACTCAATATTAAGTGTTCATATTATTACGACTGATTGGTGTATAAAATTCCTATTAAGGCTTTTAAATGATAAAACAGGTTTTGTTACAGCTGAGAGTAAAAACTGTAGTAATTTACAGTAGCCGTCAAAAGTTTGGACACATTTTTCTATTAAATATAATGGGAAAGTGTGTCCAAACTTTTGACTGGTAGTGTATTTCCTTCATAAACGGTAATGAGGTAAAAAAAAAGAAAAAAAAAAAAAAAAAAAAATTTCAAGTGAAGCTGCACTAAAAGTTAAGTGTCCACTAAAATTGTATCCTGTTCATAACAGAAGGTTATACCATAGTACAGTGTGCAAACAACATTTTTAAGTGTTTGACTGGGTCTGGCTGTGACAATTTAATAGTTTATTTAATCGACTTTAACAAACAACTTTAGAAAATGTAATAGTTTGCTTGGCCAAAATGTTGTATTTTTTCCTTATTTCAATGTAACTGAAACAAGATGAAAGACAGATAAGTCATCCCCCAAAAATATGTCTAAACATTGTACAAATAAATGAGAGGAGAAAAAAAAAACCTTAACCAACATTGGCTGTGATTTGAGCACCTATCGACCCCGTCTCACAGGTGGGCCGGTGCTGCCACCTCTCGTTCTTTACCATCACGCAACTCTGTGTGGAAACGAGCTTGCAGAACCCAATCAAATCTCGCGGTACTATAAAAAAAAAAACTCGCAATAATAAACTAGAGAGATGCCTTTAAAGAATTTTGGTAGCGCTTTTTCAGAAAAAAAAATAATTAAAGGGAAAGAAAAACATCCAGAAATGGAACATTTTAATTTCAGTCGTTTTGACTTCAGAACAGATCAGACTTGTTTTGTAATGACACATTTGAACCGCTAGAGGTCAGACTGAGATGGTGCATAAACGGTACGACTAAGGAAGGGAGCAGGCTACTGTATATCACAGTAAATACATATATATAAGCCACCTGATCACAATAGCAGTTGGATGAAGACAGTGTAAATTCATTCTACAGATGGCGTTATAATCAAAATTGACTTTTTAAAACCATGAGTAGGGTGCGCCTGCCAGAATATAATTTTGGATGAAAGCCTCTCATCAAGTAAATTCTGCCGTATTTGTAGTATAAAGGCTATATTTCAGCAGGGGCTTTATTGCAATATGTAGCCTACTTTAAACATCGAGTAGCCTATATTTTAGATCACACACGGAGAGCTATGCATAGTATAAGTTTACTTGGAGCTCTTGTTAAATTTTCCTAATCTTTGCCCAGTGTAATATTTTATTTCAGCCACCCTTATTGGTTACATTTAGCTTTTACTGGCCAATCCTGTTTAATCTTAGAAAAAAGTTTCATTTGAAATTTTTTAACAGATGTGGTGGACTTTATGACAGGGTGGAGTGGGTATAGCCTACCGGAGGGAGTGGATTTGACCGTACTCGTCCTCCGCGCTCCCGTCGTGATGTGTTGGAACCCAGTGCGGGGGCGCGGCTGGGGAGGGCGCGCTCAGTGGTGGGAAGAAAAATGTATAACATAGCAAAACATTGCGTTTGAGCAACAGCACAGAGACCCAAGTGGTATTTGAAGTTTTCTATGTTAACGATTTTAGGTTCTATGTTTGTTTGTTTTTGTTGGTTGATTAGCTTTAACTATACAGAAGCCCTGGTCCCACCGGTGGGAACACAGATGGGCTATTACGTCTTATGTTTCCGTGCAGAGGGCCTAAAAATAAAACTTTTTGGAAACTACAGAATAGGTGGGTGTATTGATGACTCACAACCACAGGGCAACCCCTGTCATTGTCTCCGTCCGAAGACAAAACAAAAACACCCCAGACAGATGACTGGGCCATCGGTCGCACCAGTCAAAATCATAAATGAAGATCGTCTATGTTGAAGAGGATTCATGGTGCGTTCCAATTATCTCGGAACCGGGAAGTCGGAACTGGGAATGACATTCCAGTTTACAACTCGGGAAAAAAATATGGCAGCATCCACATTAAAGCCATTCCTCAGGGTCCATTGTTGTTTTAAACCAACAAAGCAACGAAAACCGAACAGCAAACGTTGTTTCTAAGCGCAATTGCTGTTTTACGACAATGGCAGACGCTGAAAAAAGGAAACAGCTGTTTTGAAATGATAAAGTGCAGTTCGTCGGTTTTGGATCTGGTCGGAATTTCCGAGTTCAAATAGAACGCACCATAACACCAGACTTGCGTCACACGAAAAAATAATTAAAAAAAACTTTTGCAATGTATGGGATTAAAACGCAAGTTAACTATGAAAGGTAATTTGAGTATATTTATACCTTTAAATCCTACTTGTTTTCTAATGAGCGGGATTTTATTGTTCTGGTTTTCCTTATTATTCTGTTGTTACCTAGATATAGATCAAAATAAGATAATACATATCCATTGATTGATTAATTCAACATCAGTGAAACCATATGTCATCGTGTCATCCACATGTTTATTGAAAACGTATTTAATGTAATAATAAACTGTCCAGCTAGGTTCACTTGCAAATGGACTATCCAGAGGACCAAAAAGAAAGTGACATAGCTATGCCAATCATGATGATAGGAAGTGATGCATAGTTTTGTTTGGATAGGAGGAAAAACAAAACAAAAAGTGTGTGTTCAGAAAACATATGTTCTGCACACTACAGTAAAATTAGGAAACCCCAAGACCAGAGTCCTGCATGGATCCGGGCTGAGAAAATCCTGTTAATATCTCCCACTGAAATCCGGACCTGACCCGATGACATATGACCCATGCACGTGAACATATCAAATAATTGTAACTACACCCACCTCCCTCTCTCTGCATTAGACTATTTTTCTTAATTCATTCATATATTCAATGTGATAGTGTTTTTTTTTTGTCATAAAACACTCATGTCCATAAAAATGTAAAGAAAAAAAGGAAGAAAGGCAAAAAAAGAAAAAGAAAGAAAGAAAGAAAGAAAGAAAGAAAGAAAGAAAGAAAGAAAGAAAGAAAGAAAGAAAGAAAGAAAGAAATCCCGTGACTCATCCACACCCGTTATATTTACAAAATTCCAACCAGGTTTTTATTCCTGCTTTTTCATTATGGCTCAGTGGATGTTTGTACTATGGTCTAGCAAGCGAGCAGTGGCGTCCAGTGGTTTGGTCCACTTCATGAAGTGCAGTTTGAACACAAACCAAACCGAAGGAAGGTGTGAAAAATTCCGAAAATCCCTGCCTAATCAGACCAAAAGAGGTGTGAATGCTACCCCCAAATCTTCAGTTTGTGATGAAGAAATGGCTTGAAAATTGCCATTCAAACGTTTGTGGTATCTTAGGAAAGTGTCAGAGTGAGAGCTCTTTCCTTTTCCATCGCTCGCTCACAGCTTTCCTGCAGATAATGGGCTCTTGTGTAGCCCGCCTCCTCTCACTTTTCCTTGCCTCCTATTGGACAGTTATTATTTTCCCCCTCTTATCGTATTGGACGGGTCGAATGAGCAGTGAGCTCATATTGGTTAAAAATAGTTGGGCTCGCGAGTGTCTAAAAATAGACCAGTATATAAAGACGGGAGTCACTGCTCAGTGTGCGCTAGTCATCCCCGGCTTGTTGCCGGAGGAGCGAGCTGGGTGAGCGGAGCCGAGATAGACAGAGAAGGAGAAAGAGAAAGCACAGTATCGCTCGTCACCCTCCTAGCACAGCACCCTCCCTCCTGCTCATTCCTTCGCAAGTGTTGCACCAGAAGCAGGGTTATGTCTTACATGAAGCCCAACCACCAGTTCTGGGTGGAGTAGGCAATGACGAACTTCCTTCCTTCCTTTTTGACTCAAGTGCTTAGTTCTGAATGTCTCTGTAGAGAGCAACAGTCATTTCCCCAAGAAGAGCACTGACAGATAAATGGGTGCTTTTTAATATAAGCTGTAATATGGTGTGTAATAGTTATATTAGTAAATGTAAGACAGCTGATAAAGCAGTGATTGGACTGAAAAGGGATTTCTGTATGTAGGCTACGCTGTCTCTTTATGTGAGATGATTTTCCTATGAAGCAACCTTTCACATAAAAAACCATTTGAGACCGTGACTGTGACAGAGACTGATGAACACACTGAAAAACACCTGTTCCAGACTTAACTGTGTTCCCTGTTTATTTACTAACTTGGCTAGCAAGGACCACGCCTCAACAATGTGGGTTTACTATAATGACATGTAAGGATGAAGTTCTTAGAGATCTTAAAGTTCTCTGACTGGTTAATCTGGGATGTTTTGTGTTTCAAGGCACAGCCGGCTGGCAGATGGGTTACCTCATCAAACAAGAAACAAATAATTGGTAGAGGGATGAGAAAAAAAAAGTCAAGGTGGGGTAAATGATGGGAGATGCAGAGGATGAGAAAGAGAGGAGGATATATGAAGGAGGGAGGGGGAGGAAAGGACAGATGGATGAGGAGAAAGGAAGGATGAATGGTTGAGGGACAAGGATAGGTAATTTGATGAGTGAGGGAAAAAGGAATGATAAAGGAGGGTGGATGGATGGATGGATGGATGGATGGATGGATGGATGGATGGATGGATGGATGGATGGATTAGAAGTGAAGAAGGGGTGATGTAGTCAAGGATAGATAAGGGAGGGGAGGATTAATAAATGGGAAAAGGGAGGGGGAAGAAGGATGAATGAATGAGGGAGGTGAGGATGGATAAAGTAAAGGGTGGAAGGGTGAGAAAAGGGAGAGGATGAAAGGATGAATGAATGTGGGAGGGTTGATGGATGAAAGAGGTGGTAGAATAAATGGATGGAGGATGAATGAAGACAGGTATAGGGAGGGGTGGGGTCAAGAGAGAGAGACAACTAGTGCTGGGGGTGAAGCAGGTAAAAGAAGGCTATCCAGTGTGATTGAAGCCTTGTTCCTGAACCTAACAGGTTGACTTAATATAACTGAGATCAAAGTGATTACTTAGAATACGCCATGATTCTTTATGGGCTTTGTCCTTGACTCAGTTTTTGAATGAGCCCCACATATTGTTAGATCTCTTATTCTTATTCTACAATCAAGAAGCATTTGTTTTTCTGGTGAAATGATTGGGCTGTAAGCACGCTTCATATATGAGCTTCCGAATGAGATTGCTTGATTCTGATATCTATAGTAACCCATCTAATTTCACCTCATCCTTGCATCAAACTACTGCTGCAAGCTCAACGTCCACATTTCCGTCTGTAAACTCTCGTGATTTTGAAAACGTTATTCACCAACCAAAATAATATACTTCCTCTCCTAATCCCACGCCCTCCAAATTATTCAAATCTATATTTCACTGCTTTATACTTTTCTTAATAAATATGATCAACAGCGCTCTTCAAACTGGCATCTTCCCTGTTTCTCTGAAGCGTGCTGCAATTGCAGAGAACATCAGTTTTAGTTTGACTAGATCTTACTGTTGCCTAAATGTCGTACCATAATAAATCAGAATATCATTCATATGCAGATGATACACAGTTGTATCTATCTTTTTCCTCAGATGATCTGACTTCAGCTACTGCATCAATGATCTATCAAAGAAACTTCTTAGAATTAAATAATGATAAAACTGAAATACTGGTTGTTGGTTCAAAAAGTCAGAGAGGGAAAACTTGTACCAAACTGTCTTCTACTTTTCTTAAACACTGCGAGGAAGTCAGGAAACTTGGTGTTATTATAAACAGTGGTCTCAGCTGTCAGTCGCATATTAGGAGAAATTGATGAGTCTGTACCAAAGACATTCTATCTGTAATGATATACAATACAGATATTCCAGAGGTAAAATCTTTCCTTATCATAAGGACTTTCTTTTCAATCAGAGATACATAAGTTAGCTTGTTTTCTCTCCACACATCCGCCCACCTTTCCTCTTGACAGTGGGGAGCCTCTTCCAACTAGCATCCTTCCATTCCTCAGTATCTTCCTCCTCCTACCATCGCACAGACTGTTGCACGTAAGCCGCCAAAGGTTCCCTCGAGCATTAAAATGTAACAAGAGCAGAAGAGCTTCATGATAACATGCACCTTCTTTCTTGTTTTTTCTTCTTGTCAGATATTTTGCCTCAAGCTTCGGCATCATTAAGTAATTTCTTCTAATATCGACCAGGCTGTGGCCCACACCTTTTTTTGTTATTTTAAATTCCTATTTTTTCAATTTTTTTTTTGCTCTGCGTCTTAATAGGATCAAAAATGAGGTCAGTTGCCTCTGGTCATTATAACTCTACTCTGCCAGTCCTGCAAATTAGGATGTGGGACAGGTTGGATGAGATGCGGGGATGTGGAGAGATGAGTCGTCAAAAAGCCTTTCTGAGATCTTGCTGCATTAACAGCTAAATACAGCCTGAACATTTCTATAATAGACTTATGTAAAAGTGACTGTGTGTTCCATGCAAGCACCATCTATCTCATACACTGAATCTGTTTTAGTCCTGGGGTTAGCACTCCTCCACGCTGCACAAACTTACACAACTCCTGCATACTGTTGGACACAGAGCAGCCTCATGCTTTCAAACTCAACGTCCAGCTTCATCCCACACGGGCTGAAACCGCCTCACCTCAGCATCCCACACACTCTGCGCTCCCTGCAGCATCAGCCTCAGTGTGAGGCTGCTGGTACATCATCTGGGTGTGGAGTGTCCTTACATTCAGCTCTTCAACCAGGAGTCATACTAACTACTTGATCTGGTTAGAATTTGTTTCCCTTTGATTTTTGAGCTGTAGAATTTTTTATTATAGATTGTTTTTTCTTGGATAAATGGACTGTGCCATTATATTATAAGAAAATACGATTTTGGTTCAGAGATTTAAATCATACTCAAGTCATTGCCATGTTAGATCTACAATATGTTTTTATTTTTGTCTTAGTTGTCTTTGTTTCAGCTGTTGAGCTGATGGTCTGGCCTCACCTTCCCTTTACTCATCTAAAGATATTTCATCATCGTGGCCAAACAACCCTTCCCCTCTCTCATCACACCATGATAGTCTCCTCCTCCTTCTTTCTTTCTTCCATTTTGTCACCTGGAAAATTAAGTCAAGCCAGAAGGTCTCAACTTTTCAGCAAATTATTTTTTTTTTCTTTACGATGGCAGCCTCCCAGTCCGTGATGATGTGAAACTGGCTTGACTGTAGACTGTGACACTGGTTTTCCACAAGCTTCCATTTCATGGCAGATCTGGGCCTCAGTGCTAAAAGTAACTGCCTCTCAGCTGAAGCTTCATCTCTCATCAACTTTTACATACTTGGACTACGATTTCTAATCTGCAGCCTTTATAACAGGAACAGCAAGGAGCTGCTTGGACTTTTCCACTGTGCTGTTGATCCGATGAGGCCTGTGAAATTTCAGAAAATTCATAAAATATGCTCTTTTTTTATGATCAATGTTAAATAATTATTGCTGTCCCTGAGAGAGGAGCAGTTAAAGAAATAACCAGATCATGATCATGTTAGCAGTATTTGCTCATTTCTATTTTGTTCACATTTTCTGTCCTTTGTTGGTGAATGTGTGGTCCGTCTTTAGCTGGAGGGACATCCTAACCAGCAGCACATAAAATAAACCTTCCATATCTCCATTCATACTATCTGTATTGATTGAACTTAAAAGGTCTTTCCAGTGCTTGCAACCCACAATGAATAGAAGCTGGGTGTTATAGAAAGTAATTTATTACACAAACCAAAGCTAGTTTACAAATACAGTTTCCAGTCATGTGCGTGTGTATAGTCTAGTATGAACAAACCCACATTTCATATTTACAGACTTTGCATACAGCTTGGTTTTCCTGTTCCTTTGTTTACATCACTCCTTCAGCATCCAAAAATCAGGATTTAAAATTACAGTAAAATCTAGAAATAAAAACAATTTGTACATTAGGAAACGAGTCATTTTTCCTTTTGTCTTTTCAGCCAAGTTTGTGTGCAAAACAAACAAACAGAAAAAAAGCCAGCACTCGTGGCCCTTGCGATGCTCTAGACAGGCAGCCGAGAGGCCAGCTTTTCTCCTGACTGCCTAACAACAGCATTTGGCAGGGATGATTGACGGGTCATTACAACCAAGTGTAAATCATCAGAAAAAAAAATAAAAATTCAGGTCAAGCACAAAAGAAGAAAAAAACTAAAGCAAAGGAGTAATTCCCTAGTCTTCCACCTCTTTTTTTATTTTTATTTTTTTTTTAAATACTGATAGACATGTTTGACTTTTTTAAAAGCTGGAAATAAAAGTACAAAAACAAGAACACAAGACTGGTTTCCGGATCAGGCTCCACCCTGTAGGCCAGGAAGAAGAACAGGAGGGTATAACGCTGCCAGGATAGCCATAATCTGCTAGTTAAAGAGAAAAGTCCGGAGAGACTGGTGGCTAATCGAACCCAAATATGACTGGCCACGCTTAGATTTTTTAGAAAAAACATCTAAATAAATCCTACAAAATGAACAGCAGGAAGTTTATTCTCCATCTGCAGTGACACAGATCACCTGCACAAAATCTATCTGGCTAACCAACCTGACAATTCTGGCATATCCACGCAAAGTTTTCTTTATTTAAAAAAAAAAAAGTCATTATACATGTGTTGCACTTGTGACGCTATGGGACATACCAGGAACGTTTCCCCGCCCTCTCAAAAATGAATTATACATCACCATATGCTCAACTTTAACACATGCCTGAACACAAAAATATTCATAGTCGTTCATCCCAAATAAGATGATCAGTGGTGTGCATGTAAACAATTCTTTCCTCTCCTTGTTCTTCGTCCTGGTCTAAAACCAGGGGAAGATGAGCACCAGCAGTCAGCTAGGTGGAACAGGAAGGGCTGGGAGCTGCTCAGGCTGTAATATGCAGGGCAGGAAGCCACCTTTGTCATCCAGTGGGACCACCATTCATCTGCCACTTCCACTGATTCAGTCCAACAAATTTAAATATTAAAGAACATAAATGACAGCTGATCGTCACCTAAAAGTAGACAAACAAGCTGCAGTAAAGAGCAGCATGTGTATAATTGTCTAGCTTGAACACAAGTAAGCAAACTTTACAGTGAACTGTACTACACTGAATGGTAAGATGGCTACAGTTTGAAACAGATCACCATCTGACTTACACCCTAAATTAGATTATCAAATTTAATCTAAAAGGAGCACCGAGGACATTTTCTTGAAACTCAATGTGCACACTAATAAAGCACTCAATATCAGGTGACTAGCAGATTATCTCAGTAAGACTAGAGCTCAATGTGTGGGAGGATTAGCAACAGTGAGAGACAAAATAGCATTGAGTTTTGCATGTAAGCATGCTACCTCTGATAAAACAAATAAAACCTGAGCGCCTGAAAGCTTGCTCTTTACCCCAAACAGGAACATTTTCTTGGCCATGACACATAAAACTTAACTTTTTTAGAGTACTTGTTAATACAGTTCACTGGTGATTTTCTTACATTTGAAGGTGTCCATAAGGGCATGTTTATGTTAACACAACATACAAGCAGCAGGATGAGAACACAACTGAAAGGTGCTGCCCTGGTTTGGTGTTTGTCTCATCAGTCACACACACAATCTGTGCTTCATTATTCCTATCCAATCACCTGTCCAAACCCAGGCTCCATTCCAGGCACAAACACCTGAGACAAATTGTGCACTGGTGGTTGTTTACAGTGATCCTCATTTACTGTGCTGTCTGCTTCCATCAAGTCATCCAGACAGACAACTGAACCCTTTTTTTTTTTTTGGGTGACCATGCTGAAGACTTATCATTCAGATTTGAACAAAGGACTTGCATCTCCTAATAATCTTAAATCAGTGTAAGTAGCTTGTTGAAAAGACTAAATGTGCCAACTCTTGGCTGGTAGCTGGTGTAAATCTCCCAACCTGATGGTACACCCACAGGTAAAGAGCCTGGTGGTTTACAGCGGTAATCATGTACTGTACTCCCTCCTCCCCCATCCATCAACCCACTCGCCCATCCTTCTCCATCAAGGCTTCCTACACCCAAGTCCCGGGGTAAATTCAGTCCAACAAACAGCCAGTTTACAGCGGTAGTCATTTACTGCACTCTTTCCTTTCCCTTCTCCCTCCCCCCTCCCCCGTCTAGTAATCCCTCCCGAGCCCTATTTCCGGGTATAATAACCCGGGGTGAAAACAGTCCAAATATGCCTGCCAATTTACAGCAGTACACATTTATTGCTCTTCTTTCCACGGCGGGCCTGCAGTGCTGCCCTGGTGGCCATCTCAAACACCTCCCGCACGCCGTCCTTGGTCTTAGCAGAGCACTCCATATAACCAAAAGCAGCGATGCGTCCAGCCATGTCCCGGCCCTCCTCCGACTTCACTGGCTCCTATTGGGAGAGGGCAGATTTGATTTAGTAAGTCAGACAGACATAAATGCGTCACCTTAACACACCTTGAAAAAGTGCCTGTTCACAGCATGTTGTGAACAGTATTAAATCATTTGATCCAGCTACCTGCTTCATCTTGGCCAGTTCTCGGCGCGTGTGCTCATCGTTACGGAGATCTTTCTTGTTTCCTACCAGGATGATTGGGACATTTGGACAGAAGTGTTTCACCTCTGGGGTCCACTTCTCTGGAATGTTTTCTGTCATTTAAAAAGACCAGAAGAGAAATGCAACAGATTAAGAATGATGTATCACAGATCTTCATGCGTTTGGTTTGTCCAACTGAATTTCAGATCACGGTTTATCATAATAGAAGTTCCCACATTTACTGCAATTAAATTTTTCCACCGAATGGATAAACGTACTATGCTAACAGAAGCACAGCCTCTGAAGAAAGGTGTGTAAAACTCAATAAAAAGTAATTTTTTTTTAGAATAAGCCTGTTTATTACAAGCATCATCTCCTTTCAATTAATCTTATTTCTCATCAGCGAGTTATTTTTTTTCATAAGCTGAAGTGAAACCACCAACATATGACTCCTTATGAGAAAAGAGATGTAACTTGTGTAACAGCAGGTTGATATGCAACTGCTTGACTAATGACTTGCTAAAGTCTGCATTAGATGGTTTGTGTAAATAGTTCCTCTTCAAGAACTCTAAAGAGTCACAAAAGGATGAGCTCACAATCTACGGACCCCAGAAACTTCTGAGGAAAACGGGGAAGTGTATAGGAAAGAAAGACGAGCTGTGTGTTGTCACGCTTAAACACCTGTGTCTGTCTGAGTGTGTGGTTTGTACTAACCCAAGCTGTCGGGGCTGTCTATGGAGAAGCACATGAGGATGACGTCTGTGTCTGGATAGGAGAGAGGTCTCAGCCTGTCGTAGTCTTCCTGCCCGGCCGTGTCCCAAAGAGCCAACTCAACCTGAGACGAGAAGACAAAGGAGGATGAAGGAAACGCATTAGGGCTTTTTTTTGTCCACTTTAAATGTAGACAGGAAAAGAAAAGAAAAATTAAAAGTCAACCACATGATATTTAATCAATTTGATCAACACAGGACATGACAGATGTAAGATCTTCTCTGCTTTGACTGCAAAGCTAAATTAGCAAAAGTAAACTAGATCAAGGCATTTGCAAAAGTGTGACACTGGAAAAGTAGCTTGTGTCCTCCCCAGCAGCACATGGGGTTAGAAATCAACCAGCCGCTAAAGGCTCATCGTCCTAGAATCCCATTAACCCAGAATGAGGTCAGGACTCATGAGTTTGTTAACAATGAGTGCAGATGGGTGAGACATTTACCATGACAGGGACACGTTCGGTACATCATGGACCTGAATATTATAGTAACTTTAATATAATCATCTGTCCATATGAGTCATTTGAGGATATGTAGCAACTGTTACAAAATCAAATCAATGCGGCCTCGGAGCAGAGGAACCCACTGTAGTTTATATAATGCAAGCCTAACAAAAGACAGAGACAATTTGTGAAACAGTCCCTGGCTCAACAAGGGAAAAAAAAGACTAGCCTGAGCAGATCATTGTCACAGTGTGAAGGAAAAAGTGAAAAATTGAGCAGTATAGTGTTACCGACTCTTGATTACTTGGCTCTGAAGGAAAAATTAAAGCACTGAGGATGTTTCAGGGCTGAAGGAACAAAATTAACCTCAATACCAGGACAATAACCACAGCAGAAATAAATGGGGATAAAAGGCGACTTAAGAAAGAAGTACATTTAATCAACTGTCCAAGCTAAAATAAGCACATTATTTATCTCAGGTTAATAATTTATAACTTTTATAATGATGAGTTGCCAGTTTAAATTTTGATATACTAAAAACAATCACGTTGAGTGATTGCATCACGGAAAACAGTTTAACCAGCTGGGATCATGCAACTCTACACCAAGGAACCACTGCCAATGATATCAACTGTTTTGAGTGTCTGAATATCTGCAGATGTCTCACCTGTTTGCCGTCCACCTCAATGTCAGCAACGTAGTTCTCAAACACAGTGGGGACATAGACCTCAGGGAACTGGTCCTTGCTGAAGACAATAAGAAGACACGTCTTTCCACAAGCTCCATCCCCCACTATCACCAGCTTCTTACGGATGGCTGCCATCCCTGGTGGAGACAAGCAGGAGTACTGGTTATGATCAGGGATTCACAGGAAAAACAACATTTTGATCAGTAGAAGAAATGCACAATAATTTGAACAATTCTGAAACCTCATACAAAGTCAATTTCAAGTAAATTAAAGTGATAAGTGACACCTGTAGCATGTCGTACTGCACAGTGAAGATGCACCATGCAACACGCTTCATACTTAACCACAAAGATTGAAAGCAGTTGAGGGTTAAGAGCCTCAGAGTTGCAAGATGATCAATCAAATCTGAAGCAAAATGTCTGACAGACATGTATTGATCTTACCTTGAGGCTTATTTTTTTTTAATAATTTTACAAAGTCTGACTCAAAAGGTTAGACTAGTTAGGACTCTTGTCCTACCACTACAAACAGACCAACAGCACAATGTATAAAGATGTGAACTACCAGGAAGTCACATTCAGCCATGGTTCCTGTAATACATGACAGCAAAAAACCCAACCGGCACGCCAGTGTGGGTGTGAAATTGAGCTTCCCCATATAAGTAAAGGGAAGTAGAGGCAAATGAGTGACACAGTCTGTTGTCATAGGCTTAAAGCAATCTGGAACATGCCATTTTAGAGTAAAACATTCAACAGAATGCAACAAAAACAAAACCTAAGGGAAAATGAGGATTACCTACTGAACAATTTGAATTTATCAACAATAGTTTTGAGAGTTACATTTTTTTTTAAATTTATACTCATGCTTTACATAAAATATGTAATTAAAACAAAACAGGAAAACACCCATTTCCCTCTATAAAAGCACAAAAAATGTATTCAGCCAATTCTTGTTGGTGCGTGTCGACAAATAGGATCACTTCACTCACCAAGCACACAACAAACCCACTTCATTTGTCATGGTGGCAGTAATTCAGAGATATGACTTTCAAATTAACAAAATAATTTTGGGAGGTGTAGAGGTGTCAGTCATGTAATCTATACCGTTATCTTGATCACAGTCAGTTTATTAGGTGAAGGAGTGGTGGAGAGCGCACTCACTGGGATCACTGATCTCTCTCAATCCATCAGCTGAGAATTTGTTTAATCTGAAGTCATTTCTGGAGCTGTAATACATACTGTAATTATACTTCAACTAAAAACCCATTTAAATCTGCCACTAGCAAACAACTGGTAAAGAAATGCACAAATAATAAAACAAATTCACCCACATCACTGACAAAATTCAGACACACTTTCCTAAGTGACAAAACAATCAACATGCTTGTTGTGCAATTGGGCGTATAACAACAGAGTATCATCTTAAGTTAAATATCCTTGGACTGGAGATCAAAGGGCAGTTTAGGACCATTATTTAACCACTCACCAAAACAATAAGAACATATCTGAATTTATTTGATCAACTTAAAAATTTTTGTTGCCTAGAGTGCAATTTTAATTTTCAGAATACATATGTCAGCTGTTGTTATGTTGTGAGCTTGTCATGTCTATGTAAACGTTTAAACATTTAAACCTCATCCATGATTCGCATCAAAAAAGATAATACATTTCTCTCCATCAAAAGGACACCAGAGATAACCTACCTGGGTTAGTCAAATGTTTTGTACTATGATGACTTTTACAACACATCCAACATACCGGACACATTGTGTTCACAAAAATTCCACATTTCTCAGCCTGGATTCCAGTTGTTTCAATGAACTACAGTAATCTATTTAGCCCCCTTCCATTTTAATTTTTGTTGGTTTGTAAAAGGCAAAAACAAACAAAAAAATCCCAAACAGACCCTGCTTTCTTTCTTTCTTGCTGCTTTCTCTTTTTATTGCTGCAGTCAACTGCACAACAGCTCTTCCCCATTTTAAATGAGTTTCTTTTTGCCATCCAGTGGCGCGTAACCAGGCGTAACCCAGCACAGAAACATGTCTGATGGCATCACATGCATTCCCTCTATATGGCATTTGTTCTCAGGCCCTGTATCTTCCTTTGCTTAGCATTTCCATTTCTTTGTCTTGTTATACATGCGGTGTGGTCAAAATAATCCATTGATAGTTACTGACAATCACATTATGCTTAATATCCTTCAGCTTTAGTCTGCATATTTGGCTCATCACTGATAATCTATATTTTCTTGCACTTTTTTTCTTAAGTGCTGCACATTTGGACCTACTTCCCTTGGCAACACATTCCCACAGAAAACCTTTCTGTTGTGTTCAACTGGCCCTGTAGTTACTTTCTCTATTGAAAATGCAGCATCTGAATTCACAATGACATTATCTTGGCAGTTTCTCTCAGGTTAAAACTGAATTTCACAGTTTTTTCTGCCCTGAGTCCCATTAGGTTCTAACTGAAATTAACCACAGCACTGCAAGGTCCTGCAAGCATCCTATAAATGGTACAGGGATGCTTAAGTAGGCCAGCAGTGTCAAAAAAGATCAGGCCATTCCCTCTATCAATTGAAGATAAAAAAAAAAAAAAAAAAAAAAGAGAGAGAGAGAGAGACAAAAATTGGGACAGCTGTAGCCTTGAGGTTGGTGTGCATGGTCAATGTCTGAATAACATGACCAGAGGGTAAACAGTTATACATGCCCCTATTGAACCTTCTGTGTTTTAGAATAGAAGAGCATTGACACTGATAATATAAAGCTGCTTATACTTTTCAATACAGACAACAGACAAAACAATTCCACAATCCTTTTCCTCGTCGTGCAGAATCCAACAGCTAGGGGCATAATCAAGACAAAATGCTATGTAAAGACAACACAACAGGAAAATGTCCATTAGTCCACTAGTTGTGGAAAATATGATGCCCGAGTAGTCTTTGAAAACACATGAGTGAAAAGATTTAGGAAATACAGTATAGTTGTTTTTACTACATGTATGTAGAGTATATACACAGTAAATATTTAGCAATAAATCAAGCAGATGATGTCATGTTCAAGGTATTCAATATTTGTTTTTATTTCATGTTCTGATGAATCCAAATCATTTTTAGATGTTAGATCTCACCGTTTATTGAAAACTGCATAAGACATGATTTGCTACCTTGAAACAATGACAGGTCCGTCCGTATATGACACTTTTAACTCATATCTAAAGTGGGATGTAGAGCAGGCGGGGTGGCTGATGCACTGTTTAAATGGAGGTCAGACTCTGTCCCCTTAGCATACACACATCCACAGTTTTACTCCGACATCAATGTTGTTCATGTTTGAAGTGGTGGTTCAGGCCTCCAATTAGTCTTACACCCTAACATATCAAGTTCTATAAAAATATTTTTACCCTCCGATACCAAAAAGAAATTTGTATACTTTGGCTTTAATGCCACAGCTCACTGCCTCTTAAAGCTGGAAATGAGCTTTCAGGCACATCTATGATCAAAGATAAAATTACTTTGTGATATAGTCGACCAAGAGCTAACCCAAAAAGGAAAAAAGCCCAGGAGTCTGAGAACTGTCAGAGGGACACAGAGGTTGCCACATTTAGACCATGCATGGAAAGGAGGAAATGTGAAATTACCACCCACTACACACCATCATCATCTTGGGTAGCTGTTAAAACATAACTAGCAGAGATTTCTGACTCATACAAAAATTATACATACTTGCTCGTCAGGCATCAGACATGATGTAACATCAAGCTACAGCTTGTGAAACACTTTAAATCAAAGCCTCGTTTTGTGCACAAATTTAGCAAAGGGAAAAAAAAGGAATAAAGGACTGACAAACCGAGTCGTGTTCAGGGCTAAACCCCCTGCATAATTATAATCCTAGTAGATATTAAAGACAGGACTACGTGTTCAAATCCATGCTCCATCTGTATGTTCACCGACAAGAGACCATGACACAAAATTAAGAGAGACAAAAGACAGAAGGAGAGAGATGCAGATAACCCTAACATAATCAGAGGGAGCAACAGGCTATGGTTCTGTGATTAACAGTGCGAGTGGATGACAGGTGCCAGCAGAGGTAAACCATTTTGTCAGTTCTGTAATCCATAGACTACTCACCCAACAGGAATTTTTTATTGATATTTCATACACAGTTGGCCAACAGTTATGGTTTCCCTTTCGGAAACCCTCTGTGAGTAGACTCAAGTCTTTACAAAGAGTAAATGTAAAGGTCACACAATCCTTGGTAAACTACCCTGCATCATAAAACGCATAAACTCCCAACCTATTAACAGACATAATCAGTATTTTTGACATCAAGCCATCTTAGTTATCAATCCCACTTGTGTCCAGATAGCAAGTTCTCATCTATTGTAAAACCGTTCTGAGGTGTCATTAAAAGTGCTAAATTCAATAGTTAAGCTTTTTCTTAACCCTCTGGGGACCAGGGTATAAATGGCCGTTCTGATTTTATACTTATATTTCACCAGAGGGTTCATGTATGACACAGCTTTCAAATGCATTATCAAAGATGTTGCTGCTTAATAATCACATCTTCTAGAAAAACCTCACACACAGCTCAGTTGCATTTAAAGGTCTGTGTGTGCTGTTGGCAGGAAATACCCCACGCAGGTGGAAAATTAGTCCCCGCTTAAGGTTGACTGACTGACAGATGATAAATATTTCAATGTCAGAAAGACACTTCACTGGTGCTTCTCTTCTCCAACCTCATGATTGTGGGGGACACAAATAGGAATTAATCTAGTCTAATTAAAATAACTAGCACTTTTGTAGCAATGCTCTGTTACAAATCACATTTACCCATAACATCAACCTGTAGCATATTTTGTTCAGCTTGAGCCAAGTTGACAAAGAGACCTTGCTCCTCAAGCGGTATGTGGAAGAAGCATACAAGTTCCTGCATTAGAACCTGCAAAGTGTTCATCATCTGCACACCTGTCCTTTGCCTTAAAAAGTTAATCTTAAGTTTAAATCAACAGACTAAGATGACCATGCACAATGATCCAGATGTTTTTTTCTTTTTTTAACAAGATGTCATCTTGGCTGTGAGATATGAAGCTGTAAAAGTTCATTCTACAGTGTGTGGACTGTCCCTCGGTCTTTCACGTAAAGGGCAACAAATCCATCTACAACATGCTCTGCAAATATCGGACTATCAGTGCAATTATCATAGACGATGTACAAAAAACTTGTGTCAGTTTTGAATTTTGCCTCATTCTTGCCCAATGTCATAATATAAATATTTTTTCCAATATGGTGATTGGACAACTACAAAGTATTAAGCACAGTCTTGGACATGGATTTGAAATGTTGTCACCATGCCAAACTGATTGTAATTTTCAAAGATTTGAAAATTACAAACTACTGACACAAAATATTAAAGAACTCATGAATTATGGTTTAAACTCCAAACTTCACTAAACATTAAACAATTTTGCATCATTTGCACTTTTCTTGATGCTAATTGCCATATGTTCTAAGGTTGAAGCTGACAATGTCCAATCTATAGCCTAATTTATGCAAACAAAATCTTTTCAAACATGTTTTTTGAAAGAAAAAGTGATTCATGCACAGACTTCCACCACAAATATATGCTCTTTGTATAATGTTTGGTTTTTTTTGGAGGGGTGAAAATTAAATTCTGATTTGTCTATCCAATCTGCTGGTCACTACTTGTAACCAGTATAGCAGAAAAATTGTATTAGTAATTTTACTAAAATTTAGTACATGGTGAATCCTTCACCGCAACACCATCATTCACTCTCCACAATGAAATTTGGTGCAGTAGCCATCTAACAATAGTGCTGACAACTGGACGGTGGACCTTGAACAGAGATGGTCGGCTTACAAGTTACATCTACACTGGGAAGATGCTGAACCAATCAGATGTCTTGATACTGTGTACATACTGGCAACATTTTTAGAGTTTAATTAAAGTATAACTAGCGTTAGGGGAGTAGCCACTCAAAACCAATCTAGCAAGGGTGAACATTGTTCTAGGGTTAAATGGGAATAAAAACATCACTATGCATATAAACTCATAATACTTCATTATCAAAACAAAAAAGAATAAGCACAAGTATGAATTAACATTCATTAAAAAACTGTTAAAAGAGTATTCAGTTTAACAACTTCTTTAGCAACAGTTCCCAAAGAACTGCACATGGCCAGTAGCCATTGTACATGATAAGCTCTCAGAAAACGTACAGCTGCTCATCAAATGAATTACAATCAATATCAAGAAGGCTTTGTCTCAAATTTCAAGCCCATCTTTGTTATGATACACATACCGATATAATGATAAAAAGCCTTGGGCAGTGGGCAATTTTTTTCCAACCAAGTTTTATTAATTTAAACTGTATGCTGATTTCATGGCATCATCTGCCTCCAGTGTGGTTGATAAAAGGGTGCGCATTTAGTTAACAGATTATTCACACTCACCCATGTCTTACATGCTGTTACGGGAGCCATGGTTATATTTTTAAGTTCAGGAGACTTCTCTATATTCACAAATTATTAGCAAGGGCAAATTACCAAAAAGCTTCACTGTAATCCTTTTAAAAACAATGGTAATGTAACTTTTGGCCTTTAGAGACAGAATCAAGAATATGTTGTGCACTACAGTCCTAAGATTGAAATTATTTCAAAGCTTAAAAATCCTCACTCTCTACTCTTACACAGACTTCTTTGTCATAGAAATGAGAAAGAAATGTATCCGTCAGCTACATTTTCACAGCCATTTTCGCCTGCTAACGCACAACACATTTATAATTTAGACTTTTATTGACAAAAAAAAAGAAAAAAACAAAGAGTAGCCGGCCAAAATCATGACCCGAAAATCGTTTTTTTTTTGGGGGGGGGGGGGGGGGGGGGGGGGTACAGCTGCCCTCAAGCCCTAGCCGGTTAGATATCTAATAGTACGTTCAGAAAAGTGACAGCTAACCACTGCATGCAAGGTACAGAAAAAGTTGTCTCGTCTGTGACTCCCAGTGCTGAACTAAACATTGTTTTCTGAAACAGCTAGCCACTGGGTGGGTCAGCAGAAACATGGCGTCATCACAGAGGCAACAGATGGCTAGTGTGTCCGCAGTGGAAGAATGGGTGGGTGGCCCAGATCCAGAATAAACTAAACAGCAAGTCTGAACTGTATCAATATACAAACCACTCGGGAATGAAAATTGTTCACGGCAAAAATTGCAATAGAGAGCCTTTTAAAAATAACATAGAAAAGTTGAAATTATGTGCTGAGCTATCACCAATACGTACAAAAACGACGATTAACAGAAATATAGCAATCAAAGTACACAGACTGTTCGTTTATATAATGTAGTGTTTAATATATTGCTGGGAAATCACCATCTCAATAGCTATAAAACCTACCTACCTAAAGTAGGTGAGCCGCTGGGAAGCCGCCTGATTAGCCAAGGCAAGTCAAGAAAAGAACCTCATTGTTTAGTTACAGCTCGCAAATTAAGGCCAGTCTGAGGTTCAGTTTTAAGCTTTACGAAGTTTGAACACTTTACTAAAATCCCTAGAATGTGTCTGATAAATGGGCTACCGTCTCAATAGTATATATACTAAGCATTTAAAATGTTTCAGCAAACTATGCGACAACTGCGGAAGAGGTACTGAAATTGAGGACGATTAGGGTAAGAGGGTAGCTTAGCTTCAGTAGGCTAACCTTGTTAGCTTTTAGCCTCGTTAGCACGGCCTTTCAAAACCCAGCATAACTTTAAAAAAATAACCTTCTCAACTTTTAAACTTCACAAAACCGAAAAAGCAACGCTTCACTATAGTTTGGTATTCGTTAACGTATGTACCTTCAGTTTATACGGCAAGCAGTTGGATTTTCAGTGTTTGTCAAAGCTGAGTAGCTCCCCAGATCTGCCGAGTCGCTCGCTGCTTCCTACTGTCTCAATCTGATACAATGAATTACTTCAAGGGCGCGCGCCCCCACGGTTTGTAGTAGGTAGCTGGGGGAGGGGTGGCGGGCACGAGCCTGAGAGCCACGCCTGCGCGGGCACGGCGTGATATGAGGACTTGGAAATCACTTAATGCATGACGTAGCGTCATAAACATTCTATTTTACAAATCAGTCTTATGGTGTATTTTCATTAAGTGGCACAACAAGAGAGATTCATAACGGCGAAGGTTTGCAAGGGAATCTAAACGAGGACTACCTGAATCACTACCCGAAGTCAGAATAACTTACTGCAGCTTTTCCAGATCTTTAAGGTACAACTGGTGTTCTGCAAGAATTTCGTCCCAGTAGAAAGGCACCTAACAAACCCAAACCTTAACCCACATAATTTTTGGCCTACACTTTAGTGAGCTCCAGGCAGCTTTGATAAAGTGCACGAGCCTGGAGTTAGCAGTAAAAAACAGTCCGGGCATACTGCTCCATCTGGCGGTCATTTGTCAGTTTATTCCGGGTAAAATTACTATTTAAGATTAGGCTCATATCTAAATGTACAACTTTTTCTTCTGAGATTTCAGGTAAGTTTGACTTAAAATATTTGATATTCCCCAATTAATGACTTTTGCGTCATAAGGTTTAGGGATAAAAAGAGGATCTTAGTCATCTTTTTTGTAAGTCCAGGCCTCATTTATAAAACTGTGCGCAGTGCGCCCTAAACCTAGAAAAAATATTCTGATATATAAAACGCATAGATGCAAGCACGGTCTCCTTTGTAGAGTCTTTCGGGCCAAGCCATAAACGTCTGTCGGCTAGAGTTAGAAAGATATTCACTGATTCGGCTTTTCCTGATCAATACTTATTAACGTAACATTGCTTCTACAAAAGCGACACTTGACTGCAATCACAGCAAGGTAGACTGCCAGCTACAATTGTATTTTCCTCAAAACCAGACCCACGCTGGGAGACTTGCATTGGGCTCTATGGAGCCTGCTGGTGTTCAACTGCGCAGGGACCGTCTGCAAATTGCAACACCGAAAAAATATGAAAGAGAAATATTCAATAGCCTCACCAAGGACAGGTGTAGTGTCATCCTGTTCTTTTTATATCTGTGTCTGATCTCACGTTTTTCAAACTCCATTTCTTGGATTGGAAAAAAAATATTTAAAAAAATGTCAAGGATTTTGAAAAGTCTTAAATAGCTCAACTTTCAGTAATATCTCTTTGGTAAGGAGTAGGGTAGAAAAAAAATCCATTATCAATAATAGATGTCTCTATTAACTCCATCAAATTACTTTAAATAAAGGGATTTGTTTCATTTCAATGATGTTATTATCATTAAAACAGGTAAAGATATACTATTATATGTTATAGTGTCACCAAACTCACAGCACACATAAATCATCTCATCTTGATCTACAACTCTTACTTTGGTCAAATGTGCTTAATTGGAATTATGGGGATTTTTAAATGATGTAATTCTGTAATAACTGAGCAATAACTATAATTTGACATGCTGTGCAACCAAACTCACAGCACACATAGAATACCGCCTCCTGATCATACTACAGCTATTAGTTTGGCGATGTCCCCCAGCAGTGCCAAACCTGCCATCATCGTTCCACTATTACGCACATCTTTGCGCAGCTATTTATGTGCATGTGTGATTTTCTACACACCTTAATGAAACCTGACCTGTTTGGAGTGATGGCGGCTGATCCGATTACTTTTTCTTTTACAGTGAAAACACTGTAAAATGGTTTCCCCATTATTTGTTTTTATCTATTTATTTTTCTCTCTGTGTGTGTTCCCTTATTGTACGAGGATAAATGTGGTTCAGTTTAATCATTTCAGTTTAAACAATAGAATATTATTATATTATATAATATTAAGACCATGAAAAAACATTGGGTTAGAAGCTCCTTGGGTAAATAACACTGAATGGATTCAGATTTCAAGGTACTTAAGTGAGTTTTGGTGCTTTGTAGTTTGCGTGGCTGTCGCACATTTTCAGGGCAGGTAAAAAAGTAAGCAAACTTAAATGCCACGTTCATTTTTATACATCCCAAGTTGTGCGTAAAATGTTGCGCTGCACATTTTCTGTGCATATGCTTTATACATGAGGCCCCTGGATGCTAAAATCTCCTTGACAACATGAAGTCCACCTACCTAGAGCTGCGCTTCCTCATCGACACAGGAGTCTGCTTTGTCGGCCATGAAATACAGAAGGACTTTAGGGTCATTAATTTATTGATATTTTGCTTCTTTACATTTGTTGCTCAATTTCCCCTCAGAATTTTTTTCTCCTGCAACAGCAACTTTAATCTTTTTATGTGCCATGTTAAAGGTCCCAAAAGAGGATGATTTCTCACTTGGTATTTTCTGGGTAGGTTGAAATGCAAGAAAGTCAGGGCGGCAGAGGCTCAGGTGGAAGAGCAGGTCGTCAAATAACCAGAAGGTTGGCGGTTCAAATCCTGCTCCCCCCAGTCAACTGTGGTTGTGTCCCTGGGCAAGACACTCACCTCCAGTTAACCCTCCACTGGAGTATGAATGTTCGTTAGAGAGGCCGTTGGAGCCAATTGGCAGTCTCGTTTCTGTCAGTCTGCCCCAGAGTATGTGGCTACATACAAGTATGAATGAATACTCAGATTCAATGTAAAGCGTCTTTGAGTGTCCAGAAAAGCGCTATATACATCTAATCCATTATTAAAGTAGAAATGCCAGACATTTTGGCCTCATCTTTTGACTTAAAGATGCAGCGACAAAATAAAAGTTCATGACAGAAAAATGTAACATATCATTAAAAATCACTTTACAAAATTAAAATAAGCTTGAGCTTGAGCCATTTTTATGTACTTTGCTGAGTTCACATACAGTAAATAATACACAGTCCAAACCACTCAATACTGATGCTTTTTTATCTTTAAACATTTACATGTTTAAAAATGTTAATGTTCTTCTTTTGTGCTGTTTTGATGCATTCTCATATTTATCGTCCAGCCCTTTGGCCTGCTGTTTATATTGTTTTTAAACTGCTTAAAAAAAAAGAAAAAAATACAATGGTATGGTAATTAATTGACAAGATATGGGCCCTGCAAAGCTTATGACAGGATTTAAACATTAAATGTAAACAAACAATCTTCTTACCTAAGACCTGAGCTAACTTTAGTACAACTAGCAAGTTCATTTCAATATGTTGCACAATATTCAGTGAGACTGCTTATGTTTGTGTCCCATAGCTGCCTACGCTGTAAAACACAGACAACAATCCACCTTGAGAGTTGTTTTTAAACATCTTGATTTCAGTACAAGTCCTTCTGTATGACGTTACTGTGTCTGGTTATATGGTTACTAACAAGTTGTTTGTTTTCAGATTTTGCTTCCCTTGTCAAAGCAACTCATTCCATGCAAAGTCAAATAAACACACACACGCACACACGCACACACAAACATCCGCCATGGTGAAGTCAATTTATGGTGTGCAAATTTTAAAAATGCTAAAAAACTGGAGCACAGATAGTATATTTTCTGAATAAACAGTTAAGTAAGGTAAATAAGATCCCGGCTTCACGACAAGACGTTAAAAAGTGTAAAAATAAGACAAATGTATAAACAAAGGTTTTAAAACCATTTTTTATTTTTTTTTTATAAAGAAATGTATTTGAAAACTTAAGCAGAAGTCTGTGTTTCCACCCCACAGAAGAGAAAGCGTCATTAGTGTGAACAAGATGAATCGGAAAAAGAGGAAAGTAAAAACAGTGAAAACAAAAAAGAAGAAAAAGAAAAAAGGAAACTTTGTGAGTGACCCCTTGGACAACTGATCAGAAATCTGATGAGGATTCTCTGTTATCTGTCATTATAGAAATCACAGAGGGAGAAGGTTTCTATGTTTTTCCCAAACAATAATAATTTGAAGCAAATATGTCATTTGGCAAAGTGGCTAAAAGATGAGACAATTCATCATCTATACACTTGTATGTACCTTTTAACTGCTAATCCAATCATATCACATAATTATTTGATTTCATTCCACACTGATGCTTACATGTTGGAAACTTCTGTACAAATGCTTTTTCAGCAAAATAAAGAGATTACCTCAGCGGTTGATGTAGTGGTTGTAAAACAAGGCGGTATACCAATAATGCTTTAATGTAGAGACTATGTAAATTGTTCCAATTTCAAGACCAGTAAATAAACAAGCTTTGAATTGTCACCAAATTGTCCTACTCTGTAGTTCCATATAACACAGCAAGCCAACAGATATGACAGTCGGCTGGGAAACAATCAGCCAAACATTTGAATTTAGGTTTATTGTCTTCTCTATCAACCACTTCGACAACATGTGTGAAGAGAGAAACAAGTTTTAAAGTACAGCCTGAAGTGCATCTTCAATAAATACATTATTTAGATAAAGGAAAGGAGAAAAAAAAGAAAAGTGTCAACGAACTGCAACGCTTGCACTTTGGAGCAGTAATTTAATAATCACTGCTTGTAAAGAGCACCGACATCATTGCCTGCAGATTTTCTAGTTTGATGGTATAGGACTGCATTCCTTTATTGTTTTTAAAAGATTTACAGCCAGAACGAATGAGAATGCAGGGGGGGGGGGGGAGGAGAACAGGTCTGGAGAGTTGGCTGAAAGTCAGACCAGACTCAGTCTGACACCTCAGACTGCCAACTACAGCATTCATATATCATTTCACTAATAAAATTACACAACTTCACCACATTACGTAACTTCACATTTATTTGCAGGCAACAATGTTAGAATGTGTTTCACCGCACTACCTTTTTTTTTTTTATTGCGTAATGCAAGCAGAGGTGGGCAGGTATAACGTAGCTTGACACCATTTGCTTTTTCCAGAAACACTTGCATGTAAAATGCATCAAAACAACACCACCATTAAACTGTAATATTGCACTGTTAGTGAATGCAATCATGTACAGAGTTGTTTTGACTATTCCACACAATTGCTACTGTGAATGCTTGTAATAGTGGAATGCAGTTTAAGATTTCTGTGACTGCAGCTCTGAAGCAGGACTGGACTCAGGACCAGTTTGAAAGATTCCTTTGTCCATTAATTCATATTTACTTATGAGTGGACAAGGACATCAGCAGGAAAAAACAAAAAAAACCCCAACAAAAACCAAACAGGACAGAACACAGAAATTCATCGGTCTAATATGGCTTATCACTTCCCATTCATTACACATTTCAATCAGGTTAGAAGAAACCACTTCTATTAATCATGTAAGGCCAACGTTGAGAGATCCAACACTTTTTACAGACCATTTCTTCTGTTTGTCCAAAACTAAAGAGCCCAAATCTATATTGTTCTGAGATGGATACTTCTTTCTGAAATATGTGTCAACTGCTTCTTATATTTCTGCAATCAATTGGATAGATTTTTAGAAACAAACCCTCTGGAATTAATAAAGTATCTGAATCCGGATCCAAAACATCAGTAAATCATTCTGTATCATTCTGTACCTGTATTTTAACAGTATTCTAGATGTGGGATATATCTATTTGCAGCCTGCATAGTATTACTTTGTCCACTATGCTGTATTTAGAATCTAACAGACCACAAATGCCAGGAAGAGATTACATTTTGAAGATGCTTAAACCAGTCTTACTCGTTAATTATGGATGTTGGCGAGGTCATAAAAAACTTGTCTTACATTTGCTGAATTCTTCATTTTATTAAATGTTCAATCGACCTGTGGCTTCAAAAAATAAAATAAAAATGCAGATAAGACCTGTGCCAAACTGTTTTACAAACAGCATATAGGCTGGAATAAAGAAATATTTATAAGAATTTCATTAATTTGCAATGCTTCAGGATCTTTAAAAGTGTGTATGAAACCTGTGCAAAGACTGGTAAAATGTCAAAATAACCATGACAGTTAAGCTCTCTTGGTCACCTACAGATACATGACCGTCAGATCCAGAACCATGTCCTCCAGGAAGACTCTTACGGACTGAAGCGATATCTCAGAAGTCAGTATGGCTGTCATCACATGAAATACTCCCTCCGGACCGTTTCCCATTTGGTATTTCTAATTCAAGTTGCAAACACTTTCAAAACAGGGGATCAAACTTTTCAGATTGAAACACCTGAAATAATTTTCAGGCTGAAAATAACTAATTAAACGGGACACGTGGGGAATCCCCCAAAATGTGACATGTACAGCGATGACACAATGAAGCACTGATCTTTAGGTCTGCATGAAGTTCATGTTGATCTAGATCAAACTATCAAGCTGTCCATTAACCACTATAAAAAAATTAAATAAAAAAAAGACCCCATACAACGCATGGCACTTTAATATTAGAAATGAAAAGTATTATATAATCCAGAAGATGTGACTGAAAACTAATTGATGCAGGAGTCCTCAGTTAGTGGAGCTGTTTATTCTCATGGGTCAGCGTCAAAACTTTGAAAGAAAAAAAAAGAAAAAGGAAAAATAATTCTAAAACTGGAACAAATAGGTCATGTACCTGTAAAGCCTGTAAATAGAAACAATGCTATTGTCTAGTCTTGCATCAGTTCTCCACATTTGTAACTATGCAAATGACTTAGATTCACAGACTTTAATCTTCTCTCAGTATCATATGCATTAAATGTATTAAGATCTTTAAATAGCTGTTGCACAAAGACATATCCTTTTTTTTTTCTTTTTTGCACGATAACAGATGTCAGAATATGAAAGTGTAAAAGGTGCAGAGGGATGCTCAGGATTAGGCCCAGAACTAAACAAAAAGTTTTCAAATCAACCCAGAACTCCTAAAGGAAAATGATCATCCACAGATGGAACACCGCTAACACGTCTCAGTTCCCAAAAACAACGTTTTGTTGACTTCATTCAGTGATCAACAAACCCAGAAGAAGGGGGAAAAAAAAGTTCTCCATTACATGAAGAGCAAAGGAGTATAACCGAAGAATGGGGATTATGGTCCATATGTCCACCTGGAGGTCCAGAGGACAATTATTTTCACCTGGCACTTTTTTTAAATCTCTAAGTTTGGTATCTCAGTTCATCAGCAGGCCAGACCTGCAGCAGCTTCTTTCTTCTAGTCCAGCAGGTTGGTGCCGAGTGCATGCTCATCATGTTTCCTCTCTCACACAGCTGGCTACGCAATTGGAACCGGCAAATCAGCGCCCCGAGTCACGGCCACTTCTCAAAGCAGTGAATTAAGAATCAAGAATTCAGCACAAGTCTTTGTCGTTCAGGGTTTTTCTTCTAGCGGGCAAAACAACAAATATGGCTGCTTCGAAAGACTTTCAAAAAAAAGTTTGTACACCCATTTTGTTATTTATTTAGAAAGCAAGAGAAAGGGACACACGTAGTTGTGATCAGAGTTCTGCAAGTTGCAAGACTTTCAGTTGTCTGCAGGGAGGAGAAGAATTAAGTTTTAGTTTGGTCAACAGTGCTGCTGAGCGTTTACAACCAGCATGTCTAAACTGAAAGCACTGTAAAGTCTTCAGGGATTCACAATGATACCGACGGTGTGTGTGAGTGTACGGTCGTGTGTATTAACTTGCCACAGATGTTGTGTGTGTGAGAGATCGAGTGTATGTCTAATCGCGGTCACCAAATACGTACGTATACTACTCAGGGATTCTGCATCCACTGGTATACTCGCCAGTGACACCAAACAGAAGCTGCGCATCTGTACACATGCGTTCTTTTTGCTATGACCTAGATGGTGCATCCTCGAAGCTGATAATGCTGGACTCTGAGTGTTGCATTGCGCCCGACGATGACGCCCCACCGCTCTGTGACATTGAAGATGAAGAGGTGGAGGAGAGGGAAGCGCCGAGGGGTCCTCCGGTTGTTCTCGGTATGGAGGACGAAGGGTCACGGCCACCTGAGAGGAGTGGCTGTGTGTCAGTTCTGACTTCGTCCTCGTCGTCATCTTCCTCGTCGTCCATGCTTGGCCACGCCGACTGGTCCTCCACTCGCTTTAGACGCTCGTTCAGAGCCTTCAGGGCCAGTTGTCTGGGAGGAGGAGGCAAACAGTAAAGATCACATTAACATCAGAGAATAATGCAGCTGTACTACATGGGAAGCCTTATACACAACATAAAGCTCCACACATGCAGAACACAACTCTAACTGTAGTATTGGCTCCTCTACCTCGTACAGTTCCAATACAGTCTCACATGGCTGAACATTTTCTGACTTTATTCATTATCAAATTACCAATTAAAATTAGTCTTTGTTCATTTTGATTTCAGCTGTTGGTCTGAAATGTAATGACCTTTGAGTAACGGAAGGTAGTGAGTGGTTTCTATACTGTAGATACCTCACAGAAAACGCAGGAATAATGCTTTATACAATAGATGTGGGGAGCTTTCTGTCCTGTGCATCTCAGTGATGAAAGATTTAGATGGTAAATAATATTACAAAGCCCTACTGCATCAAGGTCGTACTTAATACTATCATCAACTATGACCTATGTTGGGTTCATATGGGATCATCTTGGGCCACAGTAGTTTTTGGCTTTGTTTTTCTTTATCAGCCTATTTGTGTGGACATTATTAGTGTTTTACTCGTCACCTTTACTGTGAAGCCCTGCAAGAGTGATATTTTCAAACCTTGTGCTCAATGCGAGGAAAGTTCTCATCCCATCGTCCAGCACAGCCAGTGAGAGATTCACAATAAATATATGACGGAATAAAGGAAAGTAATGCAATGTAGGGAGGGGTGGGGGGGCGTACCTACAATTGTCTAATGTGTTAACGTGCGGATCGAGTCGTGGGTTAGACATCAACTGGCCGGGTCCAGATTTCAATGGGAGATATTAACGGGTCGGATTTTGTCAGTGGTGCAGGTGGGTTGGTTAAACTGGACCCGTGCAGGACTCTGGTCTTGGGGTTCCTAATTTGACTGTGGTGTGTAGAACATATATTTTTCTGAACACACACGTTGGCTTTGTTTTTCCTCCTTTCCAAACATTACTCTGCATCACTTCCTTCTTCTTGATGCTTTATCATGTTTGGCATATGTCACTTTCTTTCTGGTCTACTGCAAGTAAACTGAGACCCCCGGCTTTCAAGTGGACCAGAGTTCACTTTGTTGGTCCGCTTCCGAGTACGGTTGGTGTTCACACTGCGTCAAACAAATCGGAACTATCCATAGAAGCGGAAGATGATCAGTTTGAAGCGGACCAAACGGCTGCAGTGTGAACGCATCCTAATTTGCAGAGAGAGCCATTTCCTGCTAAATATTAAAGGGAAAGCTCTGAAAGAGAATAAAAACCTACCTAAAACACTACTGATACCGTCCTTTAACTTTTCTTTTTTGGAATTCTTAAGTTGAAACCCACCATCTATCCAGAGAAAAAGTTATTTTTCACATCACCATAATGTTATTCTCCATAATCAGAAGATGCCAGACCTCTCAATCACATGTTAATCATAAACAGTCACTTATACAAGACTGGAAAAAGCAGAGGAATAGAGACAATTAAAGGTAATGACGTTACAGTTCATCTAAAACTGTAAATGTTGACATTTCTGACAAGAATTTCTGACTAAATTACCACTTTATCATTAGTGTGTGTGTGTGTGAGCAGTGATATTTATCAGTAACTGTATCTGTATGACAGCTTGGAGATGTGTGTCAGACAATAGGGGTAGAGGAAAAATGATCTATGACAGCTTGAAAGTAGGTGTTTGTGAGCTTGTGAAAGAAATCATATAGAGTTCAGCTAAATAAGGGCACAGCTGTTCAGCAAACCTTCTGAGAGCAAATCAAACAAAAATCAGGGCTGTCTGTCTCATCTGGTGACAGAGATGTTGAAATATTATCCCAGTTTCTGCGTATTATTTTCACCCTAACCATTTTGTTATGATTCCTTAGTGACAATGATTTTATCACAGTGGATAAGTTAACTTAAAATCATGTTATACAAATAAATGCACCAAAAAGTTATGCCTTTATTCTACAGTCTATCCGTCTGTCCTCCCTCAACAATCTTACTATTACAGTAAAAATGGTTTCTGAATCAGAATCAAACCTTTTCCATCAGTGGAGCACCAGCTTGACTCACCTCCTCCTCTCTGCATCCTGTGGATCTGTCCCTGGCAGGCTGATAGTGATGGAGGAGGGCGCCCCCACATCATATCTCTTCACCATTTTCCTGCACACCTTCATCTTCACCAGGGCAGAGTGGACAAGTCCTGCCAGCAGCCCCACAGCCGGCTGCACTGCCTCAGGGAAGAAACTTGCAAAGGCAAAGTGGTCCGACATGTCCCCACGGCCTCGGCTGTGTCTCTGGTAGAAGCGCAGATACACCCAGCCAGACAGGGCGCCGAAGCTGTATGCAGCAAGCGGGGCAGAGCTGTCGAGCAACCCCGACAAGCGGAGCAAGGCCAGAAAGAGGAGGACCAAAGCCGGAGCAGCTTTCAGTCTCACCTGAAATGGTGGAGGGAGATAAGTTTCAGCTCTTGTGATGGACAGAATCAGGAATAGGACACGCTGTGGTCAGAGAGAAGTGGCAGTTAAAACGCATGACAGATTTCAGTTCCTGGTAAAAATAGAAATGATAGTGAACACACTGAGTAGCTTTAAGAAAGAAAGAAAAAAATAAGTTGTTGATGTTCATCAGGCTGGAAAAGTTTACAAAACCATACGTAAAAATGCTGTACTCCACCAATACAGTCAGACAGATAGTATAAAAAATTCAAGGACACTGTTGCCATCCCCAGAACTGATCAAGATGGATCACTCCAAATGCAAGGGCTGCAAGAGTCCTGTGGATCACAAACTAAACGAACACAAAGTTAACTTGTAGGAAAATCCCTCTCACTGGTTAATGCTGACATCCATGAAAAAAGAACAATGTTGTTCATAGAAAGGGACACGAGGAGAAAACTTCAGCAGCTTGAAAAAGACCACATGGGTGAGCTTGATACACTCACAATAACTGTTTTGCCAAATTCAAAGTTTTAAAAACTTCAACTTGCCTTTTTTCTTTTAATTCCCTTCTACTAAATTTTAATTTACAGCTACATTTTCAATTAAAGTTTATAATGAAATACTGACAAGTAAACCACCCTCTGAGATAAATCAAGATTATAGGGCCTTCCTCTTATACTTATTATGAATACATTAATACAATACATATTTTTGTACAAACAAAAATCAGACTAAAAAGCAACTGCATACTAAGCTGGCTGTACATATCATTTTTAGTTCAAACATGAAAGCTGAGGTGTTTGTTTTAACAAGTTATTAATCAAAGCAATTTATTCAGGCTGTGGGAGGAAAGGCCACTCTGTTGTACAGCCTGTGCGTACTCCACATTTATGTACATAAAATAACCACCATGCTAAAACAAATTGCAAGCTTTGCTCCTCCTTAAGCCCCTTACACACTGAAAACAAGTTAGTGTGGTTAGAGTTGTTTTGGCATTACTGTACACATGGCATGTGACATGCTGCTCATGTGTGTTAATCTGACTGGCATGGGTGTGGATACATCTGAGACTGACTGGCACGTCGCATCCTGTCGTCAGCTTCCCATTTCAAACACCAGCTGATTGATTGGTGCATCATAAAACTTCTTCCTTTATAGGAGAAGTTTTATATTTACAGAAAAATGGAAATTCTACATTTTTAGTTTTATCCCATCAATGAAACAAGGAGGTGGTAGTATCATGAATAGGCTTGCTTTGTTGCGTCTGTGCTAAGGTGGCTCATCATCACTGACGCTATAATATCAATCATACCAGCAAATTCTGAAGGAAAATCAGTGGGACTTAACTTTTGAAATATTACTTGGAATAAATGCTGGACAGGGCCGTGACACCAGTAAGTAGAAATTGAGATTTTATACCTTTGGTGCTCACAGAAATGTTAAGCTAAATTATTTAACAGATCAACCTACAAAAATTAAGCGTAAAGTAAAGTGCATTTTTAAGGATTTAAAAATTTTCCCCATCAGAAGTTTCAAATATATTTGGATTGGGAAGCTACTGTGAGCTTCATAAAGGAAAAACAAACAGCTTATCCGGACTCCCAGACTATCCAGTTCTGCAGAAGAATATGATATTAAATCTTCAATGAAAATCATTAGATTGCACAGCTGTCCACACCAGAGAACAGAGGCCATGCAGAGCAAACACAAAACAGCTAAATCATTCTCCTGCAAAACCACAGGCCTTCATTAAATAAAACAATCACTTTATCTGACAATAATTTGACAATCCAATGTGTGTGTGTGCTCACACAGACATTAATATCCTTTAGCACACAACTCCACACCTTATTAAAAACTAAAATGAGTTTTTTTTAAGGTATCTGGTTAAATCAATATGTAATAATAATGAAGACATCACAATCTAAATATGAAACATGACATGTAGTATTAAAATAAAGCAAAACCCCAATCAAAGAATTTGGGGTCACTTCACCAGAAAGGCATCTTAAAAAATGACAGATTTCCAGTAAACAGAAATTGGACTCATATTGCAACTTTTCTTGTATTTGTTAGGTGTTGACAAATGTTCTAATCAATAGCATTTACCATGTGGTTTTAAGCAAAGTCAAAAGCAAGTGAAATATCTACAGTATATTCCTTCATTACAAAACCAGTGACAATAATAAAGTGGTATCACAGTTACCACGTCTTTCACTCAATGCCAAAATCCAGTAGAGTCACAGTGTACATCACTACTTCAACAAGTTGTTGAACAAAAATGAACACAGAGGAGCCTCTCCAGTCTGAAAAAGTAAGACGTTAGTCGTTTAGTGTACTCAGTGTTTCACAAGTGAAAATTATTTGTGGTTAGATTAAACATTTGAGGCACTTTTCATTGGCGAGTTATTATTCACAAGCTTTAATAAGAACACAACACCTGCCTTTAAGTGTCACTGCACAAAACAAACATTTATCATTTGCTAGCCTCACCTGTGGCACTCTGAGCACAGTAGTGTCCCCCATGGTCTGTTTTAGTGCCACCAGGACACCTCCCAGGAAACCAGCTGCTCCATGTACACGCACAGCAAACAGGTAGTCCAGATCAAAGGTGGCCACATAAGTGAGGAGGTAGGAGAGGCCTGCCAGGAGTCCTGCAGACACATTAACCACTGCAAAGAAGATAAGGAGCTCCAGAGCACCCCACAAAGGTTCCAGCAGGCGTCCGCAGGCCATGACTGTCCCCACGTTGGCAGCTACACCCCACACATGCTGCTCCACCACCCCATAGGTCACCAGCGTCCACACCCAGAAGTTAGGTGGAAAGAGGTAGCCTGGGGTTATCCCCAGTGCATAAGGAGTGTCAACCGCCCATGACAGCAGGTAAAGTAGTACCACGACAGCACTTATAGTTTTGACTACCACACTTGTGCTGGCGAGGGCAGCCAGGAAGTGCTGCCGTGCCACCGGCAGGTAACGATTCATTGTTTTCTGTCGTGAAGAAAGTTCCTCGAGCAAATCGGCTCAAGTGAGCTTAAAATGACAACAATGGCTCGTGGTATAGCAGTTGTTGGATGCAACTGAAATATTAACAATGCCAAGCAAAATAGGAAACTGCTGATAGTCCTGACAGCATCAAAATCCACATTTTCTTGTAATCCTTCATTCGGGATTGTCGGGCAAATGGATACAGGTTCCTTTGGTAATCAACTCAGAAAGGGTCTATCTCTTCTGCTCAAGCCTGTTAGTCTTTGTATTAAAACATGACAAGTAGAAAAACCTTTACGACATACTTTTGTAGCATACACGGATTTAAGAACAGAGGACAACAAAGAACAAGACTGATTCTTACGGTTCAATAAGGTAACAAACTTTGGGCTGCAGTTGATAAGATTAGGCTTGTCACAACCTTAGCTGGGGGACTTTTTGATTTAGCTACCTAGCTAGCGACCTTCAGTCATTGTGAACAGAAGTATAACTAGCTTACAAATCCCCACTTCCTAGTTAGCAAGTGACAGGAGCCAGATATGCAAATCCTCAACTGAACAACTATAACAAGCTGCCAACTTTCTCAGAGGATCCTGGCTAAGTTAGCTTATGAACACAGGGAGCTATGGCTGGCTAGCTGTCAAACTATAAGCGACTTCAGTTACGTTGATTTATATCCGCCAAGGAAAAACTCCGTCTTCGTTGGAACATGAGAAATGGTAGTTGGCATCAGTAAAAGGTGGTCGAGGTAAACCTCCAGTCCTTGTTCCTCAGCGTTCACTCGCCCCGGTGTCTACCGGACCAGCCAGTCCGAGGATTTCCCGTAGCTAGCAACAGGCCCTCAAAACAATGTTCGAGATGTTCCCAAAAAAGCGCCAGTTCGCATACAGTTCACATTTTTTCACTAAGTAATCGTCATTAGCTCATTTTATTGTTTTTCTGTCTTTTAAGAACAAATTTCTAGAGGAGTTAATATTATCTCAGCAGGCACTTCTCCCAGTAACACCACTCACTCAGCTAACTGACCTGCGCCGTCTTCCACCGTCATCAGCAGTCGGTGAAAAAAACTTCACGTAACTGGTTGTAGCTAAGCATGCTGGGAAATCGAGTTCTTACAAACAGTACAAAATGCCTCAGGGCTTCTGAAAGCAAGTTTGGCTGGGTAGAAGTTAGCCAGTTGATCCTACTGGGCTGCATTCATGTTGTTACAATATTATTTTGTCAAAATAATATGTTATCCTCCAGTGATTATAGAATTAAAATGAATAAATATGATGTAAAACTTAAGTCTACATAAATTATATGGCCCAAAAACCATGTTATCCAGTAATCCAAGATCGTATGCTACAGACCCAAAGTCATTCTTTTCACTACTGGCATAATAACATATTTACTACATACCCGAAGTTGGTTTGGAGAGTGGATTAAACAAATTGATGCTCAAACACTTGATTCCTTGTAGCACACTATACCCCCAGTTTGCAGAGTAGTTCTGTCCAAGGAGCTGCTGGAGACAACTAATTTGCCAGACATCTTTGACTGAGAACTGTTAAGAAAAGCTGACTCACTAATATAGTATCTACATTTTTGTAAAGGCATGTATATGTTTTGGTGTCTTCCTGCCTTTTTGTAATCGGTGAATGTTTATATGAACATATGTGAGGGTACTTGTGGTTTGAGAATACAAAATTACACTCAGTTAAATACACATAAACAGTAGATTCATTCATTTTATTCTGAACAGTCAGAGGTTACATCACATGAACAAAGACAGGTCACATACAAACATTTTATAACAAACAGGAAACACAGAGCAAGACTAAACCACAACCCTCACTCAATATCTTGGGGGAAAAAAAGGAAAGACAAGCTCTCATGCATCAATGGATATAGGAAGAAAGTGAGAGAAGTATGTGAAGATATTTAATGTGCATTATGATACATCCCAAACTAAAGCACAACCACACACTAGTATCCCCATGGATATCTGGCTCTGGCTGTTAACTGTATGTATAGCATATAGTTAGGATTTACAGGCACAATTTAGTTCCATATTGTAGCTACAAGATGATAATATCATTTTTGCACAGTTATTGCAGCTGCCTGGTTTTGCTTTAATAATCATGCATGTTATCTGGTGAGCTGAGCCTTTTTTGTTTTCCTTTTTTGAAAAAATCTCCCCATGGCCTTCTGTGTACAGAAAATGTACTTATCATTCAATGTCTCTTAAAGGACCATTGTATTATCTTAAATTCTATTACTAAATGACACATCAAAACAAACAACATTAGACTGCAGAATAACTGACTTTTGGGATTGAATGGGGGGGGGGGCGTTTAACATTTTTTGCTTCTGCCCTGAGATGATTATAAGGCTTTCCTTATGATTAACATTTCAATTAAGGGAACAATCAGTTGCAGCATGCCACACACACATTTCATTGTGTGAGGGGCCATTTAATGACAGAAGAGACACAGATTTCAGCCTCCCCAGTATATTATATCAATCTTGCCATTGTGTTACATGAGCATGAAGAGCAAATGTAATGTCAAAAGCAATTTTTGTGGAAGCACTTACCGGTAAGATTAGTTTACAGAGTTTGCTGCAATCACTGGAATAAAAAAAAACATTTCCATGCCACCAAGTTACCCTCCCCCCCCCCCCTTTT
>JAOXYM010000014.1:19925981-19938469 GCA_028567055.1 Leptatherina wallacei
GAGCCTCTACAAACTCATGAGTTATAAGGGTGCAATGATTACTTTATAACCAAAGCGGAGGGGAAAACATTACAACAAAGAAAACATTTGATAGTTTTTGTTTAATTTTGAACTGTTTTAATCAGCTTTTAGAAATTTAAAGCTAATTATGTGTGTTCTGGCAGTCTCATCTTTTAACAACTTTTTCTACAGCTTGTAGAAGTAATTAGATGAATGGATACAGGCCATATTATTCAAAATATTCCTAAAATGGAGACCACAACTACATCTGAATTATCATGCTTTGAGACAAAATGACTATTATGAAAGTCTGACGATTGTGAAGATTTACCAGCAGGTGGCAGCACTAACTACAAGTCAATGAGAAAAGGAGCACAAGTGTTGAACAAAATATCTGTAGGGAGCAAAAGAAACTACTCCCAAAACAGATTGCACAGATTTATCAGTAAGTCATGGTTATGAGTTTAGATAAGCATATTGTAGATAAAACAGTACCTTTCAGGTATGTTTTGTATGTAATATTCAGGACGTCTTGCCATCTTCCACTGAGCTACATCTAAATTTGCCTCACACACTATTTGTATAACATCTGTACTGTCCTAAGTAGTTTCTAAGGTAAAAAATTGCTTCTAGAAATTTGGCATATTCAGCATTTACTGAATTACTGAACAAAGAATACACATTTAAATCACAACTAATGATGACCTACTGTAATAGTTGAGGTTGCGGACCCAGTTTTGGTTAGGTCCATCTTTGCTGGGAGTATAGGGCGATGCTGGCACTGGTCTCTTGGCCAAGAAATCCTCAATCACTGTAAGCGTGGATAAACTTTGACTGCAAGGGGCAGAAAGAAGTCAAATAAGACATTTGATCTCATGGGGACAAGCCTAAAATAATGGTCATTTAATGCAAGGTGGTATTCTAGCTAAATATGGCAGTACAGCTGAGAAAACCTGAGTTTAATTTGTCTAATCCTTTACCTAAACACAAGTATTTTGTCCCCCTTTCTGACACTCTCCTCTATGAGGTGGAACAGCAGCACCATCTTTGCAGAGTTCTCCAGGATACCGGGCTTGTAGTCACACATGATATCCTTTGCCTGGCCATGGGAGAGGAGGCGGTCATAAAACTGCTTGTAGATCAGGTGATGATACAAGTGATGTCATGTAAAAGTTTCAAATCAAAGTGAACACATACCCATTCATAAGTGATGACCTGATTGGCTTTCTCTTGCAGCTGACTGAGACTCAGTCCACCTATAGGGTTTGGATTGTCCAAGTTCTTCGACTTTTGATTAGGCGCTGTGGGACATCGGGCTTGTCCTGTGGAAGTGATGTCATCAAGGTCCAAGTCCTGTTCACTTGCCAGATTTTCCTTCTGCAAGGCCTCATACAGCACATCTGGGTGATTCCAAATCTGAAGAATGGTAATTTGGTTTTGGATATATGAAAAAAGCATACTATATAAGAATCAATTCAAAGAATAGAAGTATCCAGATTGAATATTGGACACATGTTCTGTCTCACCTTGCAGCAGACACAGAAAGCTTTCAGTGGGTTGAGGCTGAGCCAGCCAGTGTTTCCTGCCTCTCTAAAGCGGTTCATGAACTCTGTGTAGAGTGCTCTCTGCAGGGGAGACAGACGAACTAGGATCACATGCTCCTCCTTAGAGGGCAGTTGGTCCCTCAGGACATCATGGCCTCGCCTGGATTAAAGATAAGTTAAAGTCAGTATATGCAAAACCTCATAAAAAAAAATGAAAATTGAGGAATTGTTTAATGAATGTTAGTGAAACTAACTTCCCATGGAGAGAAATATTGACTCTTACCTCTGCACAAACCCCTCCAGAACGCTGTGGAGGACATGGCTCCTGTACCTCATCAGCTGGATGTCATGAGGCGTGCTGTCCACACACTGCCCATTCAGAATGGGACGCTCAAACATGTTACTGAACTCCTGCCGTGTACCTGAAATGTAAAAACAAAGAGAAGAAACCTGTTGAACATTCAAAGGGAAACAAAACCTGCAACTGTAATGATGTCTAATGAGTGACAGAAAAAAACATGTCACAGACATTGTCCCATACCTAGGAAGTCAGGGCGGACAAAGTCAACCATACACCAGTACTCAATAAGGTTGTTCTGGAGCGGATAGCCAGTCATTACCACACGGCGACGGGTCCTGATGTTCTTTAGAGCTTGAGATGTGCTGGCGTGGCAGTTCTTGATGCGATGACCCTCGTCACAGATCACCACGTCTGGACCGGGCTGGGCCAAGGCTTTCTCAACACCTTTACAGATTACATGATTGTAATGAGATTTTACACTGATGCTGTTATACTCTGTACCCCTACCCTCTCACATATCTAATAGACTTTCCCCCTTTTGATTTTCCTTCATAGTCCCGCCTCTTTTTTCCCTCCCTGCAACCACCTATATCTTTCCTTGTCTCACCAACCTTTAAGTAGTTCCTGCTGTTTGTCTTCTTCATCCAGGTCAATGACATCAGGTCCTGCTGTTTTCTTGTTCCTTTTCTTCCTCCCAGCCACAAAGCTCTTCTTCAGTGACATCAGGCGGTACATCTCATAGCCCATCAGCAGCACCCCACCGTCCCGGGCCCAGTCCTCCACAACCTTGGCTCTAGTTGCTGTGTTCCTGTAAAGTGTCAGAAAGGATAAAACTGGTAACTGCTTGTGTTTCTCAAAACTCCAACAACAATAACACGTTCTGTCAATGTGGAGAGTTTTGTAGTTCATTTAGCAGAAGTCAAAATGTGACTGGAAGCAATTTGAATAAAATAAAGGGGAAAAAAATAAAAAAAATAATGAAAGAAAAACAATCTTAGATGAGAGAGAAAACTAAATTCACTGCATTATGATGTAGAACTCTAAAAAGAGTTCATCATGTCACTAAATAGCTGTATAAGGAAGCTGCACTGATCTTGAAACATTCCTTCCATCCCTAATCCTGAACACACGCACATACAGAATATCTTTCCAGCAGGAGCAGCTGTTTGGAAAGAGGAAACTAAAGAGGCGAAAGAGAGTACAAGCCAGAGAGGGATTAGGTACACAAGCAGGCCACAAGTGCAGCTTAATCTTTTTAAAAAGACAGAAGGGAAGTTTCTCAGAGCTCTGAGGTAACATGTGTGAGCAAGGCAGACAGCATCTGTAGGCTTTTAAAAAAATACTTTTTCAATGCTAAAGAATAATCTGCAACGGTCATCTTTGAAAGAAGATGTCAATCTCCTTAGCTCTTTCAACACAACCGGTGGTCGGGACGATAGTAATAACTTTGTAATAGACTAAAGTTACAAAATGTGACTGTTTCTCTCACTCACTTGTGTTCATCGTTGAGGATGTGAACCTTAAATGTGCGAGGGGTCACCAGAGTGGGGTCGGTATCCGGAGGCAACGCTTCAGGAGAAGGGACCCATGTGTTGAACTCTGAGAGCCAGTTCTGTAACGTGTTCACCTGGAATGAAATCAGTAGATGAATAATCTGGGTCAAAGCTTTTTTTTCTCTGTTAGTAATCTGGCGTCCTGGTTTATTCTGTTTTCTTTTAACAAGGTCATAAAATGATCAGCTAACCCAAAATCAATTACAATACAAAAAAAGATCAATACAAAAAAGGATTGCAGACAAGTGGCCTAATTCTATGTATATATTTATCCCTTATACAATTCTCCATATTAATCCTTTAAAAGTTCTGGAAATATCAAAAAGTTCCATCACAGATACTTACTGGTACGATGGCGAGCACTGTGTGAGCTTGGGTGTGTCTGAAGAGGACGTCAATGAAGGAGATGACCTGGAGCGTTTTGCCCAGGCCCATGCTGTGAGCGAGGATGCAACCAAATCCAGTGCTGCTCCCGAACCGCTCCACCGACTCCACTAGGTTGTCGTACAAGAAACGGATTCCTCCAATCTGAAGAAGCAGCAAGTAGAGAGAGTGAAATATACAGTACTGAGGAGCAATATGATAAAACATAAAAGAAAGTTGAGAGTGATTTCGAGGTGGAAAGACACCTCCATGTGTGTGAATAGTGAGGGAAAAAAGCTACTGAAATAAATTGCAGCAGGAAGCCAAACAAAAAGGTAAGACAGAAGTAAGTTTCAAAGGGGAACAGATAACAAAAAGCAGATACAGTGCTGCAAAGCAGAAGTGATATGTTAAGCTGTCCCCGCACCAAAAAAAAGGTCAGAAATATCAACTTTGCTCAAATGATTTGAAGATAGGTTCTTTTTACCGTATGACTTCATGACACGGCACAAATTTCACATCAAAAGCAGAAAAGAAAAATATTTTTTAAACTTGGTTTCACTGCGGTCATTATACCTGGTGAGGTTTGACTGTTCGAGCCAGCTGTGGCAACAGGAAAATGTCCTCCTCTGCAGAGGGATGGTTCAGATTGATTAGCACCCTGCCGTGGGAGTCCGGTTGGTTGTGGGCATCATTGACATGTGCACTTCTTGGCTCCCTGTCTTCCTCATTGGTGGAGATGTGGCTGATGCCATCGTCCTCGCCTGAGCTTAAATCTATGACATCTGAACAGAGGGACGAGGAGGTAAAAGTGGAGCATTAGGAAGGACCGAAATGTATACATCAAACTCCTTCTCTACATCTACCTTTAGAAAACCGATTTTCCTTACTGACTGACAACTGCATGCAAAAATGATCTGAGCAGGTGGAGTTGCAAAAATCTTTCTAGGATGACTATAAAACAACCTTTACTTCATACACATTCAGCATGTTGTTGGGTGACTAAGGTAAACCCTAAACCGAACCAATTATTTCAGCCTGAAGAAGTTTTCTAAACTTCAACTTGACACAGCTCAGATGATTTTGCAGTAATGCAGCATTTTTATTTTTAGGTCTCTTCTGTAATGGAAGAAACATTCAAAACATCAGGTCTTAAAGTTTATATTTGCTGCTTTAGTGGTTAGCGAAACCGCTTGTTTGTGAGATTAAATTTAAATGACAGGCCTTGAAGAGTTACTTCTGTATTTAAAGATATATAGACACATTAAAAACACACACATCTCAGGATTTTAAAACAAGAATGTGTTAATGAAAAAGTCAGAGGAACTCAGTTTTAAATGAAGAATTCTGAAAATAAAAACCCCTGAAGTTTCAGAGACAAAATATATTGTCACAGTTGTTCTCATAAAACCAGTTTTTTATTGGACTCGTGATTGCGTAGATAACTTATACAACAAAGTTACTAAAAATGTTGATGCCACTCTGTGTGCGTGTGTGACACGGCTGAAATCCATATCTGGTAAAAAAGAACTCCAACGTCATGGGTATCAAATGGTGAAAGTTACACAAGCTGGCAGCCTACGAGGGCGCGCCGTGAAGAGATGGTGTGTGTGTGTGTGTGTCAGTATGTTAGTATGTGCGAAAAAAAGAGGGAGCAAGCTTATATAACAGCAGTGAATGGCTGGTTATACAAGTAGGATTATAGCGGAGGGGGAGACTGGTTATGCAACCCCAACCAGAAATGTCACTGTGCCACTGTGGTGCGGGTGTGTGTTCGTCATGTGTGTGCGTACATGTGTGTTCTGGCTCATAACCAGGATTAGCTGGGTTTATTGCTGCACAGACCCACTCTCATCTGCCCTAAAGACAACCTCTCCTTTCATCTTTTTTTTCCTCTTTCTCAGTGCTTTTGTTCATTTGTTCATTCATCTGTCTCTTTCCTCTCCTTCCCTACTGCTTATCATTTACATTGCAGGTGTGTGTGCAAGCAGTTTGCCCTCACCATCTCTCTTAAATCTGTGTATTTACTCCTGACTGAGAGTATTTATCGTTGATTCTCTGAGTTGCTTCGTGGACGAGCGCCTGTGAGTGTAAGTGTGTGCGTTTGTGTCTGAGCACTTGGGCAACCAGGGAACGGTACAAGATGTACCCTGTGAAGGTCTTAAATATTCTGATGCACATGGCGGCTAATCTACAAATACTCTCCATTTAAAAACAGCCACATGCACACAAGGGGAACTTAGGGGAATTTTGACCACAGCTGTTTAACTTTGTGCAGCCAGACTCAGTAATTGAGTTTAATCTGTTTCCAAAAAAGCTGTGCAGTCTGATAACCTTGAAAAGAATGGACTTTTTATGAAAAGTGAGCATTAAGTAACCTGTTTGTTTCTTTTCAAAGCAGCCACATTTAAATCTTATCTATTGAGACAACAAGAAACATAAAATGAGTCTTGAATGCAGAAGAAAGGACAGAGGGACTCTCTTATTCCGAGTTATTTCCCATCACACTAAACCTTTCTCTTTCTTCCAATCCTTGTGTCTTCTCTTCTTATACGATTTAAAATGAATACCAGTCCACGTCTTTTTAAGAGTCAACTGACCAGACCTTTTGGGGTCAGAAAACAATTTGAAATCAAGTGTGTAATCTAATAAAGCCATGGTTGTTATTCAACTAAAGCTGCTTTGCCTTATTAAGGTTTGGAGATGTAAGGTTTTCACTTGCCACACGCAAACCGCTAAATGTGACATTTCCAGATGTACCCTTGATTAAGAAGCACTGGAATTGAAGCTGAACCAGTAGGTGTTTTCTGAGAGTTCATTAATTTAACTGGGACGCTGAAAAGTCAGAATATAAGCAGTTATGATGAATATTAACCTGGATGAAACTTTTATTCATGAATTCCAAAAGGGAGGTTAACCTTAGATTTATAAACAAATTAAGGAGTCGCATGGTGGGACTCTTTTGTTTGTAAAATGTTTTATAATTTTATAGATGTGCACTGAACATGCCCACTGATGCTCTCGGTACCCAACAGTTGTTAACGTGGACACTCAGTTAACAACTTAAACTTCCTGCTGTGGTGGCAGCTTTATAGGACTGCTTTAATAAACCAGGAGAGCATGTTGTGCCGAGTGAGATACATATACAACTTCTGGAAAACTGGGTCATTTTAACAATCCACAACATATAGTGATTGTACGATTGCTTGATGTAAAGTTGTTCAGATGCTTTGTAATGTTACAATGTTTCCCAGAGAAAGACTTTACATGATTGGGATGCAAATGTTTTTAAAACCAGCTTCCAAACTACAGCTAACAATCCACTTTGGCATTCATTCTGTTGTTTTTTTAAATGCATTTATTTATTTTTTATTAGTAAATTAAGTATATAATTTGTATGTGAAAAGCTGGTCCATCCAGTAGCTGCTAAACAGATTCATACAGGCGGCAGACTGGTAAGGGTTGCTATTGTGGTGGTCCTTGATATCATTCATCTGTCTCTCCAGTGTGTTTCTCATCCAGTGGGTGAATGAAAACTATCTTGCACTGCAGCTGGAGCTCCAATGTGAGTTTAACCAACAACTGCAGCAAGTGGAGAACCGCTTCATTTGCCACTGCCAGACTCATTGTGGCTGCAGAACAATTACAGTTTCAGCTGCAGTCCAAGATGGTGGACTTGAAGCCTGCGTCAGAGATGAGAGACATACTGATGAAGCAGCTGGTGGCACGATTAAACCCCCTTTTTTAAAGCAATTAATTACAATAAATACATATATCTGACTGTCATGCGATTTTGAGAGTTTCATTTTTTAGATTTGGGTTAGCTATTTGGGTTGCTGGATAATAATAAATAATTCTCAACCAAACACTATAAAAAGAAGAGAAACATAACTGGTCCTTGCATTAGTAAACCTGGACCCAAAAATTGCAACAACTTTCAAGACTTTTTAATTTTGTAACAAGACTTTTCACACTCTGTTCCAAAGCAACTTTAATGGAGCATTTAAGGGTGTAGCCATATATGATGAATAAAAAGTAACCACACGATCTGTCTGTATCTGCTTCCCCAGTCTGTCCCAGTCAGATCAGACTGTGCTGTAGATCTGAACTGTATGGGCTATAATTCAGCTACTAATGGTGCGTTCCAGTTGTCATCAATCACTTTGCCGTGAATCACAAATTCCTAGCATGAAAATACATCTGAAAGGCACGAAAGGAAAGCATCATACAATGTTTTAAATCTCCATTAAGTTTAAATTTTCTTCATCTTTTTTCTGTTTTACAATTTTTTGTTTTTCATCTACATCTTTGCTCTTTTGGAATTATTTTTATTAATACATATCTTTATACACTTGCATTAGTAATGTAATACATTTTATTTAAATATTTTAGTTGTTGTACATCTTTGAGATTTTCTTCTAACCTGTTGAAGGATGTTTTTTATACTCAGCAGCAACTATAGCAGAAGTTGATGAGTCTAATCATGAAATAAAAGAAGTTAGAAACAGATGTGTGTTTGTCTTAGAGCTGACTGCAGTAAATGTTTTTAGATCAACATCAAGTAATACTGAAGAAAGAATCATTTAAGCTGATCTGAACCAGGCTGCCATTTTTGATCTGTGTCCCTTTGATGTGTGTATGTGAGTGTGTATTTCACCTGTTTTGTGTGTGTGATCTGTAGCAGCAGAGGTGGGTATTTCAGTCTTGCCGTCGTCCTCGCTGATGCCTGCGCTGCTTGAGTCGAAACAGATGACATCCTGTCTGGTCAACTTTGCATCTTTCTGCGATGACACAGAGGCTGATGATGACGGCACATGCTGTGTTATATCGCCTGAAAAAGGGGACAGGAATCATAATTATAGTTACATATGATGATGTGAATAATATATGGTTTTTGAATAATAAGTATAAAGAACATGGAGAATTAATTAAGAGATAAAGAGGAGCCAAAAAAAAGGCAGTAAGGTAGTCAAGTTCTTGGGGAAAAGAGGAAACTTCATTTAAATGATGAATATATGCATGTCAATGGTTTAGTGGATGGTCTTGGCAGTTCCAGATGGATTTCTAGGTCTGCGTATCCTCTCACCGGTTGTGTATTCAGGCAGCAGTGGTACAGGAAAATCCTGCTTTCTTTGCTCCTCCAGACGTTGCCTTCTCTCCAGCTCCTCCTGCTGGGCGGCTTTGGTCACTGCTTCCAACTGATGCTCCCTCAGTAACTTCCTACACAGACACAAAGATATTCTTGCTATAAACATGTCTGCATATTCAATAAACAACAGCTTCCACGTTCATTGGGATGACATGGCCTCTTCTGTATGTTCACTTCTATTGTGATGAATTATTCTCTCGAGAAATGCACCATGAATCAGACCATTGTGTTGCTTTAAAGTAGCATTAAATCTGTATTTCTTAAACAAAACGGAACAAAGAAAGCTGTGTATTGTGAACCATTTTGGCATTTCCATATATTGTTTTATTTAACAAGGACATTTAGCATTTAACTGTTGCTTCCTGATGAAGTCATGAGGCTATAAAATACCCACTGTGGATGACCTGCCAGCACAAAAAGGCAGACAAAGTGAGCTGCTGGATGATGCAAAACAGGTATGAGAGCTTAACAGATGCTTATTTTGTTTGAGTGTCCAGTTAAAACGTATGAGTATTAACTGCTGCATTAGCTATAAGTGGCTATGCAGGGTTAATGTTACTTAACATCTGTTACTCGCCTCTATTTTTCTCAGAAATTTGACATCTAGATATGAACTAGATAATTCCATTTTTAGCAAGAAAAAGTTTAATACAACTGAAATTCTTGAAAAAAACATATTTTTTCTGTCCTTACAACAGGAACAGTGGAAACCCATAAAAAACGCAAACCCCTTTAAATTACACAAATGGTTAAATATCTAATCAACAAGGGAGTGAGAGCCTGGGAATTAAAGCCAGATCTCAGATGCCTAACATGTGCTTCATATTGGCCTTAAAGACGCTGCATTGTAAATGCAGCAGCATTCCTGAGGTTGAGCTTTATGTTTACTGGCAGCCAGGATAAGAATACAGCTGGAGATTCAGCATACATATAATCAGTGACAGACTTCATCTAATTGGCATGTGTTGTAGAAGTTCAAAATTAGAGAAAAATCTGAGGATGAGGACAAAGGAGGAGGAAAAAAATATTTACAGTACTGACAAATTAACCTGCATTGCAGCAAACAATGTGTGTTGTTAAGAATGAAGTAAGTGTTGAATAGGCAGAGTGAATATTAGTTTACTTTGCCCTTCAGCAGCAACACACTTAAAGGATTGTGTTGTAATCTTTCATTTCAAGGTTGACTGGTTGCTCTTTGACAATCAGATGATTCATAACTTCAACAGTGAACGATACACAATCAAGCTTACAGAATGTAATTACAGGCACATCTAGGTTACCCGTTACAGATTATGTTACTCTTTCTTAAAGATCCCTACTGACTATACAAGCGAGCGACCATTTGAGACCACGTTTAACGTTTCAAGTGAAGGCGCTGACTTCAGTACCTGATGTTTCGTCTCATGTGAGCAGGTTTGGAGCTCCTCTTCTTGGTTCCTGTCAGGGTGGAGGGAGGGTTGGGGCTTTGGCTTTCCGGCCTGCAGTGGGGTCTGGAGACGGACTGCGAGGTGGGCGGCTGGGCGGGTGTCTCTGCCGAAGGTGAGGTAGATGGAGAAGGGGTGCACTGCCACACAGCCGGATCGCCGCCCTGAGCCTCATTCTCGGAGCTAAAGGGGGCACTGTGGGACTGGTCTGAGAGGGGAAGACAAGAAGTGGATGGGTAAAGGTCATTCCAGTGTAACAAAAGGAGCAAATCTTATGAATGTGGACACAGTGTAGGACTTCAGATTCTTATCGCCCACCAGTCTAAATCTCATTTCCACACTCTAAAAAGTCATGCTAGTACATTTTAACTTCAAAACAGCATTTATCTCTGGTGGAGACTTGTGTTGCAAATTGAAATGAAAAAAATGTACCTCTTACGTAAACGACGAGCGCAGATGGTTTACAATGGTGGTATTGAGAAAGCTTCTAAATCAGTGGTGGAGAGCTCTGGTCCTGCAAGTTTTAGACGCTTCTCTACTCCCAACACACCTGATTCAAATTAATGAGTCACTGTGTAGAAATTGTTAAGCTACTGGATCCATTTGCTTTGAATCAGGTGTTGCGGAGAAGGAAACATCTAAAACCTGCAGCACTGTGGCCCTAGAGGACCAGGATTCCCCACTCCTGTTCTAACTCCATATTTTCATTCAATTAAACTGAGGTCTACTAGAAGGCGCTTTAAGATAATAAAGGCTCTGCTGCAATATTAGATATAGATGGGTATGTTAACCCAAAAAATCATGAAGAATTCTAGGTAAGAAAATAGCTAAGAATATATTTTTCTAATTGTTTCAAAACCTTTTAAAAATGTAAGCCAGTCCCCAGCAGTGAATAATCTACTCACAAAACAAGGGCACACTAGCAAAATCATCATTCAAGGCCTGTGAATTTCCCAAATGTTTCCACTGCTGATGATTTGACTTGTATGTAGGCTTATTAAGTTTTCTGTCTTCAACTAATGCCAGTTGGATGCAGAGGCTCTGCATTACTATATGATATATGTGTATATATATATATATATTAAAAAACAAAAAAAAAGATATTTTGTGATTATGAAAAGAGCAGCATCTCTGTCAATGAAGAGAAAAGCAAGAGCCGATTCTGGAATAATCCTGTGTCTGCAAAGTCACAATAACTAAAAGGCTTGCATAACAGGGTGTTTTATAATACTTGATGACTCAGGGGAAATGGAATGAAACAGTAACTCACTGTTACAGATTAACAACAACCACCACATACATTAGGAGCTTCTACATTCGGGACACCCCCTCTCATTAAGACTATCATTGTATCATGAGATTAATTAAGATGGCTCCTTCTGGCTGTTTTTTGCCACCTCCCTCCTCTTTTCAAAAATGACTATGAAAGTTTCACATCTGTTCATCATAACTGTCAGTGAACATGTAAAGACTAATCTTAATGAGCAGATAATACGGACTATCCATGGTCAAATATGCAGCAATGCAGAGTTAGCACTCGTGCTTCTTTATGTTTACTCTTCTGTTTCCTACAGTTAATGTATTTGTGATGAGATGGCAGCTTCTTCCAACACAACCTGGAATGGCTTTGCAACATATGGGCCAGCACCAGCAGCAGCAGCCACATATAACCTAATATTTAAATTCAAATGAGCTCAATGAGTTACAGACTTTCACCGTGTCTCACTTCCTGATTTAAAGAACCAGAGTCTAAAGTTTCTAAAACACACCCATGAGTTTAAGATCAAAGATATAATTAATGTTTAAATGTTAAAATGTAATACTATTCAGAAATCTTTGCACTTGCATTTAGTAGCATTTGTTCCCAGCCTTTAGACAGCTGTGAAGTCCTGCACTGCTTCCTTTTAAATAAAAAACTTCCATTGAATTTGACCTTTACTGTGCTGTTGTTGTCAGCCAGCATCTGTGTGGAACTGTTTTCAGAGCTGAAAAACAGCACGAATACGAGGAGTCCTCTCTGAGACAAAAAGTCCTTTAATTCATCAGGAAAACAATGTTGTACAGCAAACTTTGCTTTGTTTTTTGTAAACTCGTCTTCAGTTTTCCATTAGTTTTTTTTGTATCTGCCTGCATCTCACTTTCACCTTTCTTCTT
>JAOXYM010000014.1:19947242-19957728 GCA_028567055.1 Leptatherina wallacei
GAATCTGCTCTGTTTTGCAGCCAGCACCTAGTGGAGGAGGGGGGAACTGCAATTTTTGGCACTTCCACATAGGCTTCATTTTTTCGAACGGGAGGTTGCCCCTTGGTTCAAACCTAAGAACCACTGTGCAAGTGTTTGCATAAATAGATTAAAAAGGTAAAAAAAAAGTTGCTTACTCTTCGCAAACATTTCCTTTTGATATAGAATACTATCCTAATTTATCTGATTTTATACATAACTGTTGGCTGCTTGATAAACACAACAAAGGCAAACTATTTTCTTGCTTTTAGTCCGTTTTCAAATTCTTGACATGTTAATCAGACTGACAGATAAATAAATGAACAAGTCAAAATATACATGCATCAACTCTGCTGGAGTTGAAAAGACCAAAGTACATTTCTCATGAAAAGAAAAACAAAACAGACAAACACAGATATCAGATAACAGGAAGACTCATTTTATCTGACGGTTTGCAGCAGCTCACAGTACAAACTGAAAATGTCAAAAAAGGGGGTCAGCATGATGTACGAGGAGACGGGCTGGGGCCAAATGTGTTAACGAGGTCAGTAGGTTGAGGTAAAAGTTAAGATGTGCAGAGTACAAAACGTCTCGTTTCTTTCCACCTGAAGGAGCTCCCAAAAGCTGTCGCGTACAATAATACAACCAGTTTTAATTACGAGGAAATAAGCTTCTTCAGTGACTCATGAACACAAGGTCTCAGTCTCACTCAAGCAGAGAGCTGACTCCGAAAGACAAGCCACTGCCACTGAGACTGGTCGTACGAGTAGGGACGCTTATGTAACTGCTGCCTCTGGCTGTTACACAACCAGCATGTTCACATGAACCTCACGTCCTGTTCGGAAACAAACTCAAAGATGCAGCGCGTCACAAACACGCAGAACGCACTTTTAAGAGCTGGCAGACTCAGACAAACCTGCTGTGATGTTTTAAGAACATCTACAGACACAGACCGAAAATAAGTAAGGAGTGCATCTCAGACAAGCATATTCTGTCAGTGTGGAGATTTTCCACGTTGTTTACAAAGATGTTCTCATACGGTCATGTTGCTTTCCAAATTTCAAGAAAAATGTCAGCGTGTCAGGGTGATGGAAAGATAAAACAAAAAAGTCAATAAATCAACAGGTTTGATGGAGAAAAAGACAGACTGGAAATCTAAACCCTTTACTAAATGGTCTTATGTCCTGTGTTACACTCAAGAGTCAAGTGTTCAGATACTCTTCACTGACCGATAAGCAATATATTTCCACTTTCTATTGGCTTATCTTTCATGGAAGCTGCAAATGAACTTAACTTCAGCATCTATCATTGAACTTTTATAATAAATCAAACTCCATCAAGATCGTTGATGAATTAGAAAAGCCAGAATTAGCAACACCTGACTGAGGTAAGAGCATCGTTTACGTCACAGACCAAGATTTAACTGGGTTATGTAAGTACCAATAGTATGACGAAAATATCAGTTTGAAAAAAATAAATAAAAACTCCTTTGAGATGATCATCTCTAAATACGACCAAACAAACAACACACAAACGCACACTAGCTGACCCACGCGCGCACACACACACCTCACTTACATAACACACTGCCCTGAATTAGTTATTAAGGCTGCTTTATTAGAGTGAGGCAGGTGAGTTATGAAACCCTCCTGCTGGCAGTGCTCGTCTGTGTGCGTCATTCAAAGGATGAGGCGATTTGAAACAAACATTAAAAAAAAAGATGAAAAAAGAAGGGATCTAGAGAAACGATGCAGTTAAGAGAAAATCACCAGAGGGGTGAGGCGAGGGAGGACGGGCTGTTTTGTAGGCCAGTGTGTCACTGCTGAGGAGGAGGAGGAAGAGGGGGGATATGGGAGGAGAGAGGTGGCGAGCTTACATACTGAATTCTATACGGCTTTGTCAGTGTACTGGGGAAAGTGTAGCCCGTTATAAAAACTTTGTTGGCAGATTCACCATCTGAACAAACTCTGAAAATCTTACTTACTCGAAACCTTTAGAAAAATGTGTTATAACCCACCATACTATAATGTCATCGGCATACAGCTACCATACCTCTGTATTATGACCTCAAATAAGTGTCATAAAAAGATAAAAGGCCTTGTTTTTTTTAAAGGTTAGAGAACTTATTCATTATTAGGACTGCTGCCTGATTTTTATGAGGCTGTTTGATTTAGGCTGCACTGACTTTACTGAATCACAGCTGTTGTTAATTCAACAGTTGCACAGGTTTAGCAGCTATAACCAGTCACTCAGCTGAGAAACAGATCATTTACCAGTTGTTGAAAGTGGTTAAAGGACTTTGAAAGCCACAGGTGATGCCTGAGCAGGTAAACTTATAAACAGTCTTAGTATAGCTGGTCATGACTGCTTGAAACAGAAAGCCAAAAGGTACGACACAAAGTCCTGCTGTGAACAGAAAGTAGGGGCAAGACATCATAAAAAAGTAGATAATTGCTTTATAGGTATAAATAATCTTAACTCCCTCAATGATGAATTCGAAAAAATGGAGAGTCCTTCAATGCAGGAAACAGCCAAAGAAAAAAATATTCATGCAGAGATACCAGAGATATATTTGGACAGATAGCATAGCAGCTAAGTTGGTCAATAAATAAATCCAATCTTAATAGAAATGGCATTATTTTCTTTTATATATTATGCTAGCATGAAGGTTCACTAAATCAAGCTTACTGCAACACTAGCATGTGACTGAATGTCAATTAGGTCTTACTTTACAAAAATGGATTTCAAATCAAACAATCAGCTTCCTTGTGGTTCAAGTATTTAAAGCACGGTATTCATTGGGAGCAACTGTGTCCGTGCAAGCCTCTGCAACCCACAGTTACCCATGACAACCTTCCAAGTCAACTCATAGGTAGGTGATTGATCATGAACATTGTTTTTCAACTGGTATTACATGTAAGAATGATCTGTTACTACAGCTGCAACCTGATGCCCTTTCACTACCAATACAGGAGCCTCTTGTTGATATGGATTAGGTTAATGAGTAGAATATCAAATGAAAAAGTAGTTAGGTGATGCCAGAAAAAAAGTAATTGATTATTATTCAGCAACAACAACTTTCTGGTTGAGCATTGTTTGAAGAAACACTGAGATTGGCTCTGACTTGGCAAAGGCCTTGTGTCCTCTATGTGATGGCATAGCTGCTGAGATGTTACATTATGTAGCAGTACAAGCAGCGTGAAGGGGGAAACAAGGTGAATAGCAGTGGGCAGCTATGGACGACACTATCATTTAAAACCAAGAAAATTTACACTTAAAGGAGAAAAGTAAAGCTGCTCCTTTTTCTGACAAAAGAATGGTAGAAGTGGAAATGAGAGCTATGCCATCAGCCAGGCACAGCCATCGTCCTCCGTGCTGGGGAGTTACAAAACCTTCAGATCCTGGCAGTTTGTCTAGACAACAGCAGCGGCTTGAACAAGACAAGCCATTTCTGCTCCGTGTGCAGAGACCAAATACAACTGAACAGACTTTGTATTGGAGCATAACAAAAAACAAAAAGATCACTACAACCAGTTCTGTCCTCTTATTGTACCAAGGAAGTGTCCTTAAACAAGGATTGTGAACGTGAATAAACACTTTTCTAACACAACACACTGCACTGTGCTCACTAAAAATGAGACCGAAACAAATACAAGTTTTTAAAGTTCATATCCTGGACTGATCCAACTTAAAACATCTACATTATGTCTCCGCATTCCAGCAGATTGGATATAAAACTAAACGATGGCTTTAATTTGGGACATTTCCTTTCATATCTGGAGACCTGTCAGAGCAATGCACCAAGACATTATTATAACCACAGGACAGGCAGCTGGCCACTTGACCTCAGTCCTCCTTAATGTGTTTTTCTGACTCATATCTGACACCCATATCAACAAGTCAGAGTTCTGACAATCGACAAACACAGAAATGTGTTTTTATTTACCTTTGAGAATTTAGGAGAGTTCTACAAAAAGTTTATGTCTTGCCCTCTGAAGCAACTTATTTTTACTTTTAATTTCATACCACATGGAGCAGTAACAACACTAAACAAACATAACCGCTACACCTACAAATAAGTTCATACCACAAGATGGTCCAAGGTGACAAAACTTTATTACAGACAGAATGGTTTATGTTTTAAAGACGACTTAAAGGTGATTTGGTAAACTAGCTATGGCTCCAATGAGGTCTATACATTTATAAAAAAGTATCAATAAGTTGTAAGAAAAAAGCCCATCATCAGAGAGAAGACATGGTTATCGAAGAGGATCCATCTGTGAGAGAAAACTGTACAATCTGGGAAAAAAAAAAAAAAAAAGATGCGACTGGCAGGGACAAAAGAAATCGAACATACAACTCTTTTTTCTTAGAAAGCCAAAAGCATATAAATAAAACAAAATAATTTTTGATAGGGACGCAAAAAATGATTAAAGGTTAGGCTGCACAGTGGTGTGGTGGTTCACACCATCACCTCACAGCAAGAAGGTTCCTGGTTCAAACCGTGTGCATGTTTAGTCTCTCGCCAGGTACTCTGATTTCCTCCCGTGGTTATTTCACCTCTAACTCCTCACTATAGGAGCGAGTGTGAGTTGCTGTCTGTCTCTCTGTTGTCGTCCCTGTGATGGGCTGGTGGCCTGTCCAGAGTGTATCCTGTCTCTCCCACTGCAATGGAATAAGTGGGTTACAGGGTAAAAGAAGGGCCTCCTTTACTTGAATGTTTTTATGTCCACGATGTTGAATATCTTTTAATATTTTCATCTGCAGATTTTCTTTCTATTAAACACTCGTTATCTCGCTGCCCCTCTTTAATGCTTGTTTAATGTGTGTTCCGCCTCAGACAGTCACGGATCCTTTTCTGGAGAGTAATATTTTCTCTCACAGATGGATCCTCTTAAATATTCATGTCTTCTCTTTACTGATTGCTGTGGTTAATTGCTCTGGCGTTGCATCTCGTCACATTTGTCTTGATTTATGTCGATGTCTTGGAGCTGATCCTATTCTTCCTGTCCACAACCAATGAGATGACTTGACATGAGTTGCTGGTGTTTTATATAAAAATGCAACTTATACACCTACTGACCTATTTCATTTACTTATGTATTTTTCTGTAAATATGCATTGATATTAAAAGTTTACAAAATGTGGATACATGCCATTTAAAGGTTAGGTCTGCCTTAATGCAGGAAATAAAACGTCTATTCCCTTTGCTGGCAGAATTGATGTAGAAATTAAGCTCATTGCGAATTAAAAACCTCTTCATTTATTTCACATTCATTTACTCAAACTACTACCGTGCGGCGCTCTGCCTGTTGCCTCACGCTTTTACCCCCCTTTACCCACTGCTCTATTGAACCATATGTTTTCTTTCCCCCACATGCTCACACTTCCAGCATGGCCTAATCCTTCCCGGATCCACCAATCAGATACAGACTCTGGTTTAGGTAACAGTCCGAGCAGCCAATGGAAGGGCGGGACTGAGACGACAACATGAGAGAGAGAGAGACTGTGGACAGGAGTGGCTGAGACCGGCAAAAAGATGAAAAGAGGACTAGAAAAGTGAAAAATCATGGACGGTAGAGACAGAAAACATGGAAAATATTACAACACCAGAAAGATATTACAGACAGACAAGGAGACAGTTGGACCGTCCATACTGAATTGGGTATGGATCCAATGTTACACAACACCGTTAAGTAACTTAACAAGCATGAGTCATTAGTACCATCTCCAAACTTCTGAGGTTGAAAACCCCTCCATGTTTGTTGTCATGATATTCATTAAAAGTAAGCATTCCTCCACCCCCTTCGATCGCCTTGTTTTTGGGTGCAGTAACAGGATGCAGTAAGGAAGCCCCACTGCAGCAGAGGAGCAATGACCACGATCTCCTCAGATAAAGTTCTGTGAAGATTTCCGTGTGCCCTTACTTCCTAATCTCAAATTAGAACCTTATCTCCAACAATATTGTAACCCCCCTTCCCTCTTATATCACCGTTAACTGAGCTAAGGATCATGGTAATAATGTGACTTACCTGCAAATGACTCTGATTCGTCCAGAAGCAGCATGGTTATGAAGAAAAAGGGAGAGCTGGTCTCCTCTGCCTCTCTTTCACACTGAAAGTTGCTTTCTCTTTCAAGTGTTAGAAAACTTCAAGAGATTAAGAAGAAGTTCGTCTATGCCTCCTCTCAGTCTTATTTTATACTCAGCTGGGCTTTAGTCAACTACCTCAGTGACTGACTGACTCATTGACAACTGTCTGACCACTCTCTGAGCTCCTCTCCACTCAATAACAATGTGAATGTGAAGCAGAGGAAAGCAGGAGGGTTGGCAGATGAAAACTTACATAACCCTTCATGCTGGAGCTGGGGCCCTGCTGAGGGGGTACTCGTACATCATGGTCTGATCATCCAGCCATCCTCCTGGAGAGATAAAACACTCCCCCATAAACACATGCAGGGCCACAGAGCATGTACGGAAGCAGGCACCCACACACGCCTTTAATGTATTTGTTAGTCAGTAACGGCATTCAGCTTCAAGCCAACCAACAACACTTCATGTGTGTTGGTCCAAAGATCAGATGGCTTTAATTTACATTGAAGCACACACGGCCACCTCCCCAACCTCTCAATATATCACACAGAAAGTAGATGCGAGCAAAAACCATACTTCTGGTAAGAGAAATAAGATGCCACACATGTACAATAGGGTGAAACATGTCCTTGTACACAAAAATACCACCTTCTCACTGACATTTCCTCTCTCTGGAATGAATGAATCTATGTGCTGTGCATGTGTATGCAACAGTTTGAGACATCTGTCAACTCTGTCATGGGATCATGAAGATCAAAGAGAAACCGGCTGTAAAAATCTGGGTCAAGGTCACCAGAAACAGCAAGAAAATGACCTTAAGCAAACTCACATACCACGATGCACACGACACCCTTTAGTATATAGGAGACGTAAGCGTGTAAAACACACAGTTGTAAGACTCTTGCTGAGAAAACATTGCATTTTAAATGCCACGTGCTAAAGTCCTTTTCTTTAAAGAGTCGATAAAGGATGTAAACAATGAAAAAGTGTAAGAAGTCTAAAATGGACAGTCCAAGGACTAAAACTCTGACACTGCTGTTACATTATGGGACAACTTAAAATGAGAAACGACAGATGAAATGTGGAGGTTAGCTTATTACAGGTTTTTAAGCTTCCAGAGCTCGCGGTTTCACAAGGTAAACTTTATTAATCTGCTTACATTGGTTGTTTGTTAAATACCGTTTAACACTGGCAAGTGGCAACTTGGTAGGAATTTCTAGGGAGTACAGTGTGTCTGAAAGCAGATCGGTCTGATTTCTGTGGTTTTTCAACCCAATTTGGAACAGTTTCATCTAGACCTGAAAGAACGCTGTTATGAAAACTTCATCCTGAATTAAATGGCTCATTACTCCACAACGAAAAGCTACTTTCATTTGTAAAAACTACTAAGGAATGAGAGAAATACTAAAGAAGTTAGTCTACTGACTGAAATTTTTGTCTAAGAAGTATCACCAGTCACAAGAAATACAAAACTCCTGTGAAGTCAGACATGCACTTTTTGAAGGAGAACAAGGACGACTCCTGCTTCTATTTCATAATATGCCTTATGAAACCTCTGAGCTCTGCTCTACCATGGCCCGGCTAAAGGCTTGCCACTATAACTACATGTAGGTCAGTATGATAGAACCCCCCCCCCTTGTGTCTGCATATATATTCCGATAGAAAATTAAGAAAACAGAAGAGGAATCTGTACTTAGATTGAAATAAACAGTTTTGTTTTGAGGAGGAAAAAAACACCTGTCATTGAGCCAAAAAAGCCGACATACACTGAGTCAGTCAGTCATTCAGTCCAAAAAAAATAAAATAAAAAATCACCTACTCACCCATGTCATGTGGCTGAAAGTTTTTAGCCTCCTACTCTGTTGAGAGATCCATGCCTCTTCCTATAACTCTCACTATAGGCATATTTCTCCAGCTGGTGTGTTTTCCTTCTTCACACCGCTAACATTTCCTCACTGTGCCCTAACTGAACCAAGCTTGTGAAAGTGTGTGTGTGTGTGTGTGTGTGTGAAAGTCTCCAAACATGTAGTCTCGTCTCGAAGTTAAACCGGCGCTGTAGTGAGGACAGAGGGCCACTGGGACAATTACAAAACAATGAGTCGTTGAAAAGAGCCACAGCTCGTTGTGTGTAGCAGTTCCCCCGACACCAGTAGTGCTGCTTTTCCTGTCCACCTCCTCTTCCCCTCCCCTCTTCTCTTTCTCCCCTCCCCCTCTGCCAACTGACACAAGAACCAGTGTGATGTCAACAAGCCACGCCCACTCCAGAGAAGCTGCCTTAGGTAACAGAGGTAATGGGGTTCAATTGGGACAAGATGGACAGATGAAGAGGAGGATGGAGGAAATGGAGGGTGAGAGAATCAAGAGAAAAAGAGAACGAGTGGATGGGTAAAATATGATCACCCTGTTAGTTTATTGAAGTTCATTTTGCCCATCTGTGGACATTTAAGTGTAACCGTCTTGTAAAATAAGGGGAATTATTAAATGACTGGCATTCAAAGTTAAATGAAATGTTTAAGAGTGATGAGATAAAATATGAGGAAAAAAATGAATGAGGATGGTGGGGGGGTATAAAATAAGTTATATACACATGATTATAAGCCTCTGTATGATTGTGCTCAGAAGAGGAAGGAGGCAAGCACTTAGACAAGAAGAAGGTGATGGAGGAAAATTATGGCTGGAGGGAGTCGGAGAAAAGACAAGAAATAGTGCCAAGATGATTCAAAGGAAGGGTTAAAATGAAGCAGAGGTGACTAATATCATGTGGTACTACTTTCTGGTCGGGACACGCACTTTAAAATTCACATTTAGCAGCAGAGGCCAGCATTGCACGTCATTAACACGACAGCAACCACAAGCAGGAACTTTCAGTAAAACCTTAATGCAAAAACAATCTATACTTACAAATGATGAGAGAAAGGAGGATGATTGAGGTGGCTAGAGAGGAAAATATAAAGAAAAGTGTACTAACACATCAGATATGCTGTAAGGAAGTGAACAATTCAAGATGAGGAGAGAGAAAAGCAAACAAAAGTGGAGTGATGAGAATGTGAAAACAGGAGAAAAAGGGAGAATGGAGAAGAAAAGGATGGTGTAGGAGACAGCACATGAGATTATATTTAAAGGACAGAAAATATACACAACAGATGAAACAATGAGGTCTGCATTAGAGATTTACGAAAAAAAAAGAAAAGAAAAGTCTGTGGCAGTGCGAGAAGGAGCCAATTTAAAACATCACTATGAACCCAAAGACCCCTTTAAACCCACATTAGCATTCACAGATCACTTTCCGCATGCACACAGGGAGGATGGAAGGTCAGAGCCCTGACTCACATGACTACACTCACTAACCCACATCGCTGGGAAGCCTGGGGGAGGGGCAGCAGAGTAAGAAACAGGGAGGTGGGGGGAGGAGAGGAGGCGGTGACAGCAGCAACATGAAGCTAAGCCTGCCTGGTAACGTATGAATTTGCTCACACAGACACGAAGAGTCACCTTTGCCATACTACCACAGTTATTCTATCTAGCCACGCCTCCGGTGGGGAAGAGGGGCTCACATTTCTCTGTTTACATAACCTATCGACCAATAGAGGCAGAGGAGAGAGAAAGACAGAGCAGGAGATGGCCTTTGAGCCCCATGAACTACAATTTTATTTTAAATATTTCAATAAAATATAACATTTTGTTTGTATTTCAATCCTTTCTTTCTTTTGGGACATTTCTATGCTTTTACATTTATTGTACAGCACTTTGGTCAGCTTTTCTGTTGTTTTTAAAGTCCTTTAGAAATAAAATGGTATGGTATGGTGAGTAATTACAAACTTTACTTGCAAAAGTCAAAGTTTAAAAATTCTATCATATTTTTATGCTTTTAAACATCCAAAACTCTCCATCTTAAAACCTTTTTCAAAATGGCGCCATGAGGGTTGCAGCCAGTTACTCAGCTTATACTGCTGCAGCTCTGCTGTCATAAGGAAATGTTTAAAAAAATTATTTCTCCCATTCACTACAATTCTATACGATCCATGTGTGAGAGGTGATCACATCTCTGCACGGCTCACTGTTATTTCCCTTCACCCATAGAGCCCCTTTAACTGTGCACCTTTTTTATAACATCATATCTCATCAGTTATTCCATGGCAAAGATATTTCCCCTCGCTGGATCTCTCTCTCTCTCTCTCTCTCTGCCCAAGGACTCATTACAGCCATTTAAAAAAAAAGTCCCTTGAAAGGTTTCTTTACTTTAGAAAAATTGCTCAAGTATTTTACATTCATTCCAGTGCAACTGCACTGTCTCCAGGAAAAGCATTTCCTTAAAGGAGACATATTATGCACTTTATTCCCAATCTTAAACAATTCTCTGATATATCATTTAAATCT
>JAOXYM010000014.1:19990649-20014287 GCA_028567055.1 Leptatherina wallacei
TATTGGAAACTGACAAACAGGGAACCTGTGCATTCAATGAATTTGTTGTCTGATAACCATCCCGTTCCATGACATAAATCATGAAAAACATGAAAAAGTGTACCAAAGGCAAAGGCTCTCTGGTTTACACTGTGGGTTCTTGATTAACTTTTTTTTTTTTATGTGATTCTTTGCTCAAGTGAATAAACTCAAATATACGTTTTGGTCACATAAAATCAAGAGAACAGTGATTTGACTTCCCAGATGACAGTCCACTTACCTTTTATATGAGAGACAATTATCATTCACAGAGTTTTTATCTCAATGTTTTGCTCATCATTTTTAACAGCTACTTTTAGACTCACTGTTTTCCTATCAAGCAGTTTTATTATCACAACTTTGTAAACTTTCTTTTTCAAATCCAGTGCCAAAATTGTTTGAACCTTGCATCATTTCTGCATATAACGTTGTTTGCTGGTCATAGGTTTTGCTTTATCTCATGAGCTGGGTTCAAGTAGTGAGGTTATGCATTCTCGAAAGCACCCACTAGTACTTTTTAAAAAAAATTGTTATTGGATGCAATGGTTGCATGTTTTTCACTCATATTTTTTGGTATTTTAACTTTGTGGACTACTGCATTTTAATGTCTACTTATTATTCCGTGCTATAATTACAGGGTTTAGGATCTCATAGCCTGTTGCTGTTATGGTCTTGGTTGAACACATCGATGACATTAACTGAAGAAATTTAATGAAATATCTAAGGTTTCCAACATTAGCATTGAACCACAAGATGATGGGCATCTGTTGGTACTCCCATCATTTTCTTTTTAATTAACAACATCACTAACCTTTAATAGTGATCAATAAAAAAGTTTAATACTCTTTTGTATAATTAATCAAATTACAGTCCTTCTGATATTATGAAATCAGTAGCAGAATGATGACATAAATATACACGTTAATATGACAAAGCATCATACAAGTAAATAACTGCAAGTTTTGGTTGTGTTTCATTTGGTTTTTCAGCCTCAGGGTCCTGGAGCTGTGCTTGGCTTATAACATCCTGGGGCACTCATTACCTGTTGCACCTGTGCCTTTTCTTCCATAATATGATCCATATAATATCTGGAAGGGCTCAAAGAGAAAATATTTCAGCTTCAATTGTGCGCATGTCATCTCATCATTGGTATCATTCATTGTTTCAAGGCCAATGCTTGCTTTTCTTTTATGCCTCTTTCTCATGTGCATGTGCGTGTGTGACTGTGTTTATCTGCCGCAGAGAGGAAATAACGTGTCACATGGTCACTTATTAGCTCTGCCATATGTTGCTTCATGCAAAAAAAGAGTCTTGTTGAGAAGCCTTATGCTGAAACTAGACCGCATAAGTGTTCATTTCAGCTTTATGGTTTTTATAATATGCATGTATTAACTATAAAGTGTAATTGAAATATATAAAATTTTCTGTCTGTAAAGCATCATGTTCTCATTTATATGAACTCCCCTGACAGTACCATGTCTACAGAGAGCACCATTGCAAAGCTGCTGGTGGATCATGCTGCTCTGGTGTCTGTTGTTGACTTCTTTTGTTCTCCTTCTGTTCTCTCCAGACATCATCTATTCTTTTACATTTGGATCCAGCATAAAACAGCTTGGTAGACACAGCAGTATGCAAAAGGGCTTACAGATCTGCTGCATGAAATGTTGCACACAGTGGAGCTGGCTATCGCACAACTTTATGCACTGACAATATGTCAGGACAGATACAGTAGTTCTTCTGGCTCCCTTGCTCCCACAGGAAAATAATAATACTGCTGTATTCAAAACTGTAATGTAATGAAGAATAGAATAAATCAGTGACTTGAGGCAGAAAGGAAACCTCTGAAAAAGTCTGATTTCTGCAAACTTACAAATGCAAAAAATTGGTTAAGTCAATTTAAAACGAATATCTAATAGCCAGGGTTAATAAAAAAATATCCTAATGCCAAAATTTCCTTTACTTCCATCATCCCAGACTTCTCTTGGTCTACTCTGCAGCAGTGGATGCTGGGCTGCTGCCCAAACTGAGTGCTGACAAGGAGAGAATCTTTCCCGTCACGCACATTACAGTAATTAACTCTGCATTCAGAGAATGAAAGAAGCCCTATTGTGAAGTATAGATAGTCTGAGTAACACAAGGGCAAAAATTGATGGCTCATCATATTTTACTCTTTTTGTCTTGCATACAAAACTACAGAGATCAGATGTATAAATTTAATTATTAAGCTCTAAATTAAATAAATAATGAATTTCATTTTAAATTCTATATTGAGATCGGTTGAAAGGGTTGATTGATTCTTTCTGTCATGATTTCCAATGCACAGAAAAAGCAGCTAAGAGGAAGGAGTGCAAATAAAACGAGAAGGATTGGCAATCTGCCCACATCCCTCCTGCACTTTCACTTCATATCAGTGAAGTTCTACACTACATTGTGCTTTGCATTTATAAAGCAGTCATATTAGAGAGGGGAAATCCCTGCGGTTTAGTATATTACAGTGTGTTCAGTTTATCAAATTGTCTACAGACTGAGGATGAACAGAACCCTTTGCTGTTATTCCCATGAACACAATGTGTTTTGTTCTAAGGCACTCTGGAGCACAAACAAACCTAAATCCAAACTTGCTTTCTAATAGAATCATTTGAAACCCAGTGTGCAGTGTGCGAATGGTAAACAACCATTGAGTGATTTGTTGGTGGCAGTTCCTGCACTGGGAATTAGATATGTTTGTTTCTCAAGCAGGTAGTGCAGATTTAACCTCACAATGAGAGTCCCTATTTGAAGACTGACATATAGTCAAATGCAAAGAAGAAGAAGAAGAAGAAGAAGAAGAAGAAGAAGAAGACGAAGACGAAGACGAAGACGAAGAAGAAGACTTTTACTTAGCAATAGCATAGCAACTTAGAATGGATTAAAGAGCTGGTCTTCTAAAATCTTATCGTAACAGAGAAAAAAGTAGCTGATGTATTTGCTACTAAAAATACCACAATAAGCTATAGATAATAAAAACTCCCAATTTCCCCCTCTGTTTTAGTACAAAGAAGTACAACTATATTATAAAGATGTCTACATTTAATGCCTTATAGAAAACATTATAAACAACCTGAAATTTCTGAAAAGAAAAGGTTTTTTTTTTTCTCAGTTTATCATTTACATGTTCGGTGTAGTTTCAAGATCACAACAGATCTACAAGATCCTCAAACATTTAATTCCAGGTATCTGGAAGTGAAAAATCCAGTATTTCACATTATGATCAGAGTAACTTTTCAAGATCTAGAAGTTATTTTAAATGTACATATGTGTATATTAATCCTGACCACTGAACCTCATAATACAAACTGAAGTCTATCTATTAAGTAAGAAAGATATAAAAGACAGAACATTTTATCCTGCTGTCTTGGAAATGTTTTAGATTTAAACATGAAATCTCAGATCGACAAATTAAGAATTATAATTACTTTTATTAAAATATCACAGTTCATATTTTCTATGTTATTTTCACATGTACTAAATTCATCATGCGGGCCAGATCGGACTCTCTGGTGGTCCGGTTTTGGCCCACGGGCCGTTTGTTTTGTTATCCGTCATTTTTAAATTTGTTCCCACATTTGTTCCTACAGCAACATGCTGAAGATTGTGAAGAGGGTTGTTTGAATAAATAAATAGAAATAACAATTCTAAATATATATAGTGTGTACAGTATAGTGAATATGTACAAATTACATTGCAAATGTTTACAGCCATTTGCATATTCCAGTTTTTACAACCGTCTTATTGCATTGAAAATTTAGCAAATGTTAAAATGAAAAGAAAAGACTCAGAGATATGTTTTTTTCATGCATTTAGTGACTTCTTGAAAAGTAGGGAAAAATCCAGCCTCGTGTTTAAGCTGAAATAGGGTCTTTAACTGAGCAATGAGAGAGGAAAGTTGTGCTTTTAGTCCAGCTTTCCAACTTGTTTGTGGTTGAAAGGTGTGGATACCTTCAAAGGAGATAAATGGCATCAAAAGTCTCCTCTGCTGTTACTTCTGGACTTGGGCAGTGAAAGTGCTGATTAAGGTCTACCCCACCCATCAATCATTCAATCATCTATTCACAGCTGACCAATGGGGTTTCTCTGCCTTGGGCTGTTGCTCAGAGTGAAGTGGAGTGCTGGCACATTGTTCATTTTAATCTCCTTAAGTATATGGTCCCACAGTCATGTCAATGAGTCAGTCTGTCAAAGTGATCGATTCGGATGTTGCAAATTTCCTGAGCAGCCGCAACTCTCTGCTGGAGCAGGAAACTGTACACTGGCTTAGGGACGGGTTGCTGTTTTTAACAATTCATCAGCCACTTCATGATAGCAGATTAAAAAAGTGAAGGTTTGGACTCCTGCCATTAAAGTTTCCTGCTGGAGAAATGACAGATGTTGGTGGTTACTGTAAAGCCTTCCAAAGCCAGTATGCTACCCTTGCTTTACTGTAGTCAACCAAAACTCAATAAGTATTTGTTAAAAAAAAAACTCACTGATGTAGGTCATAAGAGTCTGGGCAAATCAGAGCAAGACTGCATACTGAAATAAAGTATTACTCTTTAATTATTCCAGCATACTTAGATGGTCTCATTGCCAGGAGGCTAAAACAAAAATCACCTTTATTTTTAAATAACAAACAAACAAATTATCCCTGTTTTTTTCCATCAGTAATTACACAAAACATGTCAAGACCTGTAGTTTAGATGTGATTTTTTTCTTATAGTCTATATTTTTTCTTTTAGTTTTTGTCATTACCCTTTACTAGAGGATGTAGCACCTATAATATCCTAAAGGAATTTGACATTTTGATTCCAGGCAGTGATTTCCATGACAAAATCATGCAGTTTTTAAAGTTGTGCTGTCTGACAGCTTAAAGATCACAGACATCCAGTAGTAATTTTGTGTGTGTCTCATGTGCAGAGATGTTATCAGATTTTTTTTTTATCTTTTAGGGGGGAGTGGGAGTCTAGTGATTACAAAGGTGGGCTTGGGTCTGGAGGATGGGTTCAAGTCCCCAGTGTGCCAACAGAGGCGAACCACTCTGAGCCCCTGAGCAGGACACCGAAACATGGCAGCCCAATGCCTTTTTGTCTATCTAGACATGGGTAAAATACAGAGCCTAATTTCCCAATCAAGTTTAATGAGGCAAAAATTGTTACCTATATTGAACATCTGCCCATCATTACTCGAGAGAAACTCTAAAGTGGTCTTTTGGTACATATGTTATTGACTTGTGTCGCTCTCTTTTCTAGCCTTTTTGTAGCTTTCATCACACCCTTTTAAGGCTTGGTGCTGCCATCAAGTTAAAGATAAGCTAATAGGTTTTAAGAAATAGTAATACATCTCATTATCAGCATTGGGTGGGTTTTTGGTGTTCTGTTGCATGTAAAATATTAGTTTATGAGATTTTTAAATCACTGGAATCTATTTTTATTTCTTATTTTTATTTTACTGTCTAAACCTTTTTCTTTTTTTTTTTAAACGGGTTGTTGATTTATTTCTGTTTCCGTATCATGTTTGACTTGTTTCCTCTTGAGAGTTATGTTGTTGTTGCTTTTTCATGTATAAGTTTTTGTTTTTTTCTGCCTGCCTAATAATCAGCAAAAAGTTACAGTTTCTGCCCTCCCCATGATACACTTGGCCAAACTGGAAGCTGGATCCTCATACTCCATGAGAAAAAGGAAATAGGTCTAGTCAAAAAATAAATCAAATCAAACCAAATTATATTTATATGAGCACTTTTCATGCAACAGCAGCATAAAATACTTAACACAATTAAAACACAACTAAAACACAAACTAAAGCTCTACCCCGCATCCCTTGACCCTGGAAACATCAGCAGTCTCTGCAGCCCTGAGACCCTCAGGCAGGTAGTTCCACAGATGGGGCAAATAATTATGGAACAAGGTCTTGCCGTTGGTTTTAGTTCGAACTTTAGGAACAAGCAAAAGGCCGGTACCAGAGAACCTCTGGGGTCCGCAAGAAGTCATAATTTAAAAGCTGGTCTGATGAATGTGAAGGCCCAAAACCATCAAGACTTTTACAAAGCACAAAAAAACCCTTAAAATCAATCCTGAAATGCATGGTGAGCCAATGCAGCAATTTTAAAACTGGTGTTATGTGTTCCCGCCCTCTGGTCCTCGTCAGCCCACGTGTAGCTGAATTCTGGAGTAACTTTAAAGTAGAAATACTCATTTTAGGAAGACCAGAGAGCAGGACATCACGGTAATCTGTTCTACTAAAGAAAAAAGCATGCATCAACACCTTCGTGCTGGCAAGAAAGAGAGATGGATGGACTCTGGCGATGTTTTAAGGTGATAGAATCCTATTTTTGTTACGTTTTTGATGTGTGGAATAAATTTGAGCTCAGACTCAAAAAGGACACCCAAGTTTCTCACACATGGAGCAGGTTTTAAATTCTGAAATATTGATCTTAAAACCTGCTGTGGCCTCTTAAAATGATGCCACAGCTGGTGGACATTTGCTTTGCCAGCTGTAGAAGGTACAGTGGGCTATGTAATGATAATTTATTTTATGGTATACTACTTTCCTCTTTAGCCACAACACCACCAGGATTTGCATCATGACGCGCTCACGGGCCCAGACTGCAGGCTGCTGTCCAAGTTCGGGAGCAATTAATGACCACTTTGAACATAAAGCTGTTTTTATATCATCTGAAGCTCAACATGTGGGTATTTATGTCTGATTTAACACTTGAAAATGAGGAAAATCAGGCTTCAGTGCACATCTTTATTTTTATCTTTTGTTTTCATACACCTTTTTGTCATGTTTCTTACTTCTCCTTGTCAGTCTCACTGATGGCTGTGTGTTGTTTGCACAGTGCACACAGCTGAGTCTAATGTCCTTTTATGGGCATTTACCTATGCAAAGTAGAGCCAGCTGGACCGTCCTTTCAACCTAGGAAAGATTGGTATTCACCAACCTAAGAGGAAAGATACAAACAATTTTGCGGTCTATGAACACGTTCATGAATCTGATGGAGGATTTTCGTAAAAGACTTCTTAAGTACAACTTAAGAACAAATTTAAGAAGATTCGTCAGAAGGTGTTGGTGAATGAGCCCCAATGTCTTTTTTTCATTCTTAGCCTTGGATAGCAGCATAGATCATAAATGGGCAACTAAAGAATTGTTTTTTTTTCAGCTTCATCTTTTGTCTCTTTGTCTCACCCCTTGTCTCTTTCTGTACTGAAAGAAGCACTATAGAGTACATGCAGTTTTAAAGTTAGCTGGCCTGGTTTATGCCTCTCAAGTCTGGCCTCAAAGGGAGATATTGGTGGTGCAACTGAGAGTAGACCTTTTCACAGTGGTTTGGGTTATGAGATGCTACATGGCACAGGTTGTTGTGGAATGAATTTAATACCCCTATCTTTACATCTTTTTTTCTAGCAATCTTCTTTTCTTTTAACATACTTACGTTACTGTGATGTATTTGCAACTCATGTTACTGTTTTAAGTCCTTAACGCTGCTCGTAGACTGAAAATATACTTGCATTTAATGTGTGACTATCATGGCTGCCTCACATATTTTAAATTTGTCTAAAGCAATGTTTGCGTATGTCCTCAGCAATTATTTGCAAGCTCCAATATGCTAGGGACAGTGTTGGGACCAATATGACTGGTTTTAAGGTCAAAGGATCAATAAGAGTAAAAATGACAGAAGACAAGACATAGCATGGTTGGTTTAGGAGCCTTACAATCTATACGGCTGCTGTCTTTTTTGTCTGTCAGGATCTCAAAATGAATCAAATAATAATCTCCTACATTGTCACCATGTGTATCATTTCGTCTACACTCTACAAATTAGACAACACTATCCAATATGAATTCTCTAGTGGAAACCTCTGGTAACAACTGTTGTGCACACGCTATGTATATGAACAATTATGCTCACAACACAGCAGGTTGCATATGTTAACATGAGGTCAAAAAGCTGTATATTCCCAGCACTACTAAAGGCAATGCTGGAAAATTTCAAGTCAAATGCATTACAATAGCCTATGCCTTTAAGACCTATGAGTTGGTTTTGGTCATAACTGACAAAGAAATTGTAGCTTTAAAAGGTTGCTGTGGGTTTTGGTAGATAAACCAGGATCAATCTGGAAGAAACAATCTGGGATCCAAGGCAGGTTTTTAGTTTTGGTGACTAATCCAGTTTTGGTGGCAGACAAACATAATGAATTCAAAATTTGTCCTTATAAATCCAGTCCAGAAAATTGTTAAAAAGCACTACAAAAATTTGGCTGATTTTCTCAGTGAAGCTTCCCCTGATGACGGCTAAAGCTGGATTTATACTCGCGCGTCATCTGCATAAGGCCGCTTACAGCGTCAACGTGCAAGCTCCGCTTTACACATACCTCTTCCAGACCCGCCATGCAGCCCTGCTTGCAGCCCAGTTATTTGGAATTGTTCTCTTGTGATTGGTAGGTTTTTGATTACGTGTTTCCAGATTTGTGGAGCTTCTTGCTGAATTTGTGTGGTAACCACAGGAGAAAAACTGCAACACAACGCTGTACACTATGCTCAAGTGCAAGAGCACATTTAATCAGCATCAGCTACGCCGGCCCTACCATATGCAGACACCATTGATAATTCTGCATCCATCTTGCATCCCATTACTCTGAGCTTTCTACAGTCAGGAACAGCCAGTCTAATGTTGACTCTTGTCTTATCTCTTGCTCTATCCCTTTCTTTCTTTCTTTCTTTCTTTCTTTCTTTCTTTCTTTCTTTCTTTCTTTCTTTCTTTCTTTCTTTCTTTCTTTCTATTTTTCTTTAGAACGGCCGGTATGTTGGTATCCAGTTGCTGGCATCCCGGAAACAAAAGTTCTGTAGTTTCTCAGCCTTGGATGCTGCAGGGCAACGATGGCTCCAGGAATGTACATAATAAGTGTCACTGTGCTATGAAAATGAGTCAGAAATGTAGGAGTTTTAAAGTAAGAAAATTACTCAGTGCTACTTTAATGCTTTAACATTTGAGGATGGCTTGCAATTGAATCTTAAACATTTACTGCAACATGAATAATGTTTTGTGATATTATGATAATTTTCTAAGCACGTTTTTATTCTTTAAATGCAGTTTTATTTTTTACATTAAATTTCCATTCATCACCTTCCACATCCCACAGAGGTCCATAGTTCCTATCACATATAGTTAACCCTCAATGTGTCAAATACGGTTAAACGGATCACGCGTGAACTTGAAACACTGAGATTTGAATAGCAACCACCAAGCAGGTGTGTAACACCATGTAGTGGTTTCGGACACGTGATGTTCTAGTGCAGTGAATTCTCGCGCCACTGCGCGTTCGCGCCACTCCTCATGTCCTTCTTTGAGAGAACAAGAATGACGTGAACGCGCACGCAAACTGTAGCTCACTCAATGTCTTGCTGTACTATTCACTTCCCCTCCTCTCACCATCAGCGGCAAGGACAAGGAAAAATCACGTTCCATGTTTGTAATGTTTTCTTTATCTTTTTTCAGATCCCTTCATGGATCCTAAAGAAAACAAGTTTTCGGGTCAAACACAGAGATAACAGTTGGGTTATTAGGCTACACACTGTAAAAAGACAGTGCGTGCGCTTGCAAATTGATGATGATGAAAATGTATATTTCCCCCCTTTTTAATAGTGACATAAACCTGAAATAGGCAGCCTAAACTTGCGACCACTTGGACGATGAATTAAAGTGCATGATTATTTTATATGCGATGTTTCTTTTAAATGGATAGGCTACTTCCCTGATATAGGCTATCAATATTTCCCTGAGAAATGGCTGATTTAATTTTCTTCATGTCTGTTCCCCTTTTTCTCACGACGCTCACCTTGATTCTCGTTCATTTGATCTCCGCATGCTTCTTGTATTCTAATCCTGCTGCTGAGACCAAATTTTACCTACGTGAGACGGGACTCATCTAACTTTGATCTAATCTAATCTAATCTGGCTTTCTCTCGCCCCTTCTGCATTCACTTCCCTCATCATCGTCGTGGCCGCGCTGCACGCTCCCGTCATCACGTCAGGAGGAGGCAGTACTGCTGCTCAGGCTGATGAGGATGAGGATGATGATGGCGATGATGGAGGAGCAGCGCTGAGTTTGCTCTCTCAGTTTTCTCTCCCCCTTTTTTCCCCATTTATTCTTTTCGATTGCCTAAAACCCCCCCAAAAAAATATAGAGACAGAAAAGCAACACCGCCGATTTGACCTGATACCTTTCTCCACCTCCCCCCGTCTCCTGAGCTGAGACCGAGATGGGGAACGAAGCGAGCATGGAGGGCGGCGGGGAGCCAGGAGCCGCCGGGATGATGGGCTCGGTGATGCCCGGAGGACCCGGAGCAGGACCGGGAGCGGGACAGCACATGAAGCCGGTCAACGGTGCCGCTGCCGGTGGAGGAATGGGAGCTGGAGGCCCTGGGATGGGAATGACAAGGTAGGAGAAGCAAAAACTGGAGGTGTTTCGGGGTAAAAAGGGGCTGGGTGAAGTGCTCAGGGTGGCACACAGTGTGTGTTTTAACACGGAAATGCCTGATAGAAAGCAGCTGTCAGTTGCCAGAGGTTTTAAAGAGAGGGGGATCAGTTTCGCGTTATAAGGAGTTCCCCTTGCTTGTTTTGGATTATTAGCAGGAAACTCGCGTCAATAATCTCTGGATGCTGAAATAGAAAAAAAAAAGAAAGAGAGAGAGAGAGAGGGAGAGAAAGCGCTGTTCGTGGTGCTGAAACGCTACGAGCTGCACTGCTGAGCCCGAATGGCTCGTTTTAACCTGCCTTGATTTCCCAAATTAGGTTTGACATTGTATTTAAAAATGGAGTACAAACACAGTGCCTCATGCTTACATTACACTTGTCAGAAGTAAGCATGCACGGCTGCTGTTTTGCTCACGGATTGAAATGATTTGATTCCGCGGTGTCATGTGCTGCTGGAGGCTAATAGTATTTTCTCCTTCCATGGTTCAGGTTGTGCTTTGGCGTAGTATGTTGCACTGAACGTGTCTTTCAAAGTTGTGGCCTTTATTATTATTTTTTTAAATTCTATATTATCATCTGCAAGCTTGATCGTTTGAGTCATCAATTAATTGGGGCACGATTGTGATTTTAGTTTTTTCTGGAGAGGGGATGCAGCTGGGTGCTTGAAGCCCTTTCTACTCTCGCATGTTTCCGCATGGGCGAGGGGAGGATGATGATTGTGTGTGTGTGTGTTTGTGCATGTGTGTGCGCGTGTGTGCTCATATACGTTAAGGGGCTTGTCTATGTAGGCGTGCGTTTGATGATGGGTTGCATTGGTACTATAAGAAATGCCATAGTTCCTCGTCACTGACGTCGGAATATCTGTTTCGAAAGAGAAAGATATTTTTTTTACCTCCATATACCATACCATACCATACCATACCATACCATACCATACCATACCATACCATACCATACCATACCATACCATACCATACCAAAGTCTTAATAAATTCAAGTTATTTTTATTGTGACATCTTTTACTTCAGCACTGTTCTGTGTTATAAATCTCAGCATGGTTTAAACACACCATGCATTTGTAATTCATTCAATACTGCAAGAATGTCAAATGACTTCAGTAAACTGTAAGCCGATATATGATATCTCCCAAAAGCAATAAGCTTTCCCAAGATCTGCTGGAAGCAGTAAATGTGCTATAAAATAACAATTTTATGCCATTGCAGCAGTGGTACTATAACGTAGCACATAGCCTATCATATGGTGTTTTATAACTCTGGTCCTTACACATGCAATCAGAATGTGGATATGAACATACATTTTTTTTTAACAGTATGGTGTGTGGTATGTACTACAGTGGTAATGTGTGACATAATATGATAAAATATCTCTTGATATTCTTATAAGGTACATGGATAGTGATGCTGTCTGTCACAGTCAATGAATCCCATCTTTACTGGATCCTCTCATATATAAACTCTATTTACAGACAAGTTTACATACAGAGATCCAGTGAGGTTGACGTTCTGTTTAGCTAATGCAAGAGTAGGGGTACAGCTGGGCTACATCCACCGATGTCAGTGTGTGCAGCTTCTATTTAGGACACATCCTGGGTTTGATTCATGCCTCTATAGGAGGTGCAAGCAGAGAAGCGCAGGCCTATCCATCATTATATAACGCAAGGATTCAGCGAGCAGATGACAACTTCAGCTCACTGCCGATAAACGACAACAGAGCTGAACATGCTCTGATGCATTATTGGCGCATTACTCTCGTGTAGAGGACTCACTGGGTTGTAGTCCCCCTCTCTGTTGCTTTAATGTGATTCTCCTTATTTCTGCACACCTGGTTTTCAGACCTCACGCCCACATTTTAAATTTATGCAGAATAGAAGGCAATGGTTCTCGTGGCATGGAGTACCTCACATTAAGTATTTATAACGGCGTAATACAAGGCCATGTGAACAGATTGAATCACGTGCAGAGCGTGTTTGCTCCCCCCCCCCCCCCCCCACTCCTCTCACATCTCACACACTCCCTCCCTCTTCTGCTCTGCTCTGCTCTGCCTCACCGCCTGCTTCAATCACTCCCTCTGGTTTCTAGTTTCCTCAGCACAGTTGCATACATTGCATCTCTCCTTCCTCTGTATCTCTGTTTCTTTTTATGTGTTGAGTTATACAGATTTGCATACTTACATTCTTTGAATACCACATAGGATGCTTCTCTTTCCTTCACTCTCCCCTTTTCTTCTCTGCTTTTGTGCATCTCTTTCATTTTTAATGTTTCTCATGCTCATGTATTTTTTTTTTTTACTTTATTTTCTCACAAGACTAATCCAACATACAACAAAAGTATTTTTTGCCCTTTATACAGTGATAATGTTAAACAGAATAATAACGGGAGAGACTAGCTTTATTTAATATATGTCTCACGTTCAACAGATCTCGTGAAAAGAGCAAAACCAGCAATGTGTTTGTGAACTTCTGCCTTGTGTGCATGATGATTTTTAAGGGTTATTCAAATGAAAGTATCCACTCAACAGAAACTTGTGCCTCATCTGGCGTGGCTCATTGTAATCATTTTGGAACAACAACTGGGCTATACGATGGAGAGAAATCACCATTTTCCGGATTTGGTTCACAGACAATGCCCACTAGTTGGGACAATTTCTTGTTGGTTTTAATCAAACACACTGACAGCAATAAAATAGTAAAAATCATTAAAAAAATCAAACAGGCAAGCTATAAATCTTATACAAATTAGCTGCTGTACTTTTACTTGTGTGGCGCAAATCCTTACCCTCTCTTCTTTTCTCTTCTTCCATGTCCCCTTTTCAACCAATAACTAGCAGCCTATAAATGGTTCTGCCTTCACAATGAGATACAACCTCCCTGCTGTATAGGGCATGTGAGTATAGATAAAAGACGAAAAGATACTAAGAGTGGGGAGAGAGAGAAAGACAGAGAGAGTGAGAGAGCTGAAGGAGGTGAAAGGGGAAAGGAAAGAGGGAATAGAAGCTGGTGAAAATAGATCAAGTGGAGTTGGATATACACTAGGATAAAAGCTCAAGGGACTCAAGAGGGAAGAAGGGACTGATGAGGTAGTGATACATTAAAAGGTGTATAATTCTGTTTCTTCCAGTCAGGGATCAGGACAAACCAGCAACCTTAGAAATATTATCAAGAGACAGATGAGACATGCTTAAATGCAATGTACTGTATATCAGCTTAGTTTTAAACAACAGATGCACTTAGAGAGTTGAAGGGTAAACTAGTGCAATGAGATCCAGGTGCACTCACTCTAGATCAACTCCAAGCTGCATGTCAAGTGTTATATTTTGTTGTGCCCTTTGTAATGAGGATAATCTACACTGGACCTTTTCTGTGTGCCATCCTTTGCATAGTCCTTTGCTCCTGTCACAGATGTTCGAAGACCATATCAGATTCTGGAGAGAAGATAGAGTTAAAATGGATTATTTGGCACACTGCTTTCTTTCATTTTTATACATTTAGTGTTTTTATACTAACTATTTAGAAGTAACACTATCAGGACCAACAGACCAACATAAGGAAGGCTTAAAATACAGTGGCCGCATGATGAAGATATCAACAGTAACAGTAAAAAAACAGTCACATTTTCAATCAAATGAGATTAAGAATAATAAAAAAAAAAAAGCTTGTTTCAAATGAATTAAAAAACAAGAAGAAAGTTGGGACAACATATAATGTAAATAAATACATAAAATGATTATTTGAAAAAAGTTACTTTGAATTTAATGGGAAATATTGTTTATCAAAAAGAAAAAAAGACCCAAAACAAAAACATTCTTGGTTTGAATTGAACACACTGTCCAAAATCTGGAAAACAGATTCTCAAAAGTTTAGAAAGAATATGTGTTACAGCGGGGTTCACCACTCGAAACAACTGCATAGGCAAACAGATAAATCTTATACCATTGGAAAGCCTTTTTATTTCCCTTTTAAATGGTGCCGCCTCTTTAAGAAAAGACATGGGATGAGCAGAGTTGAATATGTGGGTTGTGCCAATGAGAAGCTTGACAAATCTGGTTTGCCAATGGCAAACAGCTTATTCTGCTATTGACCCCTGTTTTAAGCTTCTGATACCCCAGGTGGTGACAGTCAGGGGCCGGATTAGCAGCATATTTGAACATGGACCCTGTTACTGTGGTCAGTTAGGATTGAAGAGATGTCAAAATAAGATTCTGCAACCAGTAGCATTCCCATAACTCCACAGTCTGGGACCAAACTCTGTCCTCCAAGATCCCAATGTTCACCCCTATAAAACAGGGTTTATTAGACACTCTTGTATCAGAGAAACTTCTGTTTAGTGTGTTCAAGCCCCAGAATTTTGGAAAGGATGGAGGGACGTGTCTGCAGTCCTGACCTCAACCACACTTGGGTGTGCTGTTTGTGACCAACAGAATCCCACTGGCTGACTGGCAACAAATACTTGCTGAAGAATGGGATGCCATCCCATAGCAATATCTGCCCAGGCTGGTGACCAGCATGAAGAGGAGGTGTTGGCTGTGTATGGTTCTTCCACATGCTACTGAGGTCCCTGTTTGGTTAATGAATAAATAGTTAAATTGCCAATATGTCTTGTTTCTTCAGACTTTGCTCATCCAACCAATAAACAACACCAAACAAAAGTAAATAGCAGATTAAGATGTTTGGCATTGGCCGGGAAGATTTGGCAAGTTTTTAATGGGTGAACCCCATTCTGCTGCTCATCCCACAAATGCATTTTCCTGATAAATGTGGCACTATTTAAAAGAGAAATAAATAGTGTTTCCAATTATGTAAGATTTATTGCCAATACACATTGTTATAACAAAGAGATTATCCACTATTTGCAAGGTATTGTTCAACAGGTTGACTATTTTCAATGTAAAATGTTAAAGAGTTTGGTCATTTTACTATCTTTGCTTCATAAAAAAATATATCCAGAAAATCCGAAGAAATCTGTGCAAGGAACAAAATAAAGGCCATCTTTAAATCACTCTTCCAGACCATCAGATGACCCTTCCTCATAAAACAGACATCAAGTAGTGGAAATGACATTATAAGTACAGAAAAACCTTCTGAAACTAACTGTCAATGGACATAATTAGTCTTTGCATCGACAAATCCAAACTAAAACTGTAGTGCCTTTTTTATTTAGAAAATCCCATTTAGTTTAGTTTTTTTTATTTAATTGCTTTTTTGAATACAGTAAATTAGAGTAGGGGGGGGGGACAAAAGGACTCTGAAGATATAAGAAGAAAATGTGGGACAGTGTTAGAAAATGGCGATGGAGTTTTCAGCTTTCCAGATGGCAAGAGGGAAAGGAGCAAGAGAGCACAGCAAAGACATGGAGAGAGAGGGAGCATGAGATCTACAGTACATATGGAGCACACACTTTCATGGCTCTCAAATCACATGCACATGTTACATCTGACTCAACTCACATGCAAGTTATCAGAACTGTTTATCATATACAATGTTGGATAAGTGTGTATATGTGTGTGTGCGTGTGCGTGTATTAATGTGTGCATGACTGCTTCACTGTTTTTTTGCATATGATCAGTAACTGTGTAGAGCTGCTTGATGACTCACTTATCAAGTCCTGTGTGAGTAAGACTAGTGTAAGAAAAAAGAGTGTGTGAGCAGTGAGGAGGTGGTTGTTTCTTTCTTGTATTTTCCCACATGCTGCACTCTTGAGACCAATTTTCACTTTCCAGAGAGACATGATTGTAGGATGTGTGTGTGTGTGTGAACGTGTATGAGAGTTTTCGCAGGTTAAAGATTGTTTTCCCACATCTTGCTGCCAAGCAGCAGCCTATCAATCAAGTTCAATGAGTGAGTCTGTTATTGAGGCATTTTGCTGGTAGTCTTATTCAGACTTTTTTACACACATCAGCAGAAGACCAAACACTGTTATGATTTTGTTTCTAATCTGCAGGGTCGAATGATTTCAGGCTGTCTTCCAGCCTTTCCTTACTGAGGTTAAAGATGATTTGGTGTGATAGTGATTAAATGGCTTTTTTTTTGCTGAATTCTCATCCAGTCGCTATCGTAGATGCTTTTTGGTGATGCAATTTTTTTTTGCCTGTTTTGCTCACAAATGGGATAAAAAGATTTGCAACATGTTCAATCACATTAACAGGCCAATTGATATAGATACAACCTTTAATGACCCTCATCCAAATTTCACAAATTCTAATGGTTCTTTAGCTGCTATATGATAATGTTTGGCAACATTTATTGGCCAGGTGTTTCAGCTGGTTTCAGCTGTTTGGGATCAACAAATTTATGAAATCTGTCTCACAAACATGAAATGATTTGACTTGAATGAGTTATTGTTTTGCAGGAAATATTTCTTTGTAACAGCAAAATAACAGCTGTCAACACGCATGAATGCACCAACATTCATACATGCTGACATGCAAACATTGGTGCACATTCATGCACCAAGGCTTCAGACTAGAGCAAAAGGTACTAAGAAGAGGTTTACAAAAATCCACAAAAACAAAAAAGATTGAATGAAGAAATCCTTGTCATGTCAACCTTTTGTGGGAGTTTAATGAAGCCTCGCATTAAAAATTGTAGCAGTTATGTGGAACCCCTCCAGTTTGAGCCACATGTGATCAAACATTTCAAAGATTGTTCCACTTTTTAACTTTGCTGTTATATGTGATTAGTTAGGTTTAAGTATCAAAATGTCACATAAAAAAACATTCTTTAACAAGATTGTTTGTTGATTCTCAAACTCTTACCTAGACAAGTAGCTTGCATGCTGTTACCATTTCTGCAAACTGAAGCCCGGCCTTATGTCAAATAACTATCAGAGAAGTATACACCAAAGCAAAGAGTGTGTTTCTGCCATGTGTGAAAGTGTGAGAGTGGTTGAGCAACAGACAGTGATTCTATATTTACAAACGCTATTACCAAGAAGACATGTAGCCTCCAAATACAAAATATGTTTGGGTGGCTGGACCTGGAGATAAGATGGCAATAATATCACAGCCCAAGACGGTATTAGTTTTCAGCAAATAGATGCTGTCGCTGGAGCTTATGACTGAAACCCAGGAATAGACTGAGCAGATATAAAATGGGTATCTGAGTGGAGAGAAGGGTAAAATATGTGGAATCAGGGGAAGACACTGATGGATAATGGATCATTTGTTGGATTTTTTTAAATGAAAAAAATCATAAAAAAAAAAACCCTGACTGTTTGATGTGCAGTTAAAGCAAAACATAATACAGGCTAGAAAATCAGCTTCTATCTCCTGTCAATGGTAATAAAAGCCCCCCCCCCTCCCCCAATTAATAATGAAAAGGGAGGGTCGTAATGACAAAAAACGTTTTAGTAAGTAAAACGTCTACAAGATATTTTTCCTTTAGTGTAAATTAATTCATGGAATTTTCTTTTTTTGAGTAAATTTCCCACAGTCTTGACAAAGGCTAAAAAAACTTAAACTCTATGGGTTGAGTGATGACGGATGGATGTGGCCATTGTTAAAATGACCAATGTGTGTCCAGAGGATCCCACAATGTGGATTAAAATCAGAAATCTTTTTGATCTAATTTAATTTCATTGCTTATTTGAGTCAAGTTAAGTCCAGCATGTCATTACTTGAGGAAGCTAGCATGTGTGTGGCACATATAATGAAACGTAAAAACTTTTACTATACTGCTGCTTTTAAGTTACAAGTTTGAACTTTCCATAACTTTTGAACACAGAAGATCAAAAATCCTGATTAAAGAAGCTTTCTTTCTGTGATTCTTCGAGTGCTGGGTCCCCTTTCAGGCTTCCAGGGCTCAACAAGGATTTGTAACAGACACCAGCACAGCTTGGCCTGACCTCATGTAATGAGCAGAGTGCATGTCTGCTTAAACCAGCCAGCACTGCAGGTTTACACAATAATGTCAGGTTTAGATATTCAGACCTAGAACTGTATTACTGTCAATCACATTTTTTAAACAGGACTTTCAAAGACTTTATTAGACATTGTTGTTTTGTGTCCAAAACAGGACCGATCAGTTTAGAAAAAATAGAAGTTGTATTTATTATTATACTCGACTCATTTATTAATTTTTTTACCAGGAAAAGACATCACTTTTAGTTCAAAATACTGTCTGTGCACCCTCTGCTAGTTTTGCTGACTCTGTTTGTTTGGCTTCTGCCTTCCATAGATGGGTTACAATTATTGAAGTTGATTATCAAACTTCAAGGCTGTTTTCTTCTTTTTTAAGAACTTCATCATTGCACTCACTTATATACACATGTATTTATTATCCTGTTTGTTTGTTTATTTGGTAAAGACAAACAATGTCTACATTGAGACGATAGCTTTTTCTGTCAGGGAGCAAACCCAATTTACATTACAATAAACTTCTAAATCTTACCTCTCATTACAGACTGAAGTTCTGTATTTTTGCAGTTCCAGGATGGCCCAAATGTCCATCCATCTTCTGTCCCTGTTTTATCCTCTACATGGTGACTGTGGGAGGCTAGAGCCTGTCCCATCAGCCATTGGAAAAGAGGCCAAGTACAACAAGTCATCACTCCATTACATGGCTAACTCAGTGAGACAGCCATAACCAACAGCCAATTTGACTTCACCAGCCAGTCTAACACCATGGATGTCTTTGGACTGTGGGAGTAAAACTGAGCACCTGCTAGTTAAATTCCAGCTGCTGAAATTCTATGGACTACCACCTAGTGGAACTCCCCAAATTTTGAACCAAACTTTCTTCTGTTTCATACAAGACATCCATGTCATCTATGTCTTTTGACATGCAAATGACCTGATTATTCCCCAGTCAGGGCAGCAGCGTGAATATTAAACTGTTAGAAAAAAAAAAAGAAAAAAAATTCTCTCGTGTGCTTGCTGAACCGATACTGTCATTTTTGGTCAGCTCAGACAGGAAATCATCTGGGAGAATGTATTTTTATCCTCAAGCTGTCAGCAGGCGGAGGAGTGTGGAAAGAATATAATGCAGCTATACTTGAAAGACATTAAATACAGTGTCTTTTACATTATCTTAATTTTGGAAAGGACAGACTAGGATAAAGAGTTCTATATGTAGAACTTTAAAATACAGATTAAATGCATGAAGGGATACTTTTGATGAGGAGTTACTATAAATATACGAGCTAACAATAGCAAAGAAATATAGTCATGTCATTGTTGACACACATCTTTCTCTGTGATAATATTTTCATTGCCAACGAGAGACAGTGGGTACTGTTTTTTTTCAAATGTTCAAAATTATGAGTGGTGATGGATTATTTATTTACAACTAACTCATAGCATTTCAATGATCTGACTACATGTTGCCAAGAAATGATTCCTGGTTCTGATGTTAACAAATGTGCTGGAAGTTGTGCTGTGTCCAGGCACACAGCAAACATCTGCTGGATCAACAGCGGCGCCGCACAGCTACTCTGTCTCTGCCAGAAAACAACACGACAGGGGCCGATTAATAAGCCATCTTCAAACAAACTCCCCAGATACTGAGACAGAGGTTGATACACAGTGGCCTGCCCTGACATTGACTTGGATACATGAGCTCAGTATCTTGCTTTTGCTCGTTTAAAGATGCACTACAGAACTTTTCTCAGTGACACGCCCCCTATCGGCTAATTTGGCATCCATCTTGCATCCTACCTCTACTGTAAGCTCTTTCCAGTCAGTAAAAGACAGTCTTACTCTTGTCTGATCTCTTGTTATCTCTTCCTCTCTTTCTTTTAGTCTCTTCTTCCGATAATGTCATTTTATGTTTCTTTGTACCAATAGGTGGAGTTAGACAATGATACCAGAATATACAAAAATATGCATTCTTGAGCTTTAATATTTCTTGAATTAGACTAAAACACACATAACACAGAGTGAATTTAGCTTATGATTCAATGATGACTGGTAAAAAAAAAAGGGAAAAAAGTATTAACATCATATAAAAGGAAAGAAATTGCCATGGGGCCTTTCTGAAAACTCTGCCAGGAAGTTCCCCCAAAGTGGCCTATCAGCTGATTCGAGCTGCCTTTATTAGCATGTAGGGAATAAATGCAGAAGTCAGCTTTCAGGTAGACTCCTTTCTCCCTTGCAGGAATCAGATCTGATACAATCGGACATCCCCATGGTTACAAGACAACATTTTTTGAGAGCAGTAACAGCTGCCATAATTTCACAGAATCTGTAGAATGAACAAATGAAGTCCTTGAGGAAATGTGAATGTGTATTAAACAAACAGCACATATATTTCAGATAAAAATATTTTGAAATGTTTATTGCCGATTAAATCTTTATAACTTTTCTGTGATGAGAAAATGATGTTAATCTTTTGGAAAAAGCCACAGGTCTACAAAAGTAGTCATATTTGAAAGATGCGTCCTCCATGACAATCATCTGAAGGCTTTACCCCACTTCTTCAAGTCAGCAGCAATATTCACTCTATAAGGTTTTATAATCCACTACCACTCATCACTAATTGGTTTTAGATGGCATTTAATGTGACCCCCCACATGAACATGTAAACAGAGTGGCAGTGGTTAGAGGGAAGGAGAAGAGTCATTTTAGAAAGGCTCATTGTGTTAGATTCCAGTTAGATAGAATTCTTCCCTTGAGTGTCCTGTCCTGTTTTTTCTCTTTGCTTGTATCTTTATTTAATCAATGAAGTGTAAAAGAAACATTTCACAATCAGTCTACAGTATTTAGTTTTCTTTCTTGCTTTTGTTTATTTTTTACACAATAACAATTGCTTTTGTACAAAGTAATTTCTGATATAGTTAATAAAACCTACAACAGCAAGAAGCTGCAACAAAAATGACCTAATGGGTGAAACATTGCTTTAAAAAAAACAGAAGAACAAACAAAGTGCTTTCATGTTTTTGTAGTTTCAGTAATGGGGTTTTTCATTATGTAGGCTCATAAACCTTTTAAGCACACAAAGCAAATGTACAGATATACAGTGCATAAGTACACAACAAACATATTTCTTAAAAGTCAGTAGATAATTCTTTTTTTTTTTAAATCTGGCAAAAATGTAACAAAAGAAATCCTGTTTGAATGAGTAAGTAAGTAAGTAGTTTGCAGCAGCTTTTACTATTTCAGCTTCATTTTATCATTTCAGCTGGTGCAAAGATGCTGGTAGATGTTTACCAATAATTCATTTACATTTCAAATATAGTTCTAATATTATATTATTGTAACATATCTGCGTTGGCGCTGATAGACTGCAGGAAAGCTCCAGCTTTCTTGCAACCTTGAATTGGAATAAGCGTTGTAGAAAATGGATGGATGTAACATATCATGTTTAGTCAATCCTCTCTTTACATGTCTATCTTTCTGTCCAGACTGTGATGATGATGTTGAATAACACCCACATTCTCGGTTTGTTGTACTCAGTTGAGAATAAATTTCCTGTGACTTTCATTTGTTTGTCAAAAATGATGCTGTGCTCTGCCGTTTTTTTTTCCTTCTGTGCACTAGTGAAGGTCACGCTGTGTTTTCTCATTATGTTGTCGCCACCTGACAGCAAATGCTACCTGTATTAATACTGCGGCTGTGCATGTTGTGTGTAGATGCACTGTGCTTCAACTCATGTTAATCTTTTCCCCCAAAACTGCAAAGTCTGATGAATCAGAACCTTTCCTTTGTCAGTAAATTGCAACCAATTGTGTTTGTTTAATGTGTAAACTGATTCAATGCTTTGCCTGCTGTTCTTCACTGTGACCTGTTCAAAGAGGGTGGGTGAGACGGGGAAAGGAAAATGTTCTTGTCTGAAGAGTTGAAAACATATCTATGAAGCTAAAGATTCTAGAAACTCACCAACAAGTTTTCACAAACAGATTCTTAATGTTAGATTAGAGATTTTGTCAAAAGACAGTGAATCTAAGACATCAATTATCAATTATATGTAAGCAATATTCAAAATCGCACTGTCCTTCTTTTAAAGCTCTTCAGGTATTACTGCTAACTGCTTTTGTTCCCTGACAGAGCCACGTAGAACTACAGTTTCCTCTGAATGGCAGAGTTAAATTTCTAGCACAATGCTGGTCCTGCAGTCATTTGGACACCGCAGGGCGGTTGACACAGAGAAAGACACTCAAATAGGACGTTATTGTCATCAGCATGAAATCAGGGGGAACAGGGGATTTTTGAATATAGGTCACTTTGGATGATGCATTCAAAGGTCTGCAAGTGTTTTTTGTTTTTTTTTAGCAGCTTCAAAAGGAGCTGTTGCTTCTGTGTCGACTTTCTGTTTTTTGTACATGAATCCAATAATGAGCTAATCTCTTTTCATAACGAGTAAACAAAAAGAAAAAAAAATCCAAACTCTCAAAGTCTACAATTATTTAAACATTTTAAATGTGTCTCTGAAAGATAAACACAGAGCTTATCAAAAGTTGACTGTGGGTTCTGGTATTTGCTAAAATTGTTTAGCAGAATTGATTTTGATGGACAATGACGTCTCTGTTGGGACTTTGAAATGTAAAGCAAGCTGAGGGTACAGTCAGAGGCGATTCTAGTTTCCTTTGGGGCCCTAGGCAAAAATTCAGGGGGGGCCCTTAACTAATACACTGTTCTTCTACTTACTTTTACTTAATTATTTAGTTACATTAGTGGCACAATTATTTAACATATAGTACAAATTCAGAATATCAAACAAAGACTGCATTGTGTCTCTAGGTTTAATTTACATTTACAATGTAATACATTACATGAATACAGTGTTAAGAAGCATAAAGTCTGCTTACCACATAAAGTAATATTCAAACAATCTGGTGGTGCACATTATACAATAATAACTTCCATCCATGCACCTTACATTATATACATTTCTTAGCATTCTTAGCTTAGCAGTTAAGTTTAGCTGGACATATCTTTCATTTGACAGCAACAGAAAAAAGTAATGGTGAGTTCAGACCAAACGGGATTTCGGCGTCAAAAACGTTCTTGGCGCTCAAAGTTGGACGCTTGACACTGGAAAATCAGATGCTTGACATCCAGCATCAAGAACGCTCTTGACACCTGAGACGTGCGTCTGCAGGACCCGGATGTTTTCCTTTGCTTGTCTTTCTACAATGGCGGATGAAATTGAGAAAGTGGCTTGGCTTTATTTGCTCCACA
>JAOXYM010000014.1:20024625-20036774 GCA_028567055.1 Leptatherina wallacei
ACTCTTATGCCTGAACATGGTGTTCGTTATGGACAATCCATGACGAGCACAGAAGTCCAACAGCAGAACACCACTCGAACACCACTCTTTGATTGGTTGCGGTCTGTTTTAATATTTGTATGTATGTGTTCCTATGTTTATCTAAAGAATCTTATATATTTCTTAATTTTAAACTAAAAAAAAGAAAAAAAAATCTAATCTTTACATGCTCATTAACATGAATTAATATCGTACAGAAAGACTGAAGAGCCTTGGTGTGAATTTCCATGTGTATGTGCCTCAATGAATGTAGAAATGTTCAAAAGAATGTGAAGAGAAGCAGAGTTTATTGGCTAGGTTTCCTGTATCGGCATGCTAAGCATGGTATTACTCCTGACGTACCTCACCCCTCTCAACTCTGCTGTTCCTCCCTTTGATCATTTTCATACCGGCCTCCATTTGTCAGAATTTTGCTGCTTTAATTTCTGAGCCTGACCTAACAAAAGGAGTACTAGTCAGGTTGTTAATCAACATTGCTCCCCAGTCAGTCATCCAGTGGGCCCTTTTGTCACTAGAAACAATAGTGTCAGCCAGTTTAGCTGTAATTTAGCTATTTAACCCCAAATAATCTAGTTGGCCACTTTGTCTGTGAGCCAACAAGTTAATCTTTTATTCAATATGTTTTGCCAGTTCAAAAACAGACAGCCAAAATCAGATCAGATGTCTCTTCTCGAATGATAACTAGCTGTGTGTTCAATCTCACAGCAAAAGATTTAGCTTGTCAGAAGTTAGTAAGACAGCAAGTTATTTAGCCAGCCTTCATGTCTTCATTTATTAAATGAAATGGATCTAATCTAATATAAAAAAAAAACAAAAAAACAATAGCCCAACTTTTAATGCTCATGCGTAAAATGTCCACACATTTGTGTGTGTGATTACATGTCTGTAGAAAAAAAAAAAGCAGCTGCAACCGTGTGTCTGTTTTTGTTTGTCTATTACACACTGTGGTGCTGATGGCTTCTCTAACAGCTGAACACACTGTGAGCTTGTTCTCACACAGAGAGGTAAATGTAGACAGGTGTCTGTGCATGTGTGTGTGTGTGTGTGTGCATGTGTGTTACTGCAATTTGATCAAACTGTTCATGAAGAAGAAAGCATTGCTGGAAAAAAGGTTTAGGATAGCAGTGCATGCATTTATGACAAAAGATGGGGCACACACACACAAATGCAAAAATGAGCAAGCACAAACCCTTTCTGCATTCACTCTTTTATACACACACATTTAAGTGACATTCTGTCACTGGTCTTTATCATTTCTAAATATTAGGTGACTAATTACATATTTCTGCTGTAAGAATACAGTTAGCATGCCCAAGTAAACGCATTCATAGACAAGCTGTTCTAGAGTTACTGTTAATGCTCTGTAAGTGCTGTTCTACAAACTCCCAGGCTGTATAACCTTTATTAAATGTGATAATGAGTGATATTTTATGTTTTAGCTGAAAAACTGAGAGGTGTTTGTTATTTTGCTCTGTTGTCTGCTATAATTAGAATAGATCTGGCATCAGGTGGTCTACATTATGCTGAAAGCTGATTCTAGATTATGTAAAGCAGAAATACATGTCTACTGGATAGTGAATGAATAGTATAGTTTATGAAATTATCTTTCAAAATGGTGAAAGAAGGAGGATTTTTCTCTGCTCTGACATGCTGAGTGTTTCATATAAGGATAATGCAAGGGAACTTGGCCTCATGATGGGCATAAGCAGAATTAGCTTCAAGTTTACCCCAGAACTACTGAAACCCACAGTCACAAAAAGAATTAAATTCTTCTTCATCTCAGCATTCAGAAAACCTCGATGTGAATGACTTCTCTACTTCACCCTGAGTCCTTGGCAGTTTATATTTTCAATGCCCTTGTTGTGATAGAAACATTAAGGCTCATTTGTTATGAATTCTCAATACGCTGACCTGTTGTGTTCAGTCACGAGATAAATTGGACATTACTCAGACACTGTATAAAGGAGTTGGCATGGTAAAGTGGATTTAATGTCTAAGATGAACTGATTTGAACAAATGTATCTTGCACACAGCTCCTCTGGTTCATGTATACATGTCTTCGGGGCTCTTGTGCATGACTGAACACAGCTCAGGTATGAAGCTTTTGATGGAAGGAGTGGATATTTCTCTCACATTTAGAAGCAGTATTCAATATTTATCAGTGTAGGACGTTTCTTTGTTTAATTCAAGGCCTGTGTTTCTGGCCTTTTCTTAGCACCATGTGTGATAAAGTCCTTCGCTGCAAATCCTCTTACAGTGCTCAGGCTTTTACTGACTGCAATCAGAACACACACATTTGTGCAATCTCTGTTTGTGTTTATGCATTGTTGTGCATGCTTATATGGTTTAAGGTAGGTGTGTATATAACATTTGTGTTCCTAAATCTGTCAACTATATATATGGAAAATTGTGATTTATACTTCCATGGCTAAATGTGGATTAGTGTACAGTGATTGTACACAAGTACTAAAGCTGTGTTGAAGAGTTGCCACTCCCTCATTATGTAACAAGTCTTTATCGACTGATTTTAATTCCTTTTCAAGGAAAATCTTTAATAATAAACAAAAGTAAGCTCCAATGTGCTTGATATGCTATAATTCAGGCATTTGCAAAAATCTGAACCACAACTTGTATTTTAGATGGATGAACAGAGAAAAGATGTTAAAATGGATTTAAGGATGGGTCAAACTTTTTTGTCACTATTTTATTGAAAGACCCATAGCTGCTCAAATTACATACTCTGTGAATTTTTAAGTTAGTAATTTGGCACTATAAGAGAGCAACAAATTTAGTTGTGTACAGTATTTTCTTTGACAAGTTCCTGTTGTCGCCCTGTATGAAATGTTTTGTTGCTGCAAGGTCCTGTTGCCACATGGGAATCAATAAAGCTTTATATTGCATCCAAACTGTGTACAGTACATTAGCTGGGGATGCCTGTGCCTCAATGTATGTGCATTTGTTTAGTTTTTGCCTCTTCTTCTGCATGCATACAGTTGCCTGTTTGTATAAACCCAGTAGGCCTGACGCCCATAGTAACAGCAATTGGCAGGGTGTGCTTGTGTTGTGAATCATCTGTTGGAGGAACATGGAAGAGAAAAGGGCATCAGCTGCCAAGTCCGTCAGCTCTCTGGCCCAAGAGAAACCAGAAATGGTGCTGATTGTGGACTGGCTTTGTGTTTTCAGTCAGTATACCTGACATGTCTTTATGTTAATTACCACTTACAATAGCTACAGCAATAAAACATCCAGTGACATCCACATCACATTACAAATAATCAACAAAAGGTGAAGACTGGAGCATGGAAATGGAAACAATATTCAAGATTAACTCCAGGTGTCACAGTAAATCAAGTTAAAAAGAAAAAGAAAATAAATTTTTCATTTTGCTTGCAAAATTAAATATATAATTTTCTATTAAACATTAGTTCAAAAGTCAAATATGCCATTTTAAGAAACTAAGTGAATGTGAACGGTGATGGGAAGGGAGGAGAAAAAAAGGAACTAGAGGAGAAATAGAAATTTCAGAAAAATGATAAAAGTTGAGTGAGGGAGAAGAGGCAGATGGAAATAAATGGGCTATGCAGAAACAAATCTGTCAACACCTCTGTCTGGAAAGAAATGGAGGCATGGAGGAATGGGAGAGAAAGAGGAAATTAATACTTGGTTTTGGGTTTACCAAAACCATAATTAGACTTATTTTGCTGCAGGTTTAGGGTTTTTTGTGGAATAAAACCAAAATTCTTCTGGCTTGTTGACAAAACATTCTCTCTGTAAAAATAAACACGTGACTCAAAAATGATATCCTTAAGTTGCTTTGGAACAAAATTGTTATTAAAGTTAAACTCTACCCTCTTTTGAAAATCTAAACAATATCAAGTCAAGTCAAGTCAAGTCAAGTCAAGTCAAGTCAAGTCATTTTACTGTCCCCAAAGGGAAATTTTGTTTACCTTAGAAACATTGCAACATCAACGATAAAATTCATCCACATACATTAAAGCATGAAACATCAAACCTGACGATCCGATAAAATCACCACTAAAAACCATTAAGGAAGTAAGAACCACTAAAACTAAATAAAAAAAGATCTTTCATGCTTAAAATATCCAGAATAAAAACAAAATTTAAAAAAAGGGTCAGAAACATTTAAATTCTCAGCTATACTAGTATAAGTTGGAATTATTTTTTTTCCTTAAGACTTGAAGCTTCCAGTTGTAGCATGCACAAATGTGCTTGAGGCTATACGGTTAAAAAATCTACTCAGTGGCTCCAAATGAAAAGAAAATAACAGACCCCACATAAAACCGGTTAAAGGCTAGTTGGAAAAAAATGAAAGACTTCACCAAAATAACATCTCTTTAAGTATTTAACAAAACTCATCGAAGTCAGCTGTCTCTGACTCCCTTCCCCTCTGTCTTCTTCTGTGTATTTATGTATAACTGGCAGATGGTTTGTCCTCTTCTTCTACAATTAGAGAGTTATATGAGGATAATAATGGGAGTGGTTGAAATTACTTATGCAAGCATGTGCATATTAGGCCATAAAGGCTGGATGTAATAGTGATAAATGTCTTCGGTGTAACACAGAAACAGTCTGTAAACAGAGAGAGAGAGGGACTGATGGGCTGTCACATCAACCTCAGTTACTCACAACAATTAGCAATAGTGTCTTCCTGAAAAAGTAAAAAGTATCCCCGGCTCTTATGCAATTTTTTTTCTGCTTATCTCCCGTTTTATTTATAGTATACTACTGTTGCCATCAAACTACACATATAGTCAACAGAATAGAAAACATAATAGAAAATAAACACTTAAAAAAATCCTAAACAAAAACAAAACTTGAACTACAACTGATGAGATTTGGACAAGATTTTAAGTTTGGAGTAGATACCACATAGACAGAGATGGAAAGCTTTTGTTCCAGTAGGACTATGAACCAAAATTGCAAACTGGGGTGCATGGATTTTAATGGATTAAAGCTAAAATATAGTTCTGGGAAAAATTTGAAACCCAACCTACTTTTAAATGAGTCTACATCAATATATTTTTGACATAAGTTTAGTAACTACATTGTCAAGGAAGTTTGAATTTTTCTTTCACACTGTAGACAAACAAGAGACTGGAGCCTATCACAATTGTCACTGGGCAAAAGGTGGGGTACACCGGGGGTACATAGGTCACGGCATGTAATGCAAATATTAAAATACTCAAAATATGGAAATTTTAAAAATGTATTAAAAATATTTCTATAAATACAATGAAAAGGAAATTTTGATGATAAGAAAACAAATTCAAAACCATCTTGTCTCTGTCACCTTTAAGTTTCCATTGCCTTCTTCAACATCTCTGCAGAGTGATTCAGTGAAGCTATCAGGTTTTGTTGAATCGCTGTACATTAACACAATCTCCAGTGTGTATTGGACTGTGTACAGAATTATTGACTGGATGAGCCTGAACTGTCTTCAGTTGAACAAATAAAAAAACTGAGGTGATTGTCTTTGGAGCCAAAGAGAGACGATTAAAGGTCACCACTGAGCTTCAGTCTGTACTCCTAAAAACCACCAACTGGTCCAGAAATCTAGGTGTATTGATGGACTCAGACCTAAATTTTGAAAAAAAGAATTAAGGGAATCACAAAGTCTGCCTACTACCACTTTCAGAATATATCAAGGTGGAAAGATCTCATGTCCCAGCAGGACCTGGAAAAAGTCCATGGTTTCATCTTTAGTCGGCTTAATTATTGTAACAGCATCTTTACAGGTCTACCAAAAAATCAATTAGATATCTGCAGCTTATTCAGAACTCTGCTGCTCGAGTACTCACTAAGACCAAGAAAGTAGACCACATCAGTCCAGTTCAACAGAATGACAGCGGGAACAGCCAATCCCGTTAGCAAGAAACGAAAAAGCAGAACCAATCATATCAGTTGAAAAACATTATGAGGCGAGACTTAGAGCAGCAACAGGGTGCTCTGATCTCTCAGCTGTTTGTGGGACGGAGAATGGTAAATTTAGTATACAGGATTACAGTTTGGGGGCCACAAATTTGAGGCTTGCGGGCTGGATGCGGACCGCGGGCCGCCATTTGAGGACCACTGATAAAGTCGAATCAGAACTATACCTCCCTAATTGAGGGGAAATTCTATTTCATTGCTATTTTCATAATAGTTACAACACCACAAGATAATGTAGCATAAAATTATTAACAAGACATATGCCAATTTTTTCACAAGGGAGCCCGATTTCCTGAGGTCTTACCATTTTAATGAAATGTCTGTTACATACTTTTTTCCCAAATAAACAGAGATACTTAACAGCAGCTCATTTTTCTTACATTCATTTACACATCTTTTCAAGCTAATTATTTCAGCGGGTTGGAGTCACATGACTCCACACTGTGTCTTTCTTCCTCAGGGCCTTCCCCTTTTGAGATCTATAATACTCGTGAATTCTTGGAGCACCTTATTTCAGAATGAGCTGGCATACTGTAAATAGCCTAAGAGCTCAGATCCATGCCAAACTGATTCTCAAATAATTCCATTACAGGCCACTCTTTTAAGCAGCAATCTCATTTGAGATGAGTTGAACTGATCCAAGTTGTTAAAAGGTGCAGTGCAGAACTGGCTGCTGGCTGGTTAATAACACCTCTGAGAACTCAAATTGTAATTCTTCTGCCATATATTGGCTCCATAAGCTGTCTACTTCACTCCTCCGTGTTTTGTAGAGTGTAACATATGCATTTTTTACGTGGCCAATATTTAACCAGTATTTGTCTTTGTAACAGTCACTGGTGGTGTATTGATGGTGTAGTCGGTGGAAAACTGGAAATGGGCATTTCCATTTTCATCTGGTAAAAAATTAAAGAAAGTCAATTAGATGTATGATTCCCATATGAAACATTAAACAAAGTACTGCTAGAGCATTATTAGATCATTTATTTCTTACAATTTATTAAGTGAAGTATGTCTATAATGATAAGATTTGACATAAATAGCAATGCATAAAGCAATCATCTTCCCACTTTTGAGGTACAGGGAATGTACTATCTTCTGAAAAGAAACTTGGAGATACAGAGGAAGGAGGCTGGATAACATTAGAGTGACATTACTTCATCCTGAAATCACACTGTCTGATTTTTGATATGGGCCCCAAAATGCAATTTCCCCTTGGGGATCAATAAAGTATAATTCATTCATTCAAAATAAAAATGCCAGGGTTGTATTTTTTTTCAGAGTTTTTGAGTTGTTAGTCACTTCACACATCCAAATATATACAGAATGATCTGAAGTACAGAAAAAAATATTCCCATTAAATTCCTCCTTTAATGCCTGAACTTACCATAGCAAGCTAGTTTTTCAGACAACAGGTGACAGTCAGTCACTCATAGCCAACCAGTTTCACTGTTGCTGTCAGTGTTGTATGCTTTGAATGTAACTCATATTATTAACTCTATACTTTAATGGGATTTTAAAGAACTGTGGAGGGAATTATTTATTCTTACCAAGTAAAGCCTTGGTGAATGAGTCTCAAGTCAAATAATGTCTTTCTGGGTTTTTTTTTTAAATGAAACTCATCGATCAGGGAGCATATATGACAAAAGGCAGTTCAGCATTTCTGGTATACAGGCTCAAAGAATAATTCTCTGTTGATCATTTATAACACAGGGAATAATTAACTGGTACATCTGGTTATCATTCACAGAAACAGTGATCAGTAATCACGTCATTGTTCTTCTTCTGTCTGGTACACACTGGCCTGGTTCTTCATTATCCTTTGCTATGAAAACAGTCCTGTCTAAGGGCATATCATATGTGCAGAGAAGAAAGTATTGTACAGAACAAATTTGAGGAAAACACATTGTATGAACCGCCAATTAGATCAACCTCAACAGAGCTTATTTTTTATTGTAAATATGTCACCTAATTTTTTTCTTTTCTTTTGCTTTGTCTCTCTCTTCCAGGGGTCCGATGGGTCCGATGGGTAGTCCCAAGCCTGGCATGCAACAAGGAGGGATGGGAGGAGGAATGGGAGGGATGGGAGGAGGGATGGGAGGAGGGATGGGAGGAGGAATGGGAGGAATGGGAGGAGGGATGGGAGGAATGGGGGGAGGAATGGGAGGAGGGGGAATGGGGGGAATGGGAGGAGGAGGGATGGGGGGAATGGGAGGAGGAGGGATGGGAGGAGGAGGGATGGGGGGAATGGGAAGAGGGGGGATGGGAGGAATGGGAGGAGGAGGGATGGGGGGAATGGGAGCAGGCATGGGCACTGGTGGAGGAATAGGATCCAGAGCCAACGAGCCCTATCGCCTGGCCGCTCATGACAGTCCTACCTCCCCTCGACACATGCAGTCCAGCCAGGGGTCCGGCATGGGGCAAGGCCCAGGGTCTGGCCATGGGATGGGTCATGGTCCAGCTGGGTCTAGCATAGGAGGCCATGGAGGTCAAAGTCCTGGTCAGCATGCCTCCCGTAGAAACCTCCAAGTCGACTTCAGTGGGTCGGGTGGCTCTAGAACAGGCCGGTCTCCTTCTGTATCTCCTGACCGCGGCGTGACACCCACCTCACCCTACTCTGTGCCACAGATCGCACCCATGCCAAGCAGCAAACTTTGCCCAGTGTGCACCACTACAGAGCTGTCCAACCCACCGGCTGTACCCAACTACAACACCTGCACCCAGTGTAAGGCCACCGTCTGCAACCAGTGCGGATTCAACCCCAACCCTCACCTCACTGAGGTAGGTCAGGTTTGACAAGGATCTGTGTGGAAGTGTGAGTCATGTGGAAGATTACTATGGATTTCTGAATATCATTTAATCATTTAGACAGAAAGAAAGGGTTTGGAAGTATTTTCACAAATTAATAAAAGAATAAGAGCAAGAAAGAAGCTGTGTGTTGGACTTTGAGCTGAAGGTCTTTGTGTATATTTGTGATTGACAGCTGGTGTAAGGGCTCAGCAAGTGCAGTTACTCCTTGCTGAGGTGCTGTCGCACTCTCCATTAATTTGTAGAGGAAAGACACATGGGTTATGATAGTGTCTGTCTGTGTGTGAAACGCTACAGATCTCTGATTCAAAAAGTGAGGAGGAATAGATGGAGAGTCGTAGAGAGAAAGTACAGATTAATGTGACAATATCATTATTCAAAAGGTGGAAGGAGTTATGAAGAGGATAAGAGGGGTCAAGTATCTGTCTTTGATTGAGTGGCTGAGACTCACCTGTGGTGATGAGTTCAGACTATCAGACAGGTTTCAACATCTTTTGACAAATATGAAATCTCAGTCTCCCTGGGGAGACAGGAGAGACTTAAGACATGGAACACAAACAATAGCTATAGAAGCATGGGGTTATGTCTGATAAATTAGCTGTGCTTACAGACATTGATTATCACTGAATTTAGATCCGGAGGCTCTTCTTTGGCAGACAGTTCTATAAATACTATGCGGGTGTAAGGGATACCGTGTAACTTTTGACCCAAATATTAGCCTAATGTGAGTAATAATGGATGATTTCTAGGGTCAACATACAGTGCTGGATGCGCGTCAGCGCTCCCAGGGGGCTGCCCTCTTCAGAAACCAGACATTGTAACTTTGCAGGAGCGGATCCGACGTCTCTCATGGGATCATGTGACCTGGAGCGCTTCCCCTCTATAAACACAGAGGGCTCTGCTTTGTGCTACTTTTTCCTCTTCGATTTAAAGTTTGTCATGGCTGAACGAAGTAAAAGGGTGAAAATGGTGTCTGAGGAGGCCAGAAAGAGAAAAAAGAGAAAGCGGGAAAGGGATCGTTCCAGATGAAAGACAGGAGTAGACCTTGGCAAAGAATTCGCTCGTTGGAGTCTGATGACAGAGAAGTGTGGATGAAATACCCACTCTCTGTTTGCCTCAGTATTATTAGATTGGTAAGTTAGCTCTTTAGCAAACGTACCAAAATGTGATGTGATGTACTTTTTCACATCTTTTAGCCAGTGTTTATTCAAAACAATGGCAGTAGGTGCCTAATGAGCTACAGAACATTGCAGTATGCATCTGTGTCTTTATTTTGATGTTCACTAGAAGCTAAATGCCGCCATATGAAGTTAATCCGCTACAGACCAAAGCTAACGTGACTCCCTAAACACTTTGTGCAATTAGGGCTGGTTTGCATGCAATAAATGCATCCTATAATTCATGTGAATATCAAAGAAGTAACAGAACGATTAGTAACTGGCTTGGTTTAGTTTTATGGTTTTCATACCCTGTTCAATATGAAGCAGTACTACTGTAATGTCCCATAAGCTAAGGGCTAATGCTGACAGTTTCATATCAACCGGGAGATAAAAAGGATACATATATATCTAAAAGCCCTCAGAGGCGCAAACCCCTGCCATGGCCCTGTCCTTCAATGGTGAAGAATCCTTTAAAAAATTCCTGAATCTGAATTACTTCACTATCAGCTGGTTGAAGTGGTCTGCAAACACGATTCCAAAACACGGATGGAGACTGTTTAATTTTGTGACAGTGTCATGTGGCCTGTGGGAAGTTACAGGTTAAGCACCCCCTAGTGGCCAAAACTTACATGGTATCCCTTTAAACAAACAAATTCCTTTGTTGCTTTGTCTCAGTTTTCATTTGCTTTGGTCCAGTGGTATCAGAATCATCCATGTGTAACTTGTACATCGTTTACCTTAATTCACCATGCTAACCATTTGGCATAGTAAATGACTAATGATATTCCAGGGGTCTGATGGGTCAAGGCTAGGACACTGACATAATGCACCGCTAATCAGAAGTATGTGTTTTCCACTAAAGCGTTTTAGTTTCAGGGACCACAGAACACCTTAAAAAATGTGATAATCCTGGAAATACATTCTCAATTTTCTCAAGTAAAGACAGATATTAAGAAATTTTGTGCAACGTCTTGAACTAAATTTATCAGGTAAGGAAAGATTTAGTCTTAGTCTTAGTTAATGAGCCTTTCAGAGTTAATTCTCGCACTGACAAATTTGATGCAAATTAAATCAGATGAAAAACATGCTGGTGGGAAAAAGCTCAGTGCTCAGTGACGCTCCAGACATTTGTTAAGATTGACTGACAGTTTGGATAATGAGCCCCTTTACATGTTGTGAATTGAGGCTGGACTTGTTTTTCTTAGATGAAAATGTATAGAATTGGTAGTCGCTTAATTCTCGTTACAATATATTTTTCATTCTTAAAAATCATGTATCAAAGTTCTTTCATTTATGTTGCAAATGTGTATGAAACAGCTGAGTGTTGTCTGATTTATCAGTGTGCCTGTCAATAGGAAGAACAAACAACATGAATACCTAAAACCCATCCTATACTTTCCGAAAGACTCCAAATGTTTATAGTTTTAACAAGTCTATGTCATTTTCAGCACAGCCTGTCATGGGGGTATAACTGGTTGTGATTTTTTTTATTTGTGGCTACTGTATTAACAGAATGCCAACTTTTGTCTGGATCACATGGGATCATCTTTAAGACCAAACTTTAATCTCTCTTCATGCACACAAGCATACACACACATTTGGTGTGTCTGCAAGAGAGAGTAAAAGAGTGAGTACAGGTTAAAACTAGTGGATTATGCTAATGAGCTGGAAGGACAGAGGAGCTGATAAGTGTGGGATTTAAGAGATTTAAATAGATAAAACACACAGCACTATATGCATTACATCCACGCTCACACAAACACATACTTAATATTCTCTCTTTGTAAGGGCAGTCATTGACACAGTGTTAACCTAAAACCAGTTCTTAACTGAAGCCTAAATCTAAGTCTCAATCTTCAGACCATTTTAGAAAATTCCCTCATAAATGATGGTTTCAAAGATTTGCACACACAAGCACAGAACGCACATGCCATTAGCCCAGCATAATTTGCATGAAGCTTCTGTAATAAATTCTCACGTTAATCAATTGATAGGACCCATAGGGAAAATGGAAAGCATGGATAAAACCCAGTCATTACTTCCTTGAAAGAAAACTCTGCTCCTGTCGCACTCATCTTACATTAAGGCCGAATCTCAATTCTCCCCCTTAGCCCTTCCACTCAGCCCTTAGCCCTACCCCTTCACCTTTAAACAAAGTGTGGAGGTAAAGGACAATGTTTTCAGCCCTATGAATTG
>JAOXYM010000014.1:20052257-20066484 GCA_028567055.1 Leptatherina wallacei
GATAGATAGATAGATAGATAGATAGATAGATAGATAGATAGATAGATAGATAGATAGATAGATAGATAGATAGACCAAACTAAATCAAACTTTATTTATAAAGCATTTTTTTCATGCCAGAGGCAACACAAAGTGCTTTACTTAAAAAAATGCATATAGAATAAAACAAGCCTTCATACTACAAAATATATCATTGTAATTAAAAACATACTCATTATATTCTCTTTCACACACAATCATACACACAAACACCCACACAACGAAATACACAAACACAACTCCTTAAATTCTGCCTCTTAACTGAAAGTAGGATAAAATTAATAAGCATAATAAAAGCAAAACATCTGGCTTAACACTGCAGTGAGGAAACAATATATTTAGGATCCATGCACCAACTACAGAAAAAAACTTTGTGACCCAAGGTTTCACAATGTAAGAACATTGTCATGTTCCCTTTGTGCAAGATCAGAAAAACAGAGGACAAAGTCACAGGAGCTGCAATCAAATTTGCTTTATCTTCCTCCTGACACATGTACAACACTGTCTGATGTGACTAGAAAGAAGGATGAAAAGAACTTTTTTTGCTCTGCATGCAAATAGAAACAGCCATATTTAACCTAAATGATCATCTAAGTAACTATGTATCACATAACTTAAATCATATTTGATGGCAGGTGATTTAGAAATGCTATTTATCAGTTCAAGAATGTCATTAAGTACTCATTTTCATTAAAATTGGTTATCCAATATCATTAAAATCCTGAGTAGCTGATCTATCAAAGTGTTCTACATCTGTCAAACAAAGACTTGCATGACCTTTCTTTAACTCCTTTGTTTATGAGCTTTTTCATGCTATCAGCTGCTTTGTCAGCTTCATATTCACAGATACAGAAGATGATATTACAACTTTGTTGGTTTTCTCGGGGAAAAAAAGCACTTTAAAAACAAAACAAAAACAGCTTATCATCTGATATTAGCAACGAACGTCCATGTGATTGCTGCTAATGATGCTGCCAGGAGTCAGGTTTCCACATAACGGGGAAAAAAATACCAAACAAAACAAAACAGCCCCCCAAAAAACGGAGGTTTTGTAATTTAATCAGAGCGGTGATAAAAGCTGAGTTACACTTGGTTGTAATGAAAAAAATAATTTAAGCATAATGATGGCAGTTTGGAGAAAACATATGGAAGAAGAAAAAAAAATGAAAAAAACAAAACTAACTCTTAATTGTTTCCACTGTTTCTTTTCAATTTAATTCAATTCAGCTTTATATAGTGCAAATTCACAACAACGTCATCTCAGGGCGCTTTTCAGACAATCAATTCGAGCCAATCCATTGTCATCTTGTATTCATACAAGGCAAATCATAATAAATAATAGCCTAGATTAGGAAAACCAACAGATTGCATCAAATCTTGTCTTTGAGTCAATCCCCCACCCTGAACGTGCATGAGGCGGCGGGCGATAGTGGAAAGGAAAAAACACCCTTTTAACAGGATGGAAAAACTTCTGGAAGAACCCGGCTCAGGGAGGGCGGCCATCAGCCTCGACCGGTTGGGGTGGCGAGGATTGGAGAGAAAAACAACATACACTGTAACTTTTAGCCAGGGAGCCCTGCTGAGAGAGGAAAAATACGAGTTAATGATGTGTGACTTATGACTTATGACAATACTGTCATAAGTTTATACATGTAAAGTAAAGAGCACAGAGATGTTTTGGGGATGTTCAGTCAAATACTGTGGATGGGAGGCTTATTAATATTTTAATAATACTGCATTGAGGATCTAAATTCATAATAACCATTCTCAACCATGTGGTATTTTTTGTACCTAAATGGATGAGTCTAGCTGAGTAGAGCAGTGTTTGAACTTCAGTTTGTTGTCATGTAACGTTCCACCTTGTTCTCCTGTTGTTTCTGACATGTAATTCAGCCTAATAAAGGAGGCTAAGTTTGTGTGAAAATGCAGTCTACTCAAGTGAACACAAAGCCTGATCTGTGTTTATGTCTGTCTCTATCTTTATGAAAACTAGTTATTAAACGTTAATAATAAGAGCATAAAGTAATTGAAAGAGATGATGTATTTGCCCTTTCACATCCACTTTCTTCATGCGCAGCTCAGCCACAGCAGGCAGGTGTCAATCCCTCTTAGATAGGATTTTTTCACGGAGTCATTGAACTGAACCAAGTTGTTAAAACACTGCAGCGCTGACAGCAATGCTGAAGTAACTATCACAGCTCTAATTATTCTGATGGTGCGTTTAATGATAGATGAATGGAATTTCCAATATCTCACTTGTGGAAGAATAAAATGTCTTAAATTGTACTTTTAATACCAAAGCAGAACAAGAACAAAAAAAGTTTTATTTGATCGTATAAGTTGAAGTTTAAGTTGGTTAGTGATAAAAATGTGGAGGCCGGATATTTTACTCTAAGCAAATCTAAGAGTAAATCTGGAATTCCCTCTGAATAAAATATTTTCAGATCCCAAATAAAAGTAAAAGTGTATAATATATTGGACATTTTGTGATGGCAGTGACTTCAGACACCCAATTACATGTCTACATTTATTTTCATAATATGTGTATGTGTGTGTGTGTGTGTGTGTGTGTGTGTGTATGTGGTTGTCATGCTCAAGGTTAATAGCTAGAGTATTCATTACATCAATGCATCTCCTCACAAGAAGAAATATATGTCTTTGTGTGTGTGCTGGTGTGCTTCCATTATTAGCTGTAGAATCTCAGAGCCTCATCATGGGAATACTTCCTGGAATGTCCTCTCTCTGTGTGGAATATTGATCAGGACATTAGTCTGCTGCCAAGTCTGTAAGCGCCAGAGTTCTCCTGCTGGAGTCACTCTGCATAAAAGCCTCCACTCAATGACTAAGTTAAGATACACAGTGAGCCCACGTGTGCTGGCCTCAGTGTTCTTATATTTAGTGCATTCACCGTCTCACATCCTGCAGTCGCTGGGGTTTTCAGTTTAACATTTATATCATCATGTAATTACTATCATGCATCAACTTGTAATGCATCACAGTATCTGCTTAAACAAAATTCTTACACTTTAGTTTCTTTATTGGCTCTCACAGGAACAATACATTAGCAAAGAAATTATTTGCGCTGAAACAATCTGTAGCCAGTAATTGGTTAAGCCAGGAGGTATAGTAGATTAAAATAAAGAAAGAGGGAACCAATTAATAGTAATTACTCTTTTTTTTAGATATAATTAGAGGATCACACATGTATTTAAGACAAACTTCAGATTCATGATTTGAAAAAACACTTTTTCATCAGTCTTGCCTTTAGCCTCTACAAATGTTTTTTGTACTTTCCCTCTTTCTACTCCATTTTCCTTCTTCATTCATGGCCACAAACCTCATTGATGGACAGGTCTATTAAAAGCTGTGTAACTGCATACTGTGCCCATGTACAGTAGAGGTGCATGTGGATGCTGTACTAGCATGAAGTTGTGTGATACATTACATGTGAGTATTTCTGTGAGTATATGCGTTGAGTTTGTGTTTATGTAGTACATGCATTAATGTGTGAGACCTCTAGCCGGTAGAGTAAGTAGCTGATTTCAGACGACAACATTAAGCCAACTTCTAATGTCTCAGGTGGGCTTCATTTACTTGACATCCTATGTGACATTTCCAGCCCCTCTGGCAATTTCAGCTCTCTGCATGTTAATTCATGCTCTCATTTTTTTATTATTTTAAAGGCAACTTGTATGTAGTGGTTTCTATAATGCACTGTGCTGTTTTTATCCTAGTAAGTGAAAATGAAAAGATAATTTTCTCTCGTCCTCAGAAGCAGCTATTCCCCTTCTGCTCCTGCTGTGTTTTGTTTTGCTGTTTCACTATTTTCCAGACATGATACAGTTTTATTGTTATTTTATTGTCTTGTTTTATTGTTAAATGAAACTTATTTTGCCAGTGTTTCAATTTTGTGATTGATATTTCAGCTTTGTGGATGAAAAAAAAAAGAAATTACAGTCAGTGTGTTTGTTACTATGTGCTAACTTGGAGAACAGGAAAAGTGAGAATTTTCAACCGAGTGCAGTTTCATACTAGAAATGTATTTGGAGAGTGACTGTTTTTTCTATGATAGTTTGTGCACAAAAAAAAAGGGGATCGGGGTCCAGGCCAAAATTGTGTTTTATTCTCATTAGCTGAAAAGTCACTCAAAAATCGCAGGAGTGTAAAGATTAAACAAAAAAGAGAAAATTGGGCTTAATGTATTTTGTAATGGGATCCGGGATTAACTGAGAGCTACCTATGTATCTGTTTGCATCTGTAATTAGTAGAAATTAAATGCATATTAAAATATCTAATTTTAGATACGCAGTTACATGGTTTACAGTTGAATGGTAAGGGGGTACAACTCTCTCTTTGCTTTAAGGGTTCAAAACATCCTATCTCCCTCAAGATTTCTGCCTACAGTTCTTCTTGTGGCCAAATTTCTTTTCCCTTTGGAGCATGAAAAAGTAAGAAATGTTTCTTTCATCGAGGAGGGCTCTCGGTGTATACTGCATTTTCAGTTATAGCAAATTAAAGCAAGTAAATGTGAGCATAAGTTTACGTTTGTTTTTGGCCTTTGTTTTGACAAACACAATAGAATCTCAGATAAGAAGTTTCGGACTGAAATATAACTTTGCTGACGTCATGATGCAAGACCTGGATGCCTTTGATGCTCCAAGATGATCAAATGAAAGGGAAAGATTATAGGAGGATGTTTGCAAGGTGCTCAGACTTCCACACATGTGAGGGTCCATTAAATCTACTGAGCTGCCCTTGAATAAGTCACTTGTCATCCAAAGACTCCAGCAGCTGCCAGCAGTGTGGAGCTGTAATAGGTGGCAGTGGACAGCATTCAGGTCATGTTTCAGATTGCTGTAGGATGCTCAGGAAGCACTGCAGACATGTTCACCAAAATCCCACAAAATTTCTCAGACAGAGGTAAATGAAAGCATTATTAGGACGTAATTTGAAACTATTATCTCAATGAGAATGTAAAAGTGAAATTTCTGCCAGTGTTGCTGCAGAGAAAGTGATGAATGACACCGAGTTTTGGCTATGAAATGGCTGTCACCTGGTATGTATTTGTAGTGTTTGGAGATCTGTGGCATGAATATTTTATACTGACAGCTGGTTGCCGTGTATGTGCATATGAGAGGAGTGTATTGTGCATGTTTTCAGTGTGTCTAGGTTTTTATCCATGTCACACTTTGCGTGAGACAGCCACAGGAAATATCTCATCATGCCACCAAGGCATGAAGTGTCATGGTTCTTTGTTTTCCTCTCACTTCGTGACAAAACTGTGGCTTCGTTGCAAAGGTTAGTGGATGTTTGTGTTTGTCTGAGCTTTACAGTTGAGCTGGGAATGTGTCTGTATGAGATAAAGCCACCAATCAGCAGAGTGTTGAGATGACAGTATTGTCCACCTGTACCATAGAAGAGAATGACTTGCAATATTTCCTATATTCATTATCATTTTTACTGCTATACTGCATCTGTTGTGATTTAGTTCACTGAACACAAATCCAGTTAAATGTTTAATTAAGGATAACTGCATTTTGTAACAGGTGCTGTATTCACTGAGGCAGTCAGTTTGCTATTTCCTAAATTAGAAGATAGTAGAAGAATAACCAAGAGATGAAATGTGGGATAATGAGAGAGACAGAAAAAGGAAGATTTCCTTCCTTCTTTGATGGGATCTCGAGCCTCCCACCATCATCTCATCTCCTCCTTCTCAGGCTTGTTAAAAGTAAATTAGAGTCTCAGTGAACTCTGCATTGTGGGGCTCAAACTTGCTTCTTGCTCTCATAAGTAGAGCTGTAGGCATCATATTCCAAAACTGTGAAAGATGTTGCTGATGTCATGCAATTGTTTTCTATTAGTCATTTCAAACTGAAACAATTAATTTACCTTTGCATTTTTATATGGTTATATGGTTATTGCTTCAATTCTCTATATCTCAAAGACAAAAAAAAAGAGTTATCTTCACTTTTACTTATTGATATCTGATCTCCAGAAAGTGTAGTATAAAACAAAAACAGAAAGTTCCATATTATAAACATGATATACAGTTGTAAGTGGACAACAAAAAAAAACTGAACAATCTGATAAATAAGGTTAACTCTGTGTTGGGACACTCCAAAGCAGGGATTGGCAATTCCAGTCCTTGAGGGCCACCGTCCTGCACGTTTTAGATGATTTCCTGCTCCAACATACCTGATTCAAACAAATGCTTGTCAAGTTCTGCACAATGACCCATTCATTTGAATCAGGTGTGTAGAACTGTCTAAAACCAGTAGGACAGTGGCCCTCGAGGGCTTGAGTTTCCCATCCCTGCTGTAGCTTATGGAGCTATGTGCATAATGAATAATGCTCCACAAGTTCCTCAACATAATGAACAACAAAGCCCACTCTTAGTCTTTACACAAGACAGTGATTAAACAACAACAGTTTCTTCAGCTCAGATGCAACATGTCACTCTTGTCCAAAGCAATGCACTTATCCAATGATAGTTCATAAGACTCCTGATTCATGAATCCTGTTTTTTCTTTTACATCACACAGCGCTGTTATCTACTGTGTGTTAGGGTACGCTGCCAGCTATTGAGAATTGGTGTTGCTATTAGGATGGTTTACTTTGGGCTTCACCAATGTTTAGATAGGAGTTAAAGTGACAATCACATGAATGACAGGGTTGTAGTTTATAAAAGAGTTGCTGTTATTAGAGCCAACACCAGTGCTACAAACAAACTTTGTACAGTGGAGGCCAGACTAAATTTTGAGTGGAGGTTTTCTTAACCCTAGAACACTAGCGTCATGTACTCTACCCATTCAAAACCAATGTAGCATGGGTGAAATATACCCACCTTTAGTGCTCTAGGGTTAAAGATGAAAACTGGTTTATGTTTTGTTTATGAAATAGGCTGCAGGACCCAAAGTTTTCCAGCTGAGCGTTTTCCTGGATGATGACCAGTCAGTAGTTTCAGCTACCTTTACTTGATATCTCAGTAAAGTCATTTACTACAGCATTGAAATACAAGTGTTCATTTAAGGAGGAAATTTTAATCATTTTCATTTATTTTCTCAAAATGAACATTGTTAATTGATTATTTTTTTAAAGCTACACCAGCTGCCAGGCCTGCTTGAATTTTGATTGTCAGAAATCTCCAAAACCATGTTTGAACCTTTGCTCAACTGTTTAAACACCTCAAGTCTCCTGAAATGTTGACCTGTGTTTGTGTCTAGCTTGAATAGCGACGGATGAGTCCTGCAGGTTTGAGGAGAGCTGATCTTCTTACAGTGAGCTGGGGATGACGGGTTGCATTCATAATCTGTGCATTAGTGTGTGAGTGTTAAAAGGCAACATCACTTAACCATAGTAACAGACATTTGCAAATAATTTTGTTGTTGTTGTTGGAGATGAGGATTTGTTGTTTCATATGATAGCATTTAAAAATTCCTCCATATTGGAGAGGAATCATATTTCAACTGCACCAAGACATTTTCATTTGTTAAAATCGGTTGCAAATCAACCATATTGGATATGTTTTGCACATGAAAGATACCAAAAAGCCAATTGAGGCCTTGTAACATTTTAACATTTAATGTGCTTTATATTTGAAAACAAGAGAGTTTTAACTAGACTTTTGATTTTAGCTAGTTCAGCATAAAAATCCCATATGCTTTCATGTGACAGGTCATGACAACAGCACTTTCTTTCATCTAAGCCATCAATCTTGTTTCAGTGATATATGTTGGGCAGCTGAGAAGATTGTTTTTTTTAAACGAAAATGACCAAAAGTTTGTTCAGCTTGCTGAAAATGGCACACCGGTTTCCCTTTCCCTCACTTTTTTATTGCAGATGTGTGAATAGTTAGCAATGTTATTCCGTTTTTTAAGAAAATATATTTCATCTATTCCTGTAATAACTTCCACACGCCTAAAAATTGCCCAAGCAAGCCGACACACCACATGCAAACTGACTTGTAAAACTGTGACTTCTACTCGGACAGGAGTAAACATCCTGTAACTTAAGGTGACTCCTGTAAGGCTTCAAGGTACTTTTCTAAGCTGCCCTGTGACAGGCTTATCAGTCTGTCAGAGCTGTGATTCTCAACTAAGGGGTCAGGACTCAATGAGCCTGAAGACTTTCGGATATACCGGGGACTGCTCATAAAAAAGGCTAGATGTTGTCTGTCTACATTTTGTCTCAGGCTGCAAGCTGCTATACTATGAGGGGTTTTCCATATGTCAACATAAGTGCTTTCTCACAGTTCATTAATACATTACTCAATAACTTATTAAAGTACCCAGTCACCATAGGGGTTTCCAAATTTGAGAGCTGTTACAGCCTATTTCAGTCAAGATTTTCATCGCCAGTTTATTCATTCTTTTGCACTGCTCTCTGGGAGTCATTATTGCATTACCTATAAATTGTTAAATTTTCATTATGCTGTATGAAAAGGTATTTTCAATTTCAGCAGTCTCACAATAAAGTAAAAAGACTAAATTTGACTAAAATGATTACCTGTTTGAATCCTGATGTACTCACACTTCTATTGCACTTTTCTTACTGTATGCAACTATAGTATACAGTTCCCACCTGCCAGCAAATACTAACACAGCAGTCTGAACCAAAGGTCTTGAATTTTGACTCATCTTTCCACAAGATTGTTTCAGTTATCTGTAGATGGTCCCTGAACCACATTAGTCTCTTACTATTTGAGGGAATGGTTTCTGTCTAAAAACTATACCATGCAAGCCCTTTCCTCTGAGCTATCTCTGGAGTGTTGATACAGACAATGCAGGTGGATGTGTGTCATTAAGTTGAGCTGTCAGTTGAGAAACTGTTGAAGGTCTCACACAAATTATACCCACACAAAAACTTACCTTTGGCTGAAAAAGTTTTCCTTAACCGTTTTCCCTGGTGGGGCATGCACTCCTGAAAGGTTATGATAAGGAAATGCTTTCTGAACTGCACTCTATATCACTTTATGAGAAAAAATATATATATTAGACCTTGAGCAACAATCAAGGTAGCTGATTTGGGAAGTCAGACATACAGCGTGTGCTACGTTAAATTTCGTGATGTTTTGCAACATTTTGTTGACAGTTGATGTTTTGGCATTATGTGACACCATTTTAGGGCAGCAAAATTTTCTCCCATAAACACTATGCTTTAAATCCTGAACATTTTCTGCGTTTTTTTTTTTGTGTTTTTTTTTAGGGTATTGTCAAAAAAACTCAAAATGTTCATGTTATGCCATCAACCAACAAAACAACAACATGAAGTGTTTTCACATTTCTTGAGTTACATTCGTCATGATGCTGTTGGATCAGTGGTGTGATTAGTTGAGTATGCTCATTAATCACCAAACGATCCTCATGGAATTTTATCCCCAGCCAGTCAGTTTCCACTTTGCAATGCTTCACCTACAACAACCAAAATAGCAGCTGAGCCTCTCACAGATGCCCACACATTATCTGCCAAAACTTGCCACCTGTTGTTTGCACACGTTCTTTCCCTTATAAGACTAAATGGACTCATTGTGTCAACAATAATATAGAAGCATGAAAATAGATGCACTCAAATAAGTTTGCAAGTACAGTGAGAGATGGTTCTCCTAATATCACAATTTTATTGTGAGATTCATCAATCTAAGAACTGGTGCAGCGGTTTAAAATAATGATTAGCTCACAGCAAAGAAGCACCTTAATTAGTTCTGGAAACTCACACGTAGCAGAAAATTAGCTCGATGCAAACATCAGGTGCAGAAATTGCTTGCAGCTGCACGAGAGAGCCTGTTCATAAAAAGTTGTGATTTGCAGCCAGCATGATTTCTATTAGTTTCACAACTTTAGGTTGTGAGTCTATCTGTTGTAATCCTAATCAACAGTACCTTGGTATGAACACATCATATTATGCTTATTTATGTGGATTCAAACTTAAAAGACTGGCATCACAAAAGCACATCAAATACACCATCAGCACAGTCACTGGGCTTAGAACGGAAATAAAGTTCTGTTTTTATATTACTTGCTAAGCCAAACCTTTAACCCCTGGACAATGAGCAGTATGACTCCATCTCACACATTTGTTTAGGTTTTCCATCACCAAAGTCATGGTAATCCTTAAAGCTGAAATGAGAAACACTGGATTATTTCTTTTAATTGATATGTTTCCCCCTCCAATCCAAGAAGCTTCTCACCAACTGGAATGAATTCATGACGGGCCACTGAGATCACATGTGTGTTGCTGACCCAAACGACCACTGTGTGTTTCCTCACCTGTTAGCAATGGTACCCAGATGTGTAAAGAATTCCCTGGCTTTAAACATGGTGAAGCAGAAGTGGGTATTTCTGCACTGCTGTGCAGTTGATTAAGCTTGACATGATGAGAGCTGAAGAGCTGCCTGGATTAAAAAACTGCTGACTCCTTTCCCTCCACTGTTTTCTCTCTCCATCTCCTTCCTGCTCTTTCCCATCCCTTCATCCTTCGCTGTAACCCTCACTTCTTGAAGTGTCTCTTGTGATGAGGTTTATAAAGCAGAGGGACTCATTAAAATTAGCTCCCACCCCCTTCTCTTACTCTCTGTATGCTTCTCTTCATCTCCCTCTCGCCATCTTCATCAGATGAAATTATGGCAGTACAATGCAAGAGGAGCCTGTGCAGCAAAATTATACTTTCAAATCTCCTTCTGCTGTAGCTAGTCAAGAATGGAGACCTAAATTCTCAACCTGATCAGGGAGAGTCTGGGGAAAAAAAGGCAAAAGCAAGAAAGAAGGGAAAAAATTGGGAGTAGAAAAACAAAGATGATAGGAAGGACAGCTACAGAGAGAATATGTTGAGGAGGAAAGGAGGATGTCAGACTGTAGCAGTCGCTGTAGCCGCTGAGTTAACAGAACATGGGATCAGTGATGCTGTCAAGCCAGAAAATGCCAGACAGCAAAGCAGGCTGGGACAGCACAGTGGGTGGAACTGCATACTTAGAGGATGCAAGCATTTTTTTGTATCTGTTCTCTGCCTGTTCCCACATTTCCCCCTCAAATTCAAGCAGGCGGTCCCCTCGCCAAAAAAAAAAGAAAAAAAGAAAAAAAGTGAGGTGGTTTTTGGATAGCGGGTGGGGTAATACAGTATTTGCGCATTGCATTGTGGGAAGGAAAGGGGATGGGAGAAAGACATGAAACGTGCAGTGATTTACTAGCTTTGCTGTGGCTGCAGAGGATCTAAAATAAGCACTATTCATGGCAGCTAGGTTGCAGTGGTGGATGCAAAGCTTCAGTGGGACAGACAGGACTAGAGCAGGTTGACACAGTAGAGAAAGGAGCTGTGTGTTTTTGCAGTCGGGAGTAATTAGAGAGCCAAGCGAGGTCCGGACACAAGGGAGTATCAGCTCTCATCTGGAAGAAAAGGCAAGGAAGGAGGAGGACAGAGGAAGAAGAGAAGGGGTGATGCTTTATTTTTGTTCTCAGATGCTGGGAGGTGTTGCATGTTCATTTAATTTGACTCTGTCAGTCTCCTTATGTAACTGTTTGTGTTTCACTTGTGTCTACACTTGATTTCTGTGGGTGCATATCTGTGTATCCGTGTGGATTTATGGGAGTTGGTCTGTGAGAGATGTAATGCTCTTGACTCAGGTTGCAGTTTCACCTCAGCAATCCCTCAGCCTTGCAGTTGATATGTGGTTGATTTACCTTTCTACCTCTATTAATGGCTGATTTCGACTAATCTTTCTACACTTGTGTTTCCATGCAAAATTGATCCCAATCTATGTGTAGCTTCCTGCAGTTTAGAAGTTAGATGAATGCATAACATATGCATGGCTTGGATGATAACATACATCCTGCTGAGTCAGCAATGATATTCAAAGTACTGGAATCAATAGCAATCAACGTTAAAAGGGAAAAATGAATGAATCATAGCAGTTCTTTCAGCACTAAGACTGCATGAATAAATTTAAATTCTTTAACATCACTGAGCCATTCATTGCACACTTGTTTTGCCAAGTAGTGTCCAAAGCCAGGGACTAGATAAGTCACATTGATGTTTTTTTCTTTAATGATTTGTATTTTTAATGTTGTAGAAGACTTTTTGATTATTTCCATTCTGTGGACTCTTAGTGCTAAAAATTAAGCTCCAGGGAAGAGTTTGACCAGATTTACAAGGAATATGTATGATACTGTCATCAAGACGCTAGATAATTCTCCCCAAGTTCAAACTGGATTTTGAAAGGCTAATGGAAGATTGTACCTCTCTGTTTTGTGTCTTCAGGTACAGGAATGGCTCTGTCTCAACTGTCAGATGCAGCGAGCTCTTGGCATTGATATGACCACGCCTCGCTCTAAGAGCCAACAGCAGATTCATTCTCCGTCCCACCAAGCCAAACCAATTGTTCAGCCTCAGCAGCCCACACCACAGCCAATACAGCCGGCTGCAGCACCACAGCCCAAACCTTTGGCACAAAGTCAGACTGCCCAGAGACAGCAGCAGCAGCAGCAGCCGCAGTCGCAGCAACAACCACCTCAGTCTCAGCCCTATGGCCAGGCTCAACCATACTCCCAGTCCCACCAGTATCCCCAGTCTCAGCCTCAGTCATATCCTCCATCACAACCAGGGACCCAGCCTCACACCTCTCCAGGCTTACAGAGACATTCAGGACCTGGTGGCCTTCAGTCTCAGACAGGGCCTTCTCAACAGGGCATGAGGTCTGACCCATACTCCCAGAGAGGTCCTGCAGCTCAAGGAGCTGTTGGAGGTCCCACAGGAACCCCAAGCCAGCCAGGGGGTCCTCGAATTCCCCACCCTGGTGCTGTACCTCTTCCTGGTTTGACTAAGGCACCCTCCCAGCCAGATTTGGGTCGTGGTTCTCCAATGCATCAGTCTATGGCACGACATCATGACCAGACCAGAAGTGCTGGCTCCTCTCCAGCCCACAGACCACAGAGTCAAGCCCCTCCCCCTGCCCAGGATGGTCTGACCAAGCTATTTGGCTTTGGGGCATCGCTTCTCAATCAGGCTAGTACCCTGATCAATGTTGACCCTATACCCACTGCCTCCACACAGCCAAGCCCTGCACGAGGTAAGGTGGTGTTCAGTAATGCAACACCTGACAACAGGCAGCAACAACCTGGGGCCACCAAACCTTTTGGTATGGGGGGACCTCATGCTACAAGTCAAATGAGAGGTCCTCATGCCCCAGGCCAAATGGGAGGTCCTCATGCCCCAGGCCAAATGGGAGGTCCTCATGCCCCAGGCCAAATGGGAGGTCCTCATGCTCCAGGCCAAATGGGAGGTCCTCATGCCCCAGGCCAAATGGGAGGTCCTCATGCTCCAGGCCAAATGGGAGGTCCTCATGCCCCAGGCCAAATGGGAGGTCCTTATCCACCAAGTCAAATGGGGGGTCCTCACGCACCAACTCAAACAGGAGGTTCTCATGTGCCAACTCAACTGGGTGGAACCATGGGTGAACCACATGTGCCAACCCAAAAGCAGCAGCAGCAGACTATGCCACATCAACAAGAAATGCCTCAACAGCAATTGCCCACCCATCATCAAAAAGGGCATCAAGGAAAGCAACCACAATCACAAGGACCGCAACATCAGCAAACACCTTCTCACCAGCAGAAAGCATTGCAGAAGCAAGAGCCTGCTGCAGTTGCTCCAGAGCCAGTGAAGCCCAAGGTGAACTGTCCTCTTTGTAAAACAGAGCTGAACATCGGCAGCTCAGACCCACCGAACTACAACTCCTGTACACAGTGTCAGAGCCAAGTGTGTAACCTGTGTGGCTTCAACCCCACGCCGCATCTAGTGGAGGTAAGAGAAGCAGCACACATACATGACTGTACCTCCCGTACACTGACATGTGCATAAAGCAATTTCAGCATGCAAAATGTGTTTCACAACATATTGTTGCACAAACACCAAAATCCAATCTTTACTCTTTACACATACACACTAAGAGACATCTCTTCCCAGACTAATCAATACCATTCGCCAGAAATAGAAAATGCTTTTCGTTCCTCTGGTGGACTTCTTCCTCTTCATCTTACCAGTGAAAAGGAAGAAGTTGCATCTTCCTCTTTTCTCTGAGGTGTTTATTCTCTCACCTCCATTCATCTTTTTGTGACGTTATCACTGTTTACAGAAACTTTTTTTCTTATATTTATTTCTTTTGTTGTTATACAAAGCCATTCTTGTCACTTTCTGTGTT
>JAOXYM010000014.1:20070530-20080892 GCA_028567055.1 Leptatherina wallacei
TCACACGCACGAACGCACACTTATACAATACACAGTAAGTAGAACAGGAGGTAGGTAAGATGGGAAAAATCGGTTAAAGCAAAGAAGAGGAGAACTTTCCTCTTTTTTTTTTTTTTAAAAAAAAGAAGATTTATAACTCTTCAAACTATGAAAGCAGAAACTGTAAATATCAATCCACCAAATACTTCCAAATCATCTCAATGCTTTGCCTCAGAGGATCCTAAAATGTTTACTACATGATATCACCTGCATTTAATGAGTCATCTGTAAGTAACTAGCACAAAAGTAACAAAAACACCAGAATATATCATCAAAGTATAAATATAACAAGAGCAGTCGGACACAGAGCACATTTATTTTTTTAGTACTACAATTTTCAACTTTGAGGAGTTTTTTCCACTTTTCTCTTTAGCTTTTCCTGGTGTGTGCACAGAGACAATATACAACCTGCTTTACATATGAATGCCTAACAAGATGGTGCAAATGAGTTCATTTGAGAGAAACAAGAGCGCTGTGTAAAACAGAAACACGCAGGTCACACTCATTTGATTTATCTATAATTCAGAGAAGGTTTTTTTTATACTTATAAATAAAGGAGAAAGATGAAATATTTAAGAGGAAGACAGTATGTGCTGAAACAGGAAAGTAAGGAGTTGCTTGGTTAAGCTCACTCCCTTTCAACTCGCATCATTGTTTGCTTCATCCCCTTTTCCCTTCAGTTTTCTGCATTCTTCTTTCTGCCTTGCAGTACATTGGGTTTTGTTTTCTCCATTCTTTATTCAACATAAAAATAATACTAATGAGTATGAATTGGCACCTGGTGACATAAAGCCTTACGATGGTGGAACGCCAACACACACACATAAACTAGCGATATGCACATAAGCAGATGTTAGTGAATGAGTGAATGAGGCCATTTCTCCGGCCAGTTTGTCATTTAGGTCTTTGCAGCTGTCACCACTGCTGCCAGAACAATTATTAGGATAACTACCACCAGTCCACCTGCATATATGTCAGACTTTGTGTGAGAGAGTTTGTATTTGTTTGTTGGTAACCGCGGCTGAAGAGAGGTGATTATGGATTGTGACATTTAATCGACTGAGTTGTGTTAGCCCACACGAGAGGCAAAGTGGGTGTGTGCAGGATTATGTCTAAAATTTTGTATGTGCAATGTTTCCTCGTGAGACAGAATGACTTCACAGAGAATGAGATACATTGTAATCTCAGATGCCTCTGGTCAACACTTATGATAAAGTCAGCCAGTGTGAACTTTATTTCCACAAAAATGCACTGTTTTGGCACAGTCTGGTCACTCTTGGTAATCTCTGCTAACTATCATGGATCTCATTTGGCTCAGAATATTTAATCGAGAGAGAGTAATTTCTGTGTTTACATGTGTTGGACTCATTGACCGGTATCTAAAATGTTGTTTTATTTTAGATTTAGCCGGAAGACTTTTGAAGGTTTTCCCTGAATGTTAATTGTTTTAGATCAGACACAAAGTTTTTATCTCCTTTCAAATTTTTTCTACATTTCCTCTTAGGTTTCACACTCATTTTAAAATGTTCTATAATTCAAAGTTTTCTGTTGGGATTCCTGAGTCTTCACTCTGGGTTTGTGGTGTGTGCCACTCGAGCTGCACTGCAGCCGTGATACATCTAGAGTTTCAGCATAGTGCCTGGTTTTTTACTGTGTTAGACAAAAGTCATGGCCATTAAAAAAATATTTTTCTGTGTTGCTCATCATATTGATATCATATCATCGAAAAAACACTTTCAATCTTAGTTTCAGTGTGTGTGTAGAGAATATGTCACTTCTATCACAGCTTCCCTGTGATGCTGATGAAGAATTTCTGTTGATTTTGTTAATTAACTGAATGTGACTATTCTGAAGTTTCAAGGAGGAAACTTTCAAGTGTAATGTTTTTCTCGAGTTATGTTGACTATGAGTTCTGTATTCATGGCCATGACCTGTTCTGATGCGACACGACACCGCACTTTGGCAAAGCAGACTGGGTGTATGTGTATGAAGCGACCTTAAAAGCTTTAAAAGTGCTTAGCATGACACAGGTACAAATGACTATGAGAAGAACCCATATAGTTTATTTGTAAATAGTGACAATCTCACAGATGAATCTGGCACAGATGAACAGTTTGTGCTAATAAAAGTGAGATTTTTGTGTGTTGTTAAAAACAACAAACCAAATGCCGACAGGTTTGGAAAAACTAAAAAAAACTTGCCTGGGATAAGTTATACAAGGTACTGTATAGGTTATCCGTCCATTTTCTGTATTTGTTTAATCCAGTTCAGGGTTATGGAGGGTATGGGGCCTTGCCTAGCTGCTATTGGGCAAGAGGCAGTTTACACCCTGAACGGGTCACCAGTCCAACATGGGATCAACACAGACTCACAAACCCTCACAGTCTTTCACTCAGCCAGAAAAGGACAAACATGGGAGGTAAGGGGTGAAAAAAAAAAGATAACATGGGATTTATTTTTAGAAATAAAAACAGAAGATGAAATTAAGAATAACTCAAACTCCCTCTCTGAACTCAGTGTTGTACTGGACACAGCATCCAACAACGATGTATTTATCACAATGATTTTTGTCCTCTGATTGTGTGTGTTTACAGTGTGACAGAGAAAAACTGATTATTCACGTAGATCACAGTAAGTCTTACTGATTGCTGCCACAATAGTCATGTTATGGTGAAATTTCCTGATTCAGGCTCTCACAGTCAAAACACATCGTTCTGCCTCATTCCAAAAGGTCAAGGTGGCTAATTTCATGAATCTCTGTGTGAGCAGTTCCCACGGAGCTGATTAGTCATTTTAACATTTGCTATCGACTCTACTCATGTTGTCAGGGCTGCTTTGTTTATCTTATGTAACCCATTATCTTTCTCTCTATTTTCCTAGTATCACTACCTTTGTTCATCGTTTAGCTTCCTCTTCTTTACACTTTCTCCTGCTCCTTAATCCACTGAGTAAAAAGAATAACAGACTAATAATCTGTAAATTGATTCAAAGAGGCATAAGGTAATGGAGTAAAGAAAACTACAAAAACAGTACAATTTTAATGTTAATGTTCCATAAACTGTTTACCAAGATTAACATGGTTGGAGAACTAATGTCTCACACACACACACACACACACACACACACAAATAGTTACACACAAACATGCTGTTATCCTCACCATCAGCTCTTGATGTCCAAGTCACAATAATCCACCTCACTGTGGCTCTCATGTCAACCTGTCAGCCAACATGTGTGTGTGTGCATGTGTGTAATTATAGGTGACTAACATTGTAGAAAGGGTTGTAATGTGCATCTGTGAGCATAATGTATGTAATTCACTTGGCATGTGTGTGTTTGCATGAGTGGGTGTATTTGCGCAATGTATGTTGGTGTATGTCACAAGGATTTCTTCGGTCAGTTCAACAGAATTGCTGGTCAGAGTCTGAAAATAGTACAGAAAGAGAATAACAGCTGTCACATCGTGCAAGATCCTTTCTGCGTTTTACACTCAAACACACGTACGACCACTAACCTCATCCCACACACGGATATACCAGTTAGTGTGTATTTGTAAGACATTTCAAATTGCCTGTCATTTGCATGCCAAACACTAAATGCACTTGCACAGAAAGGATTTAACTTTTAGGCACATTTACACCATTTAATTTCCACTTTAAGAAGAAATAAATAAAGGTTGGCCGATATTATTATTTTAAAAAGCATTTTTTTTCTCTTTAATTTGTTATCTATTCATATGTTTGTTTGGTTTAAGTAGTTTGTGCAGTTTTTTTTCCTTCTGCTTTTTTCAAAATGGCAATCAGAGAGAAAAAACAAACTTGATAAGTCAAATTTTCAGAGCAAGAGTATATCAATAAAATTCAACAGAGTGGGGTTAGCTGAAAAATTCTTAAGATCATCCTGTGTTTAACTTTCAGAAGCGTCCACAATTTTCCCTCTATGGGCATCAATAATATATAAAATATATCTGCTCTGTCACTGTGGAACTTTTTAATCCAATAGATTTAGTCTTTTGGAGCCAGTTGCTTCTTACTCACTCATATTTCCTATTTTTAACACATCAGAAACAATCTTTATACCAGTGTCTGTGGGAACACCTTCTGTAGCTCAAGTTACTGTAGCTCCTATTTAGACAACAGCTGATAATCAACAGTTTGCCACACTTCTGTTCAACTTTCACATACTCTGATATATTTTGGTCTAAACTTTCTAAATGTTAGCAATAGTCAAGGAACAAGCAGTCACAGGACCACAATTTCCCCAGGAAATTGCATTGTCTAGTTTGTGTGTAAGATTGTTCCTGTTCAAATCAAGCGGATGTGAATATGCAAAAAGGATAAAACTACCAATCAATAGGAAATGACAGCCTGTCTCGTGAATATTCATGAGTCTGTCAAGGAAGACTGATTATACTGCAGTTTTTACCTACAGTGTGCAATTGGTATAAGGATCTGAGATTAAAAGTGTCAGTAAAGGCCTTCAGGAATTTAGATCATTCCAAAATATTGCCACCTGCACTAAAAAGACTTGTGGGCATGCAACTTAGGGCTTGACACAACCAGATAGGGCCTAAATGAAGGTTAAAAAAAGGATGGAGTGAGTCATGTTTCCTTATTCAGGGAGAAGTCAGAATAAAGATATGGGATAAGAGCAGCAGAAGGAATGACAGAGCTCCTAATGGACAGCCGGTTTGCTGTTGCACCTCATAACATCTCAAGACAATTAATAATACAACAGTTCGCCATTCGCTGCCATCCTTTTTCCCTCTTCCTGCTTTCCCAGCCTCTGTCCAGCCACCTCCTCTCCATCTGTTCCTTTCATCTTGTCCTGTATGCACCCCTTTTTATTGCCCCCCTTTCTCTCTGTCCCACCTTCATTTACCCAGGTGGCATGAAAACTGTCAACTTTCTTCAAGTGTCCTGCTCTCAGTGTGACTGTACCCTCCCAATTTCTTCAGTGTGATATAAATATGTTTTTTTTCCTTCCCTTCTCTGAGTTAGACTACTTTGCAAATAATAATGACCTTTTAATCCTTTTTCCTGTTGTTTTACTCTGTTAGGATCTTAACTTCTTCAGCAAACGCCACTTACCTTTTTAAAGTCATACAAAATGCATCTAAAACCCAGAAGGCATTTGTTTTAAATTAGTCATCAACATCACAACACTTTAATGTAACATGAAGCCATCTTCCTGCGTGAACTTTTAGAGATAAACTCTCCTCATCAAGACAAGTGTGTTGGTTTTTAAAAGGTTACAAGTGGAAATTTAATGTATTTGTACTTGCAGTCGCATAAGATTAAACTTTTTTGTCTCAAATGTCTTACAAAGAAGAACAGATATTTTTGTCTCAGACTAAAAAAAATCCTCACATCTTGGTGACATGATTATGAATATTAGTGTACAGACTTAAAAGTACATCTTTAAACAGCTGAACTGAAACAGGGGGTAAGGTCAAATGTGGCTGAAATTATTTATGGTAAGATGGGGTAGGGAGTAGATCACAGAAGAATTCAGTGGTTAGAGCTATATCCAACAGTATCACATTAACTGGAAATGTTAAAAGGCTTATCACTGCATTTCTGAATTTTAAAAGAAAAATCTTCTTTTTGTTTCCATTGTAGTTTCATGAAATACCTTTGTCCATTTGTCCCAAAAATGTTGTAATGTCACAATCCATAGTTGTTAATTGTGAGACAGCTACACTCATGTTGATGGGGACATTAAGCAGCAGTGATCGAAAGAATGGTTACTGTGGTCAAAATCCAAAATGCTCTGATCTACACCAGTGCAACGCATCAATACTTCCTGCCACTGTAGTCCATATAATTTAGTTATACTGTTGGTGTTTTTAGTAATTATTTTTGTTAAATAATGACTAATCAGACCCATTTTATCTTTTATGACATTGATTTATTCATGTCTTAAAGTTAAACAAAATTCCGATCTGAAGATAAATGGTCTTCAAAGCATATATTAACTTGGTGTTGTCAAAATACAAGTCTACAGCTAAATAGTAATTGTAAGAGGTGCAATGTTGCAATCATTTATTCATTCATTTTCTATACCGCCTAGTCCAATTCATGGTTGCGGGTAAGCTGAAGCCTGCTGTGATCATGTACAAACATGTTTGGAGAAGTATTTGATCTGCTGACAAATGAGACTTAAATGTGTCACTGCAATTCTAATATTTTTGTGGTCCTTATTGTAAAAAGACAACAGTTTTCATTGTGGACGAGTGTTTTTGTTTCATTTCAGGATGGAACATTTGCGTATTCTTAAATTATCTTTGTTTCTTAATGGTGAATTAACTGAATAACAATTATGTTACCGTTACCTTGACTACTTAAAGTTTTTACAGTATGTAAAAAAGAGTGACATCTCTGCTAGCTTGACCTGACTTGACTGTAGTTTCTTTAAATACCCGCAGATGACGTACACTGAAGCCAAGCGCTTGGTTAGTTTCACTGGGAGGTGGGAGAGGCTAGTGCCATTTTTAGATCTCTCGGTCTGATGGCACTGAATATTTATTATCTGCTAGTTTCTAACAGATTGAAAGTTGTCTTCTGTTATGGAAAGAATATTCTTTCTTAAAGTTATTTGAATTCTTCTATTTTGAGTAAACATTTAAGATTACCCATTTTAAAGAAGCTTTAATTCTCCAACCATTTCTCTCTCCTCTTGTATATTCGGGCTAAACTGACCTCGTTCACCCCTCACAATCTCTCCCATTCCTACTCCAAATCCTTCTCGTTTTATTCCCAGTCTTTGTCCAGTTATCTGCCACCCCTTGCTCTCTCCTCTCCACCACTCTAATTCCTTTCTTTGTTTTGTCACCGTCTCTGGATTTCATTTTGATTTCTGTCTTGTCTTGTTGTGTAGATGACTTACAGTCCAGTTTCTGTCACTTTTCCTCTTTCTCTGTCTCTTGTTTCCTCCAGTCATCTCTTTTTGTCTCTACGATCTGTTCTTTCTGTTTTGGTTTCTATTGAGCTCTCTAGCCAAACAAAAGCCTTGCTATTAGGGACAAAAAAACAGTAGATGTTAAAACATGGGCAGAGATACTTTAGCATCTTTCTTATTGTTGTTGTCCGACTTTTCACTATGAGAACCTTTAAAGAAACTATTCAAAGTACAACGTATGTTTATGAAATCCTTTTTTTTTTTACCTTTATTTGTCCCTAAAGTGTGACAGTAAAGATTATTACATATTAAAAGCTTTAGATTCCACTCTTTCCTTCGATTTGACCTTCCTCATTTTTACAAAGAACATTTGCAATAGTTTAATGCACTGAACATTCACATCAGCAATGACATTGCAAAATGAAAACATAACAAAATACTTAGGAAGATCACCAAAGGGAGGGTTTCCGCAGTGATTTAGAATATCAAGTTATTCAGCAAGGTCTGTAGATGTCTTCTCTCGTGTAGCTTAGAGAAATAGTGGGAGTTGCAACAGTGAGTCTGGTAAAATAAAAATAGAAAGGAAAAAAAGGCTGAAAAGAAGTGCCACAAGTTTTTTCCCCTCTTTAAAACTGCAGAGGAGCATCTGGGGAGGTTTGAAAGGAAATGTACTGTTGCAAAAGAAGGCGTGCTGAATTTTTTAAGAGTACAGGTGAAGTTATCCTCTATAAATAGTTCTGAGTTTTCTGTAAAAAATAAACTATGATCTTGAGCAGAAATGGCCTCATTTATTTTTTGATTTCACTTGATAGACGTGTCAAATTTTGGTTCCAGATTGAGGAGGAAATCTCCTTATTTTATTGTCACCATAACAAAATCTTTGCAGCACTTAAAGAAATACATCCTATAAGAGTTTTTTATTCTTACTTTTTTGTGTGTTGCATGTGTGTGTGTTTGAGACACTGTACTTTCCTGAAGTTAGGCTGGTTGCTAACCCCCTGCAGTCAGTAGTGGTGTTATTTTTTGAAGTAGAGGCTGAATGGCCTCCCTGGGGGCCGTCAAGTGGCATCTCCCTAGGTGAGCCGTGACATCAAACTCAGTGATGTAGTACTACACAGTCAGTTACTACACAATGAGAACAAACAAACGTTTGCACAAAAGAAATGGAACTAGTTTATGATCTCTTGAGGCCAATAGTGCACAATGCATTGACATGAAGGCTTAATGGAAAGAGCAAAGAGACAAATCAATGTGTTTATCTTTGAGGGTTGAAGAGACAGGTGTGTGTTGTCAGCGTTCACCTGCACTCAGTGCTTCAAAGTTAGCTTTTTTTTTTCCGTGTCCTACTTTCAAGACTTTCTTCACCATGTTGTCTTTAAATGGGTCAGTGGGGAGAGCTGTTCCCTCCCCTGGGCTACACAGCTGATTAAGAGGCCCCCCTCATACATAAAAAAAGACACTCCCACTGAAGCACAACATGACTCTCAAAATGTTAAAACCCAAAGATGAGGGGACAATACTTTAGCAAAGATAGTGGGAATTCCATCACAGAGGCATTAGGAAATCTATTTTTGAATGCCTTTAGGTGTGGAGTAGTGATGGGGAAGAGGGTTCATTTCTGTCAATAGGATTTAGTCATTAAATGTCAAATCTGAGCTCTCAAATGGGAAGAACATTTTCACCTTGTTTACTCCGGCAAAGTAAAACAATCTGGGAAGACCTTTAACAAAATTTCCATTTAAGGATTTACTCAGTTGCAGTCAACATGAATTAAGTCTGGTTTATGATGAGCATCACAGCTCACCTTCAGGGTTCTGTATCAAGATATAGTATCAGTCAAGGCTCATATTCTACTACACTTAACTAAGAAAACCATTTCTTTATTCCCACTGAGCATTGTTTGGGCCTCTTAGTGTCACAGATGACCAAGAAGGAAAACAATTATTCCAACAAGGCAGGAATAAAATGTAGCATTAATCCCCCCCAATGCTCCTTGGTTACTGATATATGCTTTTTAGAGATGGGTAAAAAAAATAAAAATTATAATTTCCCGTTTCCGTTTAGCAATTGCCAGTGATGTATAAACAATGTTGGTGCTGTTTTACCGAGACGAAGCCTGAGGGCAAAGATGAGATCAACTAAAATACTATTACTGAAACTGAGTTCACTTCAAAGCCCTAATGAAGGATTCTCTTAGAGTGGTATGCAGAGAAGCGGCTTCTTGAGTCATTATACCTGACTAGAGGGAAAGTTGCTTACAGAGACATGGAGATTATTATCCCCAGAAACAGTAAAGCAGAAATTTTGAAAGTTTGAGAAAAATCACTACTCTTACAAATAGATCTTGAGCTGTAATTGCGCTGCAGTTGGATGCTGCAGAAAGTTGAAATAAATAGCTTGCATGCAATCTTTTTAGTCCAAATCTTCTAGTGCAGATGGCTACATGAACATTTTTTGTGTCTTGGGCAGCCAGCTGCTTTTGTCAACTCATGCTGTTATACATGTCTGACAGTAATGTCTTGTATCATAGATGGGTTAGTTGTGGTCATCCTTACACCAAAAATCCGTGCATTTCCAAAGATGTCAATCAAAAAATAAATGGTTTAATCCTTAAAACATACATGAATGTCAAGGAATGGATGCAGGAGATGAGGGGAAAAGGACCCAAATGCAGCATCGACAGAGATTTAATATTAACCAAAGACACAGCCACACGCCAGTCAGGACATGCTGTATACATATCCTTCAGTAAAAAAAGGCAGAATTTTGGATTTTCTGGGCATGATTTTATGGCAGATGACAGACTCTGATAGCAGGAACCTTGGCAACATCTGTATCTTTGTGTGGGTAAACGGACTGAAGTAATAAGCCTTGTTTCCGTCCTCACGTCTCTCTCTCTCTGTCTCTCTGTCTCTGTCTTTCTCTCTCTCTCTCTCTCTCCGGGGTTCTGATGTCTCCCTATCAAAGACAAACACATTGATCTGCCTTTCTTTTGCATGTTATCTGTCTCACACATTGCATTTGTCTGTGAAAGGGAAATGACTCATAAGCTGAACGATCCCTGTTGTGTTGTGTGTGTTTATGTGTTAAAAAAAGATGACATGATAACATATGTAAGACAAAAAAAACAAAAACAACTGAAAGGTACTCAGTTGCCTTAACAGAAAAGTCAGTGCACGCTCTCAACAGCGAACACAGTCATGACTCACACTTAGTGAGTAAAACGGGTGAGTGACTCATACACACACACACACACACACACACACACACACACACACACACACACACACACACACACACACACTCAACTCAACTCAACTTTATTTATAGAGCACTTTAACACAATGTTGATTGACACAAAGTGCTGAACACATTATGAAATAAAATAAAGTGCAAAAAATAAAAACAGGGACAATAAAACGA
>JAOXYM010000014.1:20093554-20105108 GCA_028567055.1 Leptatherina wallacei
ACCAGGTTATTCCATCAATGGATTTCTTCCTCCCTGATGGCACAGCCATATTCCAAAATGACAATGCCAGGATTAATAGAGCTCAGATTGTAAGAGAGTAGTTCAGGGAGCATGAGACATCATTTTCACACGTGGACTGGCCACCACAGAGTCCAGACCTGAACCTTATTGAGAATCTTTGGGATGTGCTGGAGAAGGCTTCACACAGTGGTCGGGCCCTCCCATCATCAATACAAGAAAAATTCATGCAGCACTGGATGGAAAGAAATCTTATGACATTGCAGAAGCTTCTAGAAACAATGTCACAGCGAATGGGTACCATAATTCCTGCTAAAGGCAGGTCAACAAAATATTAGTGTGTGACCTTTTTTTGGTGCCGACTTATTTTTTGACCAGGTATCAATGCACATATTTAATTTGCATGCACAAAAATGTCATGTGCTAAAAAAAAAAAGGAATTAACCGCACATTTAATTTAATGCTCATGGAGAACCATCCACCAACAAGACAAATTCACAGACCGACTGACTGAGTCACTCTTGACTACATATCTTACTACATATCTTAGCTCTAACTATGTATACAACTTCTGAAAATACTCTTAAAGTGATGAGGAATTACAAAGAATGAAATGTGATATTAACTAAAACATGAAAATCCCAGGGAAAGACATCTGACTAATGAATGATATGATAAGTATATAATTGAGCCAATAACTCATCAAATGACAGATAAAACAGACAAAATACTAACTGTCCAGTATTTTGTGAGGCCCTGTGTGTTGTCTGTGTGTCCTTTGAAAAAGAAACTAGTATTGCAATTAGATAGCCTGTTAATGTCAGCTAATGGGTAAAAAACAGTAGCCGTGCCTGTACTGGACTGCAGTGCAATATATGTAAAAATGCTGATTTCCCTTTAACTTATCATTAACATTAAAAAACATTTACATGTAATGCAGTAGAGGAGCCCTTTTAACAAGGCTTGTGATTATATCTCAGTTTAAGTTTAACCCTTTTTGATATAATTAAACATCATGCTATGGTTGTTTCAACTTGTAGCTTTAACAGAATGCTGTATTAATGCACCAAATGTCCTCTCACCCAGTATCATGCCTTGCAGATTAACATTTGAGTTCTTTTCAGCTGATGAAAGAATTCGCTCTGATCCGAATGTCAATCTCCAGTTTTTAACATAAAAGATGTAAGGTCAGAGAAAGTTTCTTAGATGTTAATAAGCCCCAGAAGTACTTGCAGAAATTGTTCCAGCAGCAAAAAACTGACAAAACTCTGTCCTTCACAGATAAAAGCTCAGAAAATGTTCAGAAGATGCAAAGAAAGAATCATTGTGACTGAAGTTACTGGAGCAGGCTGCCATGAGTCATTGATAAATACTACATGAACTGTGTTTCTGCCAAACTATGAGGGAATCTGATGGAAATGTATCCCTTAGAGTCATAACTTACAATGTAAGTTGTTCATATTTAATGAAAAATAATGAGCTCACCTCCGCTTTGTGTGTTATATACTTAAAACAAAACATTGTATCGCTTTCATATATTTATTGTCACCTTTATACATAATTGAAGCTTATAAATGTATCAAAGCTACATTTTTAAGTGCATTTTTAGGTAATGAACACCATTATGTAAAGCAGACGTGGGTTGTCGAATTAGTCCTGCCACTAGCATGTTGTTCATCAGCTCAGCTCAGTGGGAGACTAGATGACTAATGGTGGTGTGGAAAGATTTGTCTATTTGTGTGTGATTATGTGTTTTGTCGCAATTTAAGCATGCAGTGTCTTTCGGTGGTTTATAACCAGCATAGAACACACACTCACACACCACCTCTATCTCATTCTGAACACGGTGAGAAATCGCTGCAGCAATGCCTCTTGTGAAAACAGAGCGAAAAGAGGGACAGAAGCTGGTTAGCACACATGCAAAGTACATACTCAAGCATGCAAACTCACACACCTACGCTGTTATTGTGTTCATGACAAATCCAAGCAATATTGCTCCTCAAAAACATCATGACAGAGTGAACTAGAAGCACATGGAAATGGAAATGTGAGGAAAAGTGATGGATGGCTGAAGGAGAATTAGATGAGAACCAGCTCAAAGGTTAGGACTGGGCTGTACCATGATGAAGAGGGAGGGTAAGAAAATGAGCAAAAGGTTTGAGAAAGTAATAGAAAAGGAAAGAGGCTTGAAAAGGGCACAAGTAACTCATGTTTTGTCATGGCATGAATTTGTGTGGGGAGCAAATTTGTTGTTTGTCTGTTGTTGAAATATAAAGCAGCAATTATTGAAATTAAGTCATCTTATAAAATCAATGTTTTTATTTGATATTTTTCACAATGGTAAGATTCTCTTTTCTGATTTCGAAACCCCGTGGTTTTAATGGTTGTGACTGAGGTTTGGGTGGCTCACCGGGAAATTCATGTAACTCGTGTAACGTCCTCTGAGCCCGAACACACATAAGTCATGTTTCATCATCACGTACATCCAGCTAGAAAAATCCTGCTGCATCCAGCTGCTCAGTGGTTTGCATTCTGCTGGTGTCTATTCCCTCTCCTTCTCTACATCATCTCTCTCTCTCTCTCTCTCTCTCTCTCTCTCTGTCTCTCTCTGTCTCTCTCTCTCTCTCTGTCTCTCTCTCTCTCTTTCTGCCTCCTATCATTCTTTCTTTCTTTCTGTTACACCTTATCACATCTTTTCTTTTTTCTTCCCTTTCTCCCTTTTGTATCTTATGTTTGTTAAGTGCTAAAATTTTTCACTTTCCCTCTAAACGGCTCCATATGAAACTTGGCATTTCTATTTCTTCCCATTATACTGGATCTCTTATAGTTCATCTGTCTGTCTCCCTGCTGGTGAGTTGTGGTAATTGCACTTGACTTGATCACTGTCCATGGTCCTGATCTCAACTATGATCATTTGAAATACATTTAAAAAAAAATGTATCATCACAAAATAGTTATTCAGAATCAATTGTAAATGCTTCAGGTAGTCATTTAAACCAAGGCATCAAATTAGTCATGATGCATGAAAAACACAATAACAGAAATTCATCTAGGTCGCCCTATTTCGGAAGTTTTCTGAAATGTAAGAAAACTTATATTTGTGTTTGATTGATTCATTTGACCTTTTATGAACAACTCCCTTTTATTCAGAGTAAATTGGAGCATTTAGTGTTTCTATGCAAGGATGAGTTGTGGCTCACCACTTTGCATCAAACTCAATTTAAAAAATATAACCCAAAAACTGTTTTATGCAAGGTGGAAAGCGTATATCACATCTGCACAGAAACACCTCTGAGTACTTTGGGCATGAAGTCATGCCAAAATTACAGACTGAAGTATGTGGCGGTAGTATGGTATGAATTTGTGTCGTTTTGACAGATTACTCCAGATTTGGAACCATAGCATACATTGTGTTCCAAAGTTTCTAGTAAAGAAAATTAAACCTAAATCCTTTAAATTCAGCATAAATATCAAAATTTGTTTTTTGGGGATTTTGTCAAAGGGAAAAGAGAAAGGCTGCGTCCGAATGTCCACACTATTCCCTATATAAGGGCCTATAGTGGTCACGTCATTTTCTACAGGTGTCCAAATGTCCAGAGAGGAAAAAAAGTAGTGCACTCAAAATTACCCACAATGTATCTCAATGCTCAAAATGGCGCAAGAAGGAGGCAAACACATCGAGCAGCAAGAGATTACCTATAAATGTAGAATTTTTTTTTTTATTGAATAGATATGCAACAAAGACAGAATAAAATACAATATAAGGACATAAAATATATTGAATAAGAGTTTGGATTTGATTTGGAATGACATCTTCACGTGAGTCGGGGTTGCCGTGGTGACAGCTTGTCACGTGATCTGCGGCCAGCTTTGTGTCCGAATTGCCAACAGAATGAGTGCACAATATCATAGGGGTAGGAAAAAAAATTGATTAACATAAATATCATGATTTTTTGTTTCACAATTTTTAAATTGATTTCTTTCTTTTTTTTATTTTTTAAATTAGATTTATTTTTTCTATCACGTGTTGGGCATCATACCAAGCAGAATGATAGTCTGGCTGCTGTGTTGTGTTTTCCAAATTTAGCTTCATTTTCAGCTGGTTCAAATATATGGCTGCTGAATAAATCTTAAAAACGGACTCACATGTGATGTGCATTTTTTGGGGGAAATATTGCTCCTGATACAGTCTGTAGACATTATCACCATGTAATTTTTTCACATGGTCAGGGGTCAAAAAAGCAAACTAAAAATCACAAAAATCTGCAAAATCAAAGAATCGCAATTTAAATCAAATCAGCACCCAAAAAATCTTTAAAAAAAATCCAATCGGGAGAAAAGCATATCGTCCAAGCCCTACAATATAGTCTGCTATATAGTGCAGCTCCATGTAGTGAATGAGGGGTTGGGGAATAGTGTGGACTTTCGGAAACAGCCAAACAGAACGGAAATACAACAGAACGGTAAACTACTGGGTCTCAGACCAAACTCTTGTGCAGCTGTCAAACTTGTATTGCAGCTTTATATCTATGATGAATCACTATATACTGTAATCACACATGTCTTCATCAGACTGTCAGTAAATCGTGTCTACTTGTCCATCAGTGCAATCTTTAAAGAGAAACTAAACTTCCCTCCACTTTAATATTATAATACTGTCAGTAGCTGGGGGATTTATTTTCTTTTTCTTTTCCTAAACTGATGAATGTGGATTAACTGTTTTAACTAGGCCAAGAGTTTTCTGCAGTGTATTTAAGAATACACTGAATGTTTTCACCAGAGGGATGAAGAAGAAAAATGTACCATATATATATACAGTACATGTAAAAAGCATTGACATCAGCAATATATAGTGAAATGTAAAGAATGTAAAAAAATGTTTTTATTTTTTTTAAAGTGCAGATGATTTAAACAGAGTATGACACTAAAGCAGGATAAAAGAGCTTAATGGTGAACAGAAAGCGAAGAAAAGACAAAAACAGCTGTACTCTAGTTGTGACTCCCCAGAAAGAGGGACAAACATATATACTACATTGTAACACACACCACAGTACACGCAACCATGAAACAATTAGAAAACACTCAGATCACTTTAGCAAATCAGATTATACTCACAGCTTCTTTCTGTCCAGTGGGAGAGGAATTCAGTCTGGAATTGACCAATCGGTTTTCCAAGGTATTAATCAATGCAAATCTTTTGTATCAGAGTGTTTATGTGTCTTTATGTGCTAAAGTGTGAAAAATCATCAAATTGCAGGTAAGTTTAAGACTTAGTTTTCTTGGAGGAGGCAGAGAAATAAGATTGCGTGTGAAGCCATGTACATGAGTTAATGAACATGTTTTTGTCTGACATCGGCCTATAGCGGCTTTGCCTCTTTCTTCCTCCCCATTTTACCCTGTTCAGAAGGAGAGCAGATTGTGTCTGTGATTTTTATTGACATGAATGTAACGCACATGATTATCATTTTCCATGTTACTGCAATTTAGCTCCATCCAGCTCCCCTTTTTTTCCCCTGATTTCCTTCATGTTAAAGGATTAATATTGCGTGAGGGTAACAAAGTGTTCCTCGCAGGAAAAAAAAGAAGGAAAATTTAATTCCTACCACACATTCACCTCACATCCTTTTAATTTCCACCTTGCTTTGTTGATTTCAGCCAGTCTTTGACCTTTGACTGCTCATTGCATTTTATAACAGTGCTGTCACTAGTGAATTTTGATGTCTTACATGAAAACAGACTGCAGCAATTTCAGGGTGACTGTCCTGTGTATTGGCTCTCTCAGCTAAATCCCTTGACTTGCTAATGTCTCAATAGTGAAAGATGAAAATCCAATTTTGCATCATTTGTACTTTAGGTCTTATAATTATCTCTGCAAGCCTTGGTCATTTCATGTAACATGTAAATTGATGCATATTGGTTTACTTATTAGTGAAATGGAACTTCTTTTTTTCAGTGCAATCTTGCAGTAGAAACTTTTACTCCTGAATATAGCTGATCCATTCATTGTTTTGTTTTTTTACATTGTCTGACTTTTTCTATTTTCTATTCTTTTTTTTTTTTTACATGTCTTGTCCAGATTGTTTCTTTCTCGATCAGACAACTATGTGACGGTGTCACAAAAATGAGAAAATGTAAGACTTAGGTTGTAATAAACTGGAATAGTCCTTTAAGAACACTTCAAAACAACTATCTCTCTTGTCTTTCTCCACCCTCGGTTAGCTTCACAGCAGTGAGAACAGTTTCTAGTTAGGCCTTTCTGTCCTTCTCTGTGTGGAATGAACAATTGATGGCTGCAGAGGATTGACAGTGACACCTAATCAATGCCTATCTGAGCTGCAGCCACAGACAGGCAGTGTGTCATCACTGCCCAGAGATGACAAATAATCACCATGTAGTGATTGTTTTCCCCTGCAGCCACTCCAGACCCTCCACTCAGCATTGTGCACTTCCAGACATAAAAATGAATGCACAGGATGAAGGAGAATGATTATCTTTGCAAATACTATTAAACAGAAAAGAAAGTAAGAATGCATTTAGAGTGGGGAAAAGCATTTTGAACATGAAATGTTGGTAAATGAAAGAAAATTGGATTGGAAGAGGGTAGACAAAAAGTCTAAGATCAATTTGAGTGACAGTTAAGATGAAGAAAAAATAATGGAAATGTGGGGTGTATAGACAAAGAGTAGCTGCAGTGCACTTCATCTTAACTCCAGTCTCTCAGAGCAGGTGGATATTTCTGCTGGTCAATGAGCACGCTTTGAAATCTGGAGGATAAAGGTCTCGACTTATGCACATTTGCGCTGTGAAACCCTGTGTGTGTGTGTTTACGCATGTCTAAATACATCAATGTTTTTACCCACATGCAGTCTTTTAATGTTTCAGCACGTGTATGTGTGCATGCTGAAGTATGTGAAGCTACAAGCTACCATGTAGATTTATAAACACATAAGCAGATAAACACACCAGATGCCTGCTGTGCAACAGAGATGTCACAGGCTTCTGGTCGTTTACAGGGATTCCCAAGCTTTAATACATCATGACACTCAACTAAGGTCAAAAAATCCATGACTCAGAAACTGAAAAACATAATAATTGTTCATGTCATGCAGTGTATGCAGATCAGCACTTTAGCTGTGCTTCCCTGTGAAGTAGTGTTGAAGTGTTCATAGTGCCCATAATATTGATCTATGATTTTTTTTTAAGCCTCTCAAGCAAAGGATAAACACTTTAAACAGTAACATGAGAAATTAGTCTTGCAGATTTAGTTCAACCAAAACATTCAAATTAGTATATTCTATATCAAACAACTGCTGCATGAATATATCTAAAAATCATTTTAAAATCTGTATTAATTTAAGATTAGGAGCATATTTAACTTTAACAGCTTATCTCAACTACCTAATATTTATGAACCAAACCACCAAAGGCATCTAGTACTCACCGAGAGGAACAGAGGAAAGAGGGCCAAGCCTTTGACATCTTTGGAAGGATTTTACTGGCAGCTACTCTACTCGGTGGGCATATGTGATGCAGATTAAAACAGAAATATACCTGGGAAATCCCGGCACTGCACTGCTAGTATCACTATATATCACTTAAAGGGATTTTTTCTAGATAAAAAACATATAACATATTATTCTGTAAGTTTATACAAATAAGAAGTTTTTAAAAAATAATTTCCATTTATTTAAGTTTTTAGAAGCTAGTTCCTTTTTATTGTATGTGTTGTCATTGCTCACTTCCCTTGTTTTGAAGTAAAGCATTTAAAACAGTCATTTGAATAACAACCCTATACCTCACTTTTCTGTAGTTCAAATTGGTTATAAAACATGCATTGATATGAATTTAACTAAGTCACCATCTAAAACATTTATAAATAAAGTTTACAAATGGCAGAGTACAGACTAACCCACATATTGTATCGTTGCATTGTATGCAAGAAGGAATGTGTGCAGTTTTAGGAGCTGACTCAGCACGCTGTAAGTCAAACACACAGAACAGTCAGAGGAGCTTGAAAGGTGAGTCAGCAGTAAAGGACAGATGATGCTGACCTTTACATGCTCGGTATGTGTGTGTGTGTGTGTGTGTGTGTTTGTGTATATGAGTCCCTACTGTATTTGTGCTGGAAATCAGGTGGACTTCAAACGGGTTTCACCCTTACCCCTCTGTCCCACGGGACGCAGCAGCGACGCTAGAGCGCTGAGGAGTGCCACTTTCCGCCTGGCACCCTCTCCCACCACGAGCGAAGTGCAGTGACTTTGCTGCGGCTGGATTCTCCAGTTTACTCAACCATGCGAGGGTTTCAACTTCCTGCGGTAGTTACTGGAATACCAGGGGTTTTCAGCCTCCCCTGGAGTCCCCCTCCCTACATTTATTCATCTAATCACCTCACTAAATGACCTGTTGATCATACACTCACCCGAGGATTTTGACTCTGCACCTCACAGAATTGATCTTTCATAATTCTACCTTCCATTCAGATCTCTATGGATGAATATATCTTTGTTGTATTTTGTAGACATTAAATGCTTGGCCAAGACGGTCATTTTGATCATTTCTAAATTTGCATATATGCAAATTTAGTCATTTATGACTCAAATGAAATCATGAAACTTTGCTGCTCCCTGACTTTTTCTAAAACTACATGGTTTGATATTTATGTAAAGAATAGAAAATTCTACATATCTCAGCCACAGATCTCTCTGGCTTCACAGGATTTTGCGCGGTCTATTTTTAGATTCCCGATTTTCTTCATCGGATCAAAGTGGTTTCTGCAGAGGAACATCTAGCGGAGTTTTTGAAGGGAAACACCATTCAAACTGTCATGACAATCTACACTCAGCTGACACGTCACGCATGCTTCCCGGATGAAAAAGGTGTATAGAGGGGTTTCTTAGTCGTGGGATGCTGCTGGGCGACAACTCTAAAACTGCACACAATAGGTGTCACTGTGCCATCAAACAAGTCCGGAACGTGGCGTATTAAGGTGAAAAAGTTAAGGAATGGGTCTTTAATGCAGATCTCAGGAGAAGCAGCTGCTTTCTTAGGTCCTGTCAAAACATGGTTTAAATGTTCTTGTTGTTATATCAAGTTTCAACAGATTACACATCCGTGATTGGTTAACTCAATGGCTCAGGTGGTAGAGCAGCTCATCTGATAACTGGAAGGTTGGTGGTTTGAATCCTTCTCCCCCAGTCATCTGTCATGTATTTGGACTAGATACTTGCCTACAGTGTCAGCATCGGTGGTGTATGAATGTGTAAGAATGTTTCGGTGGTGGTCGGAGAGGCCTTTGGTGCGCATTGGCTACACATGTAGCTTACCATCACCCCGTATGAATGAGGAGTGGATGAAAAATGGGTCCAATGCAAGCGCTTTGAGTGCCGTCAGCTATGAAGCATGATATAAATCTAATCCATTATTATTATTATTTCAGTTGGCCTTTATCATCAGGGGACACTGATGTCACATTTACAACAACTTTAAAGAAAACCATCATAGAAATAGTGCCTTCATTTGGGTGCTCTTTTTAATAATGAATAATAGAAGTGTGTGTGATAGTGTTACTCTTCAGGAGGCCATGGCAATATGGCAAAAAAAATATTCTCATAATGTTTTTGTAATGTTTTAGTTTTAATATAGATCAATCTTGTTCACATTTTTTTCTTAGTGGTAAGCAACCAGCTTAGAAATTCATTACTAACAATAAGTGGATTGGAGGGTGCTAAGGGATACACAGTTAGCTCTGGAGATGCAATGACAAAAATTCCCTCATGCTTATCACCGAGGTTTGTCATTACTTATGTCGCTATCTAATTTTGAGATCCTATTGCCCAGCTCTACTCTTCAGAGGGATTTTTTTTAAACTTTTTTTTCAGCTCCAGTGCCCACCAGCTTCACTTCCTTATCTCCATTTTGGATTAGAATTAAACACCATCTCCTTCAAGGTCACACCATTAAACTATGCTAAAATTCCATTTTAATCCCTACTATTTGCTTTCCACTTTTAAAGAGAATATATTTTTTCAAGCATTTGCTCCTTGCACTAATCACAATCACAGAGTGTAATCAGTTGACTGAATGAACAACACTCCAGTTTAAAGTTCCAGTGTGCAACATTTAAGGGACTTACAGAGACAGAAACACAGTTTGGTGTTAAAATTAATGTCTTTATGAATGTAGAATAGTGTAAAGATAAGAATGACTTTGTCTTAACTATAGGCCTATTACAAAAATATACCATATCCAAAGATGGCTTGGATTCCCTTTTTCATACTGTATATAAAGTTGCACTAACATGTTATAGTAGTCCAAAAGGAATAAAACAAACAGTAGTTTAAAAGCAAGACTTTTTTCAATTTGCAGCCACATTAGTTTGATGGATAATAAGCAGTTTTCAGTTCCACTAGACGTCTTTATATCTTACACAGTGAGCTTAATTAACCCTACATACACCAACTAAACTTACTGAGGTTTAATACTGCAATTTAGAACATCAGCATAATCTGTACAGTGTACAAACAAGTCATGATTATTGTCTAGAAACTATTTTTCTTTTCATGAATGTGTGTCCATTAATCTCTGAAGCATGTTTCCTTCATCTCAAAGGGATAGACCATGTATAACAGGGATCCCCAACTCCGATCTCCAAGGCCCACTGTCCTGCAGACTTTAGATGCTTCCCTGCTGCAACACACCTGACTTAGATTAATGGGTCAAATGCAGATTTTCCGCAGAGCGTGTCAGAGATCGATTTAATTTGAATCATGTGTGTTATAGCAGGGAAACATTTAAAACCTGCAGGACAGTGGGCCTTGAGGACCATATAGTGTCACTGTCTTTAACAGAAGTCTTAGCAACACTGTGATGCTCTTTACTATGAAATGCTCTCTCTCAGCTATTTTGTACCCCAAAGAAGCAGCTTTTCAAATGTGAGCTTTTGAAAGTTGTAATTAGCCAGATGTCAGCTAGTATTTCACCAGTGAGCCAAGAAATTCTTGTCTTTTTTCCCTCTTTAGTAGTCATGATAGGGAAATATAATCATTTCATAGCTGCTGGTTGTGACTCTGGATGTTGCAATAACTTAGTGCTGACTGGGCAAAGTTTTTTTTGTTTTGTTTTGTTCTTGTGTCTCAATTCAACACATGAAATTAAACTCTGAAATCATGCCAGTAAAAATCTTCTGCTCACACCCTGGAAATTGCAGCCTGAGTTTCTTTTTGTAGGTTGGTTGCAGATGAAATGAGGTGTAACTATGTGACAGGTACAGTTTATGTTTTTTTTTTGTAACTTTCTGTTTTGTTCTCAGCGGCAGGAGGAACAATCATATCTGACCCTGTCAGCTCTCTGCAAGCTTCGCTCTCAGAGTTGCTCTTTTAAAAGATAGAGCTTATGTTTTGTCTAAATGTCAACATCACATCAGTTCTGTTCTGGAGAGGCACTGATGCTCTTTACACACAAACATGCAAAGGCAGCAAAGATTGTGAGAAGGCATCCTTACATCCAGAGACCTAAACACACGCACACACACACACAC
>JAOXYM010000014.1:20119063-20149488 GCA_028567055.1 Leptatherina wallacei
TTTGATAATATGCAATGGGTGTCAGATTTTTACACTGGAGAATGTTTAAAGCAATGTAGTTATTCAGTGAGGTGAATAGTGCTTCTAAACATCTTGTAAATATTTTATGCCGTCAGTTTATTTTATTTACAACAAACAAGAATAAATGACATGATAGATTGTGTATATTACATGTGTGCAAGTTTGTGTGCACATCACAGTCTCAGTTTCTTTTCTTTGTTTTTCTTTTGTAAGTCTTGCAGTGTGTGAAGTTCTGTGAGTGCTGCTGATGTGATGAAAATAGGTTGTCGCTGTCAGAGAGACTTGGCCTTTTAGAAGCTTGCTTCAGCTCAGCTTTGCCTGCTACAGATCTGACAGCTCTGTCTGAAAATAAGATTTCCAGTGTGCACTGTACGTGAATGTGTGTGTAGATGAATGTGTGCGCAGTTGCTGCTGCAGATTGTTATTCAACTGCGATCGACGTGTTTAATGTTAAGAATATCAATCAGTGTTAAGTTGTCCGTCTTATTTAACCAAAGAAATTGAATGGTAGCGCATCATTTTAATGCGATCCATTTATGAATGGTTAGGGTTAAATCACATTAAGTTTACACACACAGACACACATGTGCCTGGTGTTGGGGTCCTTACTATTTGCTATCGATTATTCTTCTTGACTGAGGAGTTTTATTATCCGTCCAGCAAAATAGTCATAATGTTTTAATGTAAGCTGCTGTCATTAATGTTTTTTTTTCTTATTTTTTCTCTGCTTCAGAAAAAAGAGTGGTTATGTCTCAACTGCCAGACCCAGAGGCTGATGTCTGGAGGTGGTCTCGATGAGCCTCCACTTCCTGTTCCTCATCCATCCCCCAAGCACCAACCAATGGGCTCACCTCGTCACCAGACACCAACCAGTCAGCAAAGCCCCCTCCACAAACCCGCCACTCAACAGGGGCCCAAGCCAGCCCAGTCCCAGACACAAAAAACACAGCCGGGCATTGGTGTTAGTGGACCACCTGACATCAAGACCACGACACCAGCTACAGTACCAGTACCAACCACTGAAACCCAGAAACAGCCAAAACCAACAGAGGAAAAGCCGAAGACTGAGCCTGAGATCCAAACCACCAAAGAGGCCAAACCCTCCCTGAAGAAAGGGGAGCAAATCACACCGATCAAGGAAATAAAGAAGTCCAGACAATATGATGTAAGTCTATTTACTTCTTGTTTGTTTTGTTATCCCCTTTTAATAAAGATTACCTAAATTTTGTGTTCAATTCTGTATGTTTAACTATGAAAAATCCTAACAGTAAAATGCTTTTACAACTTATGACTCATATAACAACAGTGCAATGGAAGGAAACAAAACAAAATGAAGCTGAATATTCATTTGATATTACATATTAACCATAGTGTAACATACAAGCGTATGTACTTCAAATACTGCACATGTAGGACTGTTTCATTGTGTCTCTATTTCATGGTCAAGCTGTTTCACGGTCAAGCTGTTTTTCCATTAAGGCTACTGAGCTTAATGGAAACTTTTCCTTGTGTTCTGCATAACAGAAATGTGGATTTTCCCATGGTGGTGTACCTAATCAGATGACCAATTTCACTTCTTTCATTCAGTCTGACATCATGTCAACTTCACCATAAACTTGCTCAGAGACAACTTAAGCTGAGTGGTGGGCATTTTGAATGATCCACCCCACTGATGACAGTTGTAGTTGGCATAGAAACTGTAGTAGCTGTTTGGAGTGAATTTCATGTTTAGTAAGAAACATGTTGATATAAAAGTTTAAATCAGCTTGTTCAGTTGTATTGCTCACATCTATGCCCAAATGATTGTTGCCATATTTCTGTTGCTCTTTTTCATGATTATAGATACTGTAGATAGAAAGTGATGGTGTCCCTGTATGTAATGCACATAGTTTAATTCCTGAGAAAATCAGATAAAGGGAATATAATTCAAACATCTGGAGCCAAGCTAAAGGGAGAGAAGTGGAGATTTTGAGGCACTGAAATATGGAAACCAACTATGCTCCTATACTGCCTCTAAATTCCCTGAAATAACACAAATCTGCACTAAAAATGGCAGGTACCTGAGAATTTTGGTCTATCTTTTACACACACACATATATATATATGCATTATTATTTTGTTCTGTTCTCTTGTTTATAGTTGCATGTCTGTATGTTGAACCAATTAGTCTCAGATGTTTGGTGTCTAAGAAAGTGTGTTGTTGATTGTCTCTTTACAACATTCTCAAGCAGCAAAGCATTCATGCATTACCTTGATGAGAGTGAAAGAGAAAGACAGAGGAGAAAACACGTGAAATGCTGTACTTTCTTATCTCTCCAATATCTGTAAAAAAATTGGCATGCCATGAATTCCCTCACATTTCTTTAGCTCAAGAAAGTGAATGCATTTTGATCTGTTTAGGACGATGCTCAGAAAAAGTTAAGAGAGCTCAAAGTACAGTTCTGAAGTATTGTAATCATCCAGAGATGATTAAACAGGTTAGTCCTTTGATATTAAAATTTGGCATGTTGTTCCCAAACATCGAAGAAGGAGCCACTGATGAATGAGTTTACAGTAGATGTTCCAGTCTTAATCTTTTCAACCGAGTTCATAATTTAAAAGCTGTATAACTACAAACACAGCTTGTGTAATCTCCTATCATCAATGGCTCAAACCTGTAAAAAAGCTAACAACTCTAAGTTTTAATATGAATACTGTATAGAATAAATATTCATATTCTGTAAAGTATTTTAACTTTTTATTTTTCTCAGTCATTTTCTTTCAAAGTTTTCAAACAAAGCTCAAATTGTATACTTGCATTATCTTAACATGTTGTTTTATCTACTAAATAATACATTATATAATTGTAGCTACAATTACACTACATCTATTCAAGATTTTGTTAAAAAGGCAGGCATACTTTAATTGTTTTAGCCTCATTTGATGTGGTTTTATACAGTTATGGGAATATGAATAGCAAACCTCATGTCTTGTACCTGTACATTAATCACATCAAGTCATTAGTGGTCTCTTGCTGTTCTGCATTCATTGCATGGTTGAATAAAAATTTCAAGTATTGTCTCCAACATTTTCTTTGTGAATTCAGTACTCACTATTTGTTCTTTTAGTTGAGCAAGTTTTAGCACATGTAGTTAAAAGTTACTTCAAGTTCCTGAGGTGCAGTTACTGTAGTGGTATCGTAGAATACATAAGAATCATATCAGGTGTTTTTATTTCTTCAAAGTGATTTGCTTCCTCTGTTCAAGTTTTGAATTTGCCACTTTGTAAATTACTTGATAATTAATCATTTCAGGGCAATTTTAGACTAACAGTTTTTCTACAGCTCCAATCTTTCAACCCTAATGAGAAGAGCCCCGATTTGGTCAGTCCTTGTTTAAAATGAAATATGTACATATAAATAGCACCAAATAATTTGATAGTTAATGTTCTAGAAATAATGGATAATTTACATTAATTAAATACCATTAAAAACCTATTAAATCAGCATATAAATGTGCCAAATGATATTTGAAAGAGCTTGGACAAAATTCACTGAAGTTATTTTTAGAGATAGAGTTCAAGAGAGCTTTCCATGTTATTACTCCATCTCTTCTTGAAGTTCTAAGTTTAGAATGCTATCTTATTATATTTAGATGGGAATGTTTACAGATATTGTTGTTTTGACTTAAGTTGCATCTTGATATTTAATGCTTCTGTAAATAGATCAAGAAAATTTATTTTGTACCATTTTTGTGCTTAACAGTTTCACATTTACTCTTAAATATTAAAGTTAGTAAAATAAATAATTTCATGTCTAAATTGGGAATCTGAATTTATGCGAGCTAAAATTGTGAGCTCATTGAAATGCATAAGCATCATCTGCACATTCTCAAACTTTACTGTAATTTTTTCTTACATTACATACCCTAGCTCCCTTAAATCTAATTTCATTTTCTTTCTTCCTTCTCTCTTTAGGATACAAAAAACAACAGCACCCATGACTTGTCACGCAGCCCTCAGAGCCTCAGTGACACTGGCTATTCCTCTGATGGCATCTCCAGTTCCCACAGTGAAATTACAGGTCTAATCCAAGAAGAGGAAATGAAGCTGAGTGAGAGGGGAATCAGCGGACGGGGCTCCCCACCAAGCCCCTCTGAACTCACTAAACTAGAGAGCTCCATGAGGCCATTGTTGGAGAAGAGCCTTTCTGAAGAGAAGGCAGACAGAAGGGGGAGGAAGCATAGAGACAGAGACTTGGATGACAAAGGGAAACAGCGTCCACGTTCCCTTTCAATACCACCAGATGCATACGACTCTGATGAGGAACTGGAGGATATACTGGAGGAAGAAGAAGATGGTGGAGACTGGGAGGGTAAAAGGAAAGAAGGGAAGGAAGAAAAGAAAGAGAAGAAAAAGAAGGAAAAGGAGCCTGAGCCCTCAGAGATGACTGATGAGGAATTCATGAGGAGACAGATAATGGAGATGAGTGCTGATGAAGACAATGAAGAGGAGGAGGAAGAGATGGAGGAGGATGAAGATGAAGAAGATGAAGGTTATGGCTACCAGAAACCCAAGAAGAGTCACCATAAGCACAGCATCTCTGACTCAGGAAAAGAGAAAAGGCGACTTCAACACCACTCCAGTAGTTTTGAAGAGGAAACAAAGAGCTCTACTGATGTTTATAAAGGCTCAGTGGAAGAGGGTGAGGAGGATGTGATGGCCTCACAAGGGGGCCTAAGACGCTTCAAAACCATTGAACTTAATAACACCAATAGCTACAGCCGAGATATGGAGCTTAGCAATGAAAATGACTTGAGTCTTGATCGAGAACCAGAACTGGAGATGGAGAGTCTAACGGGATCTCCTGAGGAGCGTTCCAGGGGTGACTATTCTTCAACTCTACCACCAACTTCCTCTTCATATGGCTCAGGTCAATCCCCTACATCCATCTCATCAATGGAGGAAGACAGTGACAGTAGCCCAAGCAGGAGGCAAAGACTGGAAGAAGCCAAGCAACAGAGGAAAGCACGCCACCGATCTCATGGCCCCCTTCTTCCAACCATTGAAGACTCTTCAGAAGAGGATGAACTGAGAGAGGAAGAGGAACTTCTGAGGGAACAGGAGAAGATGAGAGAGGTAGAACAGCAGAGAATAAGAAGCACAGCACGAAAGACCAAAAGGGATAAGGAGGAGCTCAGGGCACAAAGGCGCAGAGAAAGGTCTAAAACACCACCTAGCAATCTCTCACCAATTGAAGATGCTTCCCCAACAGAAGAGCTGAGACAAGCAGCAGAAATGGAAGAGCTTCACCGTTCCTCAGCTTCTGAATATTCCCCTCAAAGTCTGGACTCAGAGGCTGAGGGATATGAGTCTAAACTCTACAAGTCAGGCAGCGAGTACAACCTACCTACATTTATGTCTCTCTACTCACCAGTAGAGAAATCATCTTCAGCAACAACAACCACTGCACCATCTTCAACTTCTAAACCTCTGAAGAGTGCAGAGGAAGTTTATGAAGAGATGATGAGGAAGGCTGAGATGCTCCAAAAACAACAGAAATCACAGCAACAACAGCAACATGCAAGGCATGGGCAGTACTATGACGGAGATATCAATGGACAAAATTATGATGAGTATGGATACGAGCAGGATCAAACAGGATATGACAATGAAGCAGCAGAGACAGAAACAGATATCTATGAGGAGATCCGACAAACATCGCAGAACATCACAAAAATGCAGCAGGCCACAGATGAGCAAGTAGAGATTGAGATTGAAAGCTCTTACACAGAGAAGCAGCTCTTAGACACAGGCTCAGCTTTTGCTAAGCTGCTAGAACAAAGCAATGCTCTCCTAACTCCTGGGACCAGCCCCACCCAGATATCAGCTCCTGTGTCTTTTGCTGAGACTGGCGTAAGAGTACCTGATGTAAGAGTAAGCCAGCACTTCACTGCAAAGGATGGACACAAAGATAGGATCAAAAACCAAGCAGGAAAGAATGGGATAACTCCAACAGTGGCTGCGACCACTATTGCAGCTTATGGAGTTTATGCCAGAGATGCAGTAACTATGTCTCAAACTGGTTCAAGCCACACTATGACATCTACTCAATCTGATATATGTCGTCGACAAACAGGAAGCTCTGCTACTTCTTCAGCAACAGTCTCAAGTGTATGCAGCAAAATTGCAGAGATAACCCAGGCCTATAGTCAAAGAGAGGTGATCACCAGAAGGGTTGGGGAGACCAGGGGTGTCCAAGTACGAGACAGCTCAACATCCTCTAACGATAGAATAATTGAACCCCGTTCTTCCAAATATACTACTTACTACAGGAGCACTAGTCCTCCTCTCTCTCCATCACCACCAACACAGAGTCCTACCCGCTCTCCATCCAGAAGAGCTACCGCTGAGTTTTCTACACAGACTTTCAGCTCAGCATTGCGAATGGACTCAGCTGGTTCTGGGCCTACATCTCCAGTGATGGCGCAGGGCACCCAAACATCACATCGATCAGTTTCCCCACGACTGTATAGACAGCAGTCTTCCCAGGATGCCCCATACTCCCCACCTCCAAGCCCAGCTAGGCCAATGACAGTTAACACAGCTACTTCTCCTCTGTCTTCTCCTACTCGATTTAGCCGCCAATCAACATTCGACACTTACTCACCGTGTGGCAGCCCTCCTGACACACCACCTTACCAATACTCTCCTACACACAGCTTCTATCGAACACAAAGAGTAGAAAAGGTAAATGTGGGGACAAGTATGGCCACCACTGCTAGCATATATACCAGAGGGTCCATGTCAATGGATAATATTTCCCTCTGTAGAATATCTACAGTCCCAGGTACTTCAAGGGTAGAGCAGGGCCATATGATCCTAGGTGGAAGTGTTGTGGATCTAAGAACTGCCACCAAACCGACTCCAATTATTATGACTGACCAGGGAATGGATCTCACATCCTTAGCAACAGAGAGCAGGAAATACTACGGAGGATCAGAAGGTAGCAGACATTCAACTATTGTACAACCACTGATTATGAACTTGAACACCCAGGAGACCACCACGCCAACCACTGTGAGTGTCACTGTGGCTGCTTCTATGTTCATGACCCAGCCGAAACAGCCAACTGTGTATGGTGATCCCCATCAAAATCGAATAGATCTGGGTCAGGGCATGGGCTCAGCAGTGTGTCTTTCCCAGAACAAACCACCAATTTCTCCTCCAGCTGATCCAACAATTCCCAAAATTGATGCAAAACTGGAAGATCTCAGTGTCCAACAGAGAGAGCTGCAAAAGCAGCAAGAGAAGCTGCAAAAACAGCAAGAGCTCCTTGAACAACAGTTACAGCAGCACCATCATATGCAACACCAGCAACAACAGGCATCTGTTCTGGCCAGGTATAATCTTACTGGCCAGATCTCACCTTTAATCAAAAAAGACTTGATAGTCAGCCAAACTAGCACTGCCTCGGCTGTGGTCAGTGCTGTATCACCAGTCATTAACCATGAGCTGTATGACACTGGGCCCATTGAACTGAAAGGGAAGCCCAGTCCTCCTGGTTCAGTGCCAGGAGGTAAATCCCCACATGGTATGGTAGTACAGATTGATGGAGGGCTAGAGCCGACCAGAGCAGTGACCCAGCTAGTAAGGGTAGAAGAGGGACAGGATGCTGTGGATCTAACAGGAGGTCAAATTAAACCCGACAACCAACCAGCTTGCTGTGATGTTGTTTACAGACTTCCATTTGCTGGAAGCTGTGTTGGTGCTTCTGAGAAAGAGGGCATAAGGCCACCGTCTGCCCCACCTATCACCTATGAGTCTGACCAAGAAAGACAACCTGGAAGTTACCATGAGTATCCACTGGATGCAAGTAAAGCTTACACATTACCTTTTTCTGGTAGGCTTCAACCTTCAATGTCTGATACAAACCTTGCTGATGCTGGGCTACAAACCTACCATTCTAAACTGGAATCACACTTACAACCCTCAGGTGATCTTGCTGTGGATTTAACTGCTATGAAACAGAGCTATGGTGGATATATAGGGATGCAGTATGGTTCCTATACCGATTTACGGCATGGAGGAGACATTGCAGGCCAAACGTTGCCCATTAGAAGGTATAATTCCTTGTCTAATATCAGCTCAGATTATGGCTATTCTGCTCGTGACATTGCCAGCTTCCAAGAAGCTAACTTGGCTCAATACAGTGCTACAACTGCAAGAGAGATCAGCCGGATGTGTGCAGCACTTAATTCCATTGATCGGTATAGCAGCAATCCAGACTTGATGCAGTTTGGCAGCTTGGGGAGAAATACTGGTCCAGTGGCCTCAAGACTTGCAGCAGGTCTTGGCATGAGGCAAAACTTCCTCTTTGGACTTGATGGAAAGCCAATCTCTCACAGTCAAGCACTCACCAACCTTATCAATGCCAGGCAAGCAAGTCTTAGAGCTATGTACCCTGCTGCTATTAGGTCTGATGGGATGATTTACTCCACCATTCAGACCCCTATTGCTTCAACACTTCCAATAACCACTCAGCCTGCCTCTGTTCTTCGACCACTACTTAGGGGGGTCTACAGGCCATATCCCTCTTCCAATATGACACCAGTGCCCCTGTCTAGTCTTACAAGACTACCAATGAGCCCTCGAATTCCCTTAGCTGGACAAGCACCAGTTCGTTACCCAGTGCCAGGTCTTCTACAAACAACTTCAGCCGCTGCCACTACTGCTGCTGCATCAACTTCAGCACCAATAGTGGCCCCTGTATCTGTTTCAGTAACAACTCCAAGTTCAGCAGTCCAGGATGAACCTGTTTACCTTGGCAAATGTGCTACCGTGACGTCCTCCTCAGCAGAGGTAACCTCAGTACCAGGAACAGTTGTCATACCATCTGAGCAACAACAGCAGCCAATAAACCTGTCCCAGGCACACCTGAGCAGCCAACAGCAACAGAAACAAGTGGCAACTGCTCAGCAACCACAAGCTCCTCCTGCAGCCCATGCCTACCCACCCTCAGGTCCCACAATTACCCATGGCTACACCCAACCCCCAGTAGGCCCATCTGTCCCCATCAGTGGATTACCCATTTCAGGTGGTCTTCCTCCCTTTCCCCCGCCAGGTTCCATACACAAAGAAGGTGAAACCGAGGCAGAGAGGCTGCACAGACAACAGGAGCAGCTCCTACAGATGGAGAGGGAGCGTGTGGAGCTAGAAAAACTCCGGCAATTGCGTCTCCATGAGGAACTTGAACATGAAAGGATAGAGCTGAAGCTGCACAGAGAGAAGGAGCAGATGCTGGTGCAGAGAGAGTTACAGGAGCTGCAGAACATCAAGGAACAGGTAGACAGAGAACAAGAGGTGGAATGAGGAGTTGACAAATTGTTGTTTTTCCCGTCTGGTGTTTTGTGGTAAATGTGTTTGCAATGGACAATGTTTTCCTTTGGGTTGTTTTTGTGGTTGTGTTACTTGTGGTGTATATTTCCGAGTTAGAATATTTTAAAATAATTTTATGTGTTTCTGTTTAGTGTTCCAGTATTTGGACCTGCTCTGTAAGATGCATTATTTCCCCAAAACAGTCATAAATCAAAACATTATGTATATGCATGTATTTCAATGCATGCTTCTTGTCATTGTCATTTTACAGTTTTCTTTTCTCTATTTCCAACCAGCAAAACAATTAAATAACTTTAAAAGTTGTTGTTTAAATTCTTTTTTGATAAGGGGAAATTATGTTTCATATAATGACTTGTGATTCAATTTGGTTCAAAGAAAGGTTTGCTTTTAGCTTTAGTTTGGAAATGACATTTCTGTAGGTTGCATGCTCTACCGTTTACTGGAAATGTTTTTTATTTGTGTGCATGAACATGCCTGTATGTGTGTGTGAGTCAGGAACGTATGATGCTCATGTTTGATGTTTGATTTGATGTCTTATTTATGACGAGAAAAAAAGAAAGGAAGTTGTTTTGTGTTTCATATGCTGGTCTGACTTATGACCAAAATAACTTTGGATTGAATTAAGTTGTAAGTATTCTGTAATCAACTGCAAGTGAATATTTAAATGTTTTAGCCCCTAATAGACTTGTTAAGATGCCATAACAGTAAACCAAAGGGCTAACGTGACTATTTTCTTCTTCTTTTAATAGAACAAGCAGTTGAAAATCTTTCAAGTTAACTCTGTTAAACAGGTGTGGAAGCCTTCCTTAATGGGAATGAACTAGAAATGGAATGTTAAATATGCATCTCATAACATACAGTAGAAGCAAAAACCCTAACCCTTTACTTGCACCAGCCTGTCACTTTTAGCTACAAAGAAAATGCATCAAATATTTTCTTATGAGCATTATATGACTGGTAACAGCATTTACCAGTACATGCCAGATCATTTCAGTTGTGCTTCCATTCTCAGTTTTTGCCAAGTATTCAAATCTTACTAACTTGGAACCATTTTTAAAACTAATCCATTAGCACAAGAGGAACTTCATGTCACATTCAGTTTCAGGAATCTTGCGATTTGGTTTGCATTTTTGAAAACTGATCATCACGAATACAACCAAACCATGTCCTTTTCTATCCTGTTTCTCTGTTTGTCCATTTTTCACATCCTGTCTTTCTCCATCTTTTTATTTTTATCATCTCATCATTTTTATCTCTTTCGTCTCTCTTTTGTTGTTCTCCAAACACCTGTGTATTTGTCTTGTCTGTATGGGGTTTTAGGTTCTACAGCAACAGCAACACGAACGTGAGAAACAACTTGTTCTCCAGCGGGAGCAACTGGCCCAGCAGAAGTCCCAGCTAGACCAGATCCAATCCTTGCAACAGCAGCTCCAGCTGCAGCTGGAAGAGCAGAAGAGGCAGAAGGCAGCTGTTGCAGCTCAGGGCATGCAGGTGAATAAAAGGAGAATTACAAACATTGACAAAAACGTTAAAGACTGATTATTTTGTGGTTGACACTTTCTTTTCAATTCAAACTATTTGAATCTATTTAGATATGAACTTCTCCCTGCTTTTTCTTTCCATTTGTCATTTAGCTGCTTTGCATTCTTTTGTGGAAAACTTATTGAATAAAATGGGGTTGATGGGTGAAATACAGTTACAATGCCTTTTCATTCATTGATGTGTAAGGGGAGGGAATTTTCAACAGCTACCATCCTTAAAACATACCTTTTTTCTCTACAGGTGGATGTGACTGGTCAACCACTGCACCCCTATGTAGAGTCTCAGATGAGCTCTCGTTCCCTGCCCAATTCTTCCTCTGAGATGTGTCTCAGGACCCAGGAAGATCAAATGGAGTCCAGGATTAGCATGAGAAAACACAGCTCTATGAGCAGGCTGACCAGGGACACAATGGACGGAGATGGTGTGATATTCTATGGTTCTCCCCGCAGAATTGTAGATAGCTGTGTACAGACAGACGATGAAGACGGAGAGGAGAGGTAACAGTTTGTGTGGAATAAGTGAGGGAATGTGCATCTGTGTTATGTAGGTGAAATAAATGTAGATGTGTGTGTGTGTGCGTGTGCGTTCAGGTTTACAATGCAACGGTGTCTTTGATAGTCTTCTAAATATTTTGTTCTGTTTATTTAATGTTTAGTGTGAGTGTAATGTAAGTGAAAGAAAAAAACATGTTGAGATGAAGATGCAGGTTTTATGACTAATATGTAGGTTATATAAATCCAAATAATGTTCAAACTAAAATAAGTGAATGTTTTGTAGTGATGCCATTTTGTGAAAGTATTTACTCTCAATCAACTTTCAAGTGTTTGATTTATAAAAATAAACATTTTCTGGAGATTTGCAGTTACTTTTTAATCAACTGAAAATTTCTGTAGTTGAGAAACTGGATTCAAGCAAAAACATGTAAAAGAGTTATTTTGTTGGAGCTTTTTTTCTTTTTTTAAGATCTTATCTGAAAATTTCTTCTTTTGCTTTTACTGATATTTTGGAGTTTAACAGTTTTCCTAAAATTGATGAGTAGCTAGCTGCTCCTCAATTATTCTGAGTTCATACTTAGCAGCTGTGAAACAATACAGTAGCATTCTGAAGCAGGTAATACAATTTAATTAAATATAATTAATTTCTATTAAGTTAATTGACAAATATTTTATTTATCCCAGAGTGAAAATGCAATAGGTAATGGTTAATTAATGAGAAACATTATGAATGAGGGTTTCTGGGATGATGACAAGTTTGGCAAATGTGATATGACTAATATATGCTTGATACGTTATATTTTACAAAGGCTTTCTGTTTTTAGTGAAATGTTTAACTAATTTTTAAAATATGAGATATAAAAAAAAATGTAGCCAAATGTAAATTTTAGAATCCCCAAATTCAAATTAAAGTTATATCAGTAAGATTACAACACAAATAGCTTTTCTTTCTTAGTTCCTTTTTTTTATTCTGTCTTTATCCAGGTACATGATGCGCCATCGTACCAGGAGGCGTGGCCGCAGCGTAGACTGTTCTGTTCAGACAGATGATGACGAGGACAAGGCAGAAAACGAGCATCCAGTCCGCCGAAGGCGCTCTCGTTTCTCTCGGCACTCTGAGTCCAGTACAGCGATTAGCAGCAATATTGCAACAGCCACCTCAACTACTGACACAAAAACTGACAAGATGGTTTCCTCCAGTATTGCTATTCAAACCATCAGGGAGATGTCTTGCCAAACAGAAGTAGAGCACCTGGGAAGAGTCTCCCCAGCAATACATGTGACAGTTCCAGATCCTAATAAAGTAGAAATTGTGCACTACATTTCTGGACCAGAACGAACCCAAAAAGGACAATCGCTTGCATGCCAGACTGACCCAGAAGCACAGTCACAAGGTGTTGTAGCTCCCCAGCTCAGCGTACCAACTACAGTCAGTCCATATTCTTCCTCCACCAGTACTGGAACTCAACAATCCAGCTCTGCTGACCTTCTGACCCATCAGCGCCAACAGCAGCAAATTGCTGCAAATGCAGCGAAGTTTGAGCGACGCCGCCCAGACCCACTCGACATCAACTATCAGCCTCACAACCACCTCCACAACGAGTCCATATCCAGCATCATTCGGCAACAACACACAGCCCCAAAATCTCCACAAGTCCTCTACTCTCCTGTTTCCCCAGTGTCCCCTCACCGCCTGCTCGAGAACTCTTTGTCAAGTGAGAGATTGAACAAGGCCCACGTCACACCTCAACAGAAGTCCTACACAGCCGAGTCCCCCCAGCGACACCCTTCTATGCCCCGACCTATCAAAAGTACCCAAAGATCCATGTCAGACCCCAAGTCCCTCAGCCCCACCACAGACGAGCATACCAAGGCCAGGCTGTCCCTGTATCAACAACAGGCACTACAGAGCCAGGTAAAGGCATAGATGCCCGGCTGACTCACACAAAATAAAAAATATATATATCGAAGTCAAGAAAGCAATTTTCAAAAGCAGCTAAATGAGTTCAAAGCTACGCACACAAAAAAAAGTTGAATTATGCAAAAAAATGTTAGATTTAGATTTTCCAAGCTTTTTAGTTATTAACAACATAGTAGTTTGTGTTAGTGGGAATTTCTCGAACGAGAAACTGTCCCAAGTGTAAAATCCAATGAATTTAAGGTATCTCATTGTAGTACATATAACTACAGTATATGTGGTGAACTGGACCGCTGCAGGCAAGAGCTAAAGATGTGATTTTAAACATCTCTAAGTTCTTAAATCTTTGTTTTCGATTGAGTTTGTTCTTCATTCTTTCATCATTTAATCAAATACAGTATTCCTAACAGTAAAAAAAAAAAAGATATAGACTTAAACAAGTCTACTCAAGTGGATCTAATTGTAAAAAGTATTATGTGTGCACTTTGAAAACTATTCTTTTTCTTCATATATTACATTCTACTGACTCCTGGTATAATGTTGACTTCTAATGGAGTGCCCGAGAGGTTATCGGTTAACATTTTGATCAAAATTGACAATGCAAATTTGACATTCCATTACAGGAACTTTGGTTAATTTGTTTTGTTCACTATAAGGAAAAAAATCCTCAGGCATTAATACTGAATGGTCTTTGCTTTCATTGTTTCGTTCTTTGTCAAAAAACTGTTTTTGAACATGATGACTAATTCTCTTTGTTACAGATTTTTAAGGTATTGTTTTCATCATATTTATACACCTTATTAAGTTTATCCAGTTGTTAACATGAAACACCTACTACTACCGACTTTTAAAAAAAGTAGCTGCCATGTATTGACATGCAAAGTGAAATCCACTGTTGTTTTGTTGATGTAGTTTCTAGAAACCTGGTGGTAGAAAGTGCCAGCAGATATCCCAAAATCAACAAGATTTCTAATGAAAAAAGGTTGTGGTGTTCATTGTATTTTTTAAAGTCATGACAAGGTTATAAGTCTCTTCTGTGATGTAATTTATGCATCTACATGCCTCCAACTGTGGCACAGAGGTCAAAACCTCCATAATTCAGTGTATTATTGATAATTTCTGTCATTAGTGGCTCCCTTTCTTACAAGCAGGATAAAGATGTATCCCTTACCTTTTTTTTATATACTGTAGGTTGCATGGCAGTTGCCTAAAAAGTGTACATGCAAAAACAACCTTTCTTGGACCAATAGAAAATATTATAAGGTGTATTATTATTTAGATTTATGTCACTGAACAACTCAGCTATCCAGGAGTTTTCTTACTCCCAAGGTATTTTAACATTAGTTGGGATAAAGAAAACTTATCTTTTAAAAAAGAGGAGAATATATGCAAGAGGATTGAATATATAATTTCTCAATTTGTTTTGTCTTCAGACACACATATACTATATATATTTAAATTTCATACAGTACAATGTTTTTCTCTCCAAGCTCTTTCAGGTTCAAGATAGAGTTTATTTTCACTGCTTACATGCAATATCATGTGGTTAATTGGCCCCCAAGAGGATTTCTTTTTATGGCTTCGCCTTCACACAAACTGCCATAACACCAGACACACTGTAATCTATTTACACAGTAAAAGGGCAGCTAACCCATGCAGTAGATAAAAGGGGAGATACATTATTTGCAAATGGTTGAAAAACAAAGATGAACTTTCATCTTCAAGACATGAATATACAGGAAAATGTTTCTTTCTTTGGAAAAGATAAAAGTAATTGGCTGAGTTACATAAAAAAAGGAACTGGCCTAGACTACATGTATTCAGTATTAAATTAGTTTTATATTTTGAGAATCCATGATACAATTCTACTGGAAAGTCCTGTAACTCAATACAGTTTGAAAAAGATCAGGATGCTCCATTTGCAGAATTTTTAGTAGCAGAAAAAGTTGACATCATAAATATCAAAAACTTTAGAGCAACTATTCAGTGGTAAATTTTTGAAAAAGAGCAAGTTGTTTGTAATAATAGCTAGTATATTCACAGAATACTGCATCACAGTTGCCATTTCTTCTCATGTTTTTTCATGTCTTCTAACACAAACTTCACTCTTGTTTCCTGTTGTCCTTGTCTCTATGTTGTCTCCTTTGTCTCCCCTGTATGTCCCTCGTTATTGCGCCCTCTCCTCTGTTTCCTGACCTGGTTCTCTTTTTGAGTTTTCCTTCTTCCTTCTTTTCCTGGTCTATACATCTGTTGTTTGCATATTTTGCCCTCCCAAATCCCTCAACTTTCTTCTATCACCTTTCCCTTTCTTTCTTCCCATTTTGTTTTCTGTTTCTCCTTACCTGTTCCTTGCATCCCTTCTTACCTCTTGATATTCATTATTTTGTCATGTTGTATTCATTGTTCATTGTTTTGATTCCTTGTTCATTTGTATCTCTTGTTTCTTGCTTTCACCACAATCCCTGTCCATCTCACATTTTTTTAAATTTTGAATTGACAACTCTCATCCCACATTTTCCTAAACCCATCCTTTACCATTTTCTATATTTTCATGAATGTACCCTATAAATTACTCTCACACTCCCTCTTTGTTTTGTTTTTTTATCAATCCATACCCATGTTTTTTGGGGGTTTTTTTTGCACTCCCCACATTTTCCCACTTTCCCTTCCCTTCCTCCCTTCTCTTTCTCTCTCTCCAGCTCGCAGCTTTACAGCAGAGCTCGCTGCTCCGCAAGGTCAAGCGAACCCTGCCCAGCCCTCCTCCAGAGGAGACAGTTACAGCAGCTCACCTGCCCATGATGACACCCGCCCTCCAACAGGCCTACCTACCCTCCGTGCCCAGCCTCAAGCCCAGCTCAAGGTCTGGCCTGGCAGCTAAAGCCAGCCTCCTCAAAGATCTCACCCACGAGCTGAAGGCCGTGGAGCAAGAGTCAACCAAGCTCAGAAAGCAGCAAGCTGAACTGGAGGAGGAAGAGAAAGAGATTGATGCTAAGCTGAGATACCTAGAACTGGGAATCCACCAGAGAAAAGAGACACTGGTTAAGGAGAGGGAGAGAAGGGACATTGCCTACCTGAGATGTATGGGGGACACTAGGGACTATATGTCTGATAGTGAGTTGAATAACTTACGTTTAGCAGCTGCAGCAGCTTCACATGAGACCAATGGGCTCCTAACAACTAGACCAAGCACTGCTCCACTTAGTCAGTTTACCAGCGACCTCAACACAGCAGCCCAGTACCCACCAACCTCATCCTTCCTCTCGTGTCAGTACCCCCAGAGCCAACCAGCAGCACCATCTCAGCAATCAACTGTCCCATACCAGTCATCAACATTCAACCAGCCTCCTTACCCAACAGTGTCCCAGTCACAAGCATTGCCACAGCCTACCCCACTTCAGAGCCATGTCCCCCCTCCTGGACCTTCCTACCAGTCTCAGGCATCCTATCCATCCCACACCTACCCCCAAAGTCAGCCCCCATACCCCCAAACAGACATGGGGTTACCAGCCGCACCACAGCCTCAGCCTCAACCAGGGCACACTGGTTTTGGACCTGCGCCGCCTGGTCAGCCACCATACCCCACCCACAGCTCACCTTATCCCAGCGCTGTGTCCTCCTACCCCAGCCAGACCACCCCATACCCTGGGCAGCCCCAAGCTGACATCCTGACAGTTCATCCAGGAAGACCAAGACAAACTTCACTTGCCGATCTGGAGCACAAGATGCCAACTAACTATGAGACGATAAGCAACCCCACAGTTGTGGTCACCACCACTGCCCAAGAAGCTACCTTTTCCAGTGCAGCCCCACCTTATGGCCAGTATACAGGAACGACAACCATGGCAAGTTCATATGGGCCCTATGGTTCTGCACCTGTGTCAGGCAGCTATGGTGGTTACTCTATGCCACCCAGCACTTATGGTCCATATACTTCAAATTCAGTGAGTTCATATGGCCAGTACACCACAACCACTGCTAATACTTATGGCTATACCACCACCACAGCCAGCTCTTATGGACAGTACACTTCCACAGTTTCCAATGCCTATGGGCACTCTGTAGACAGTCCTTCCACCTACAGCACAGCTGATGGGATGTATGGGGCTCCTGGCTTAGAGCAAAATATTCCAAGGAACTACATGATGATTGATGATGTTAGCGAGCTGACGGCAAAGGACGGGCTGGGCACGACAACAGGGGACATGATGCATCATGGCGGTAGTGGGCGATACCCGGGCGACATCCATGGCCATGGCAGCACCACTGGCAGCACAGCGCGTGGGGGAACTGGCAGCTCTCCTTACAGCAGGGCACCTGAGGAGGAAGCAGCGATGCAAGATGAGCTGTACGACCATCACGGCAGGGGTAAGAGCAGCTACAGGCACGGACCTCTAGGGGGCAGCAGCAGCAGCGTGAGCGCTAGCATGGGTGGGGGATCCCCCTATTACTATGACTACGACTACAAACATGGCAGCATCCGCTCTGGGGTACAGAAACCTTTGTCATCCTCCAGAAGCCTTCTGGCTCCTGCTGTCATGTCCTCCAAGCGCAGCAAGCACAGGAAGCTGGGGACTATGGAGCAGAAAATCTCAAAGTTTTCCCCGATCGAGGAAGCTCATGATGTGGAGGCAGATCTGGCCTCTTATTCTTCTGCAACAGGAGGGACTTACCCCTCCACTCACATTCGAGGGCGCCAGCTGATTGAGGATTACGGCTTTAAAAGGAGTGCTTACGAGGTCAGCAGTGGCTCCGCACAAGGTAGTCGATACTATGGAATGATGGCAGAGGAGGACGATCGGATTTACTACACCTCCACTGGCCGTTCCCGTTCCACTGGCTATGGCATGGACAAGATCTCAGACAGGGACTGCCATGGTTATCGCAGCCGTTCCTATGAGAGAGACGATCGTTCCTACCGATCTGGCTACAGGGGGCGCCACCCAATCCGGCAGTACTCTGAGGAGGAGAGCCCACTGAGCCCCTTGGGGAGGTTCATGGGTTCTGGGCGATCTTCAAGCTTAGGTCCCGACCCCTATGAGAGCCGCAGCAGTAGATATCAATACTATTATGGCCAATATGGTTCCAGTCACTCACTGCCAGATGTTCAAGACCACATAAAGGACCTTCCCCGGACACACGTCTACAAATCGGATGATACATACATAATAGACGATTATCATTGTGCTGTGTCAGACAGCGAAGGTAATTGTGGGAGCTGTATTCCCACAGTCTCACTACCTACTACTGCTCCCACCGTTTATCTAAACGTCCCCCACCCACCCAGAAACTAGGCTTAGCAAAGAGAAAGACAAACCAAAACAGAGACAGAGATAGCTTTTGCATGACAATGTTTTCTTCTTCCTGAGAGTCACTTGGAGCTCTCTTATCAGTGGACTGCTGTCTGTCTGTCTGCCTGCCTGTTCGTCCTTTCGCCTGTCCGTTCAATCGTCTGCCTGTTTGATACTCGCATGGTTCCTCGGCGTGGTCGTCTTTGTCGTTCCCTGAACTCTGATTCACTTCGTCATTGCACGACACAAATGCATTGTTTGTTTTACAGGGTTTTATCTTGAGTGTTATCTGTGCTGATGTCTGTTTATGTGTCTTTGTCTGAACTGCAAAACAGTCTCATACAATATGTCATTCATTTAGACGTAATCTTTTATCATATTCTCACTGCAGTGATATTTTTGACTGTACATATTACATACAGTCAAAAATATCAAAATTTAAATATCCAAATGGTTTGACAAGGCATTTGCTTGTTTGTGCAGCATACGTTTCCTCTTTAAGTCACTGGTCATGAATTAGATTTTTTTTTTTTTTAAACAGCAGCAAAAAAGCAGACAGTTTTGCAGTTTTTATTAGATATGTAACTTTGTATTGTCTAAAGTTGATGTGAACACTGCATGTTTGTAAAATGTTTTTTTGCCTTTCTTTCTGTCTTCCCCCACCCACTATTTTTTTCTGCATGCTGCTGGTCTTCCTCCTGCCCTCTTCCTTCTTTCAGCCTGCATGCCGCTGTCTCCAAACGACATGGAGATTGACTGTGATCTGCTCTCGGTTTCCAAAGCCTACCATCTGGGCCAGGAAGAAACTGACTGGTTTGAGAAGCCTCGCTCCAGTTCTCGACACTACGGCAGCCACTCATCTGGGAGGAGTCGGCATAGTGTTAAACACACTTACCATGATTACGATGAACCTCCTGAGGAGGACCTGTGGCCCCAAGATGAGTACAGCCATGGAGGGCGTCACTCATCATCCCGTGACCACAGACAACATGGAAGTTCTAGCCGCCACTCTGCCACGTCACGTCACTCAGATGAACCAAGGTCCTCAAGGTCTTCTAAAGCGCATCTCAAAGACCCATCTATGCGTCATGATCCATCAGGACGATCTGCATCTTCAGGAAGGCGTGGTGATTCGAGGTCTGGAGGGTATCACTCTTCAGACTACTCTCGCGATCCATCTGGGCACCATCATGGCCAGAGATCCTCCAGGCAGGGGGACCCACACAGGTCCTCACGCAGCAAGTCCCAGGGTGCAGTGGACATGCAGGGCCAACCACCAGGTACATACACTTGAAACTTCATATTGTGGAATTGAAGGGCATTGCTATAGAAATTAAGCTATATTTAACCTGTTTGCTGCCTGCCCTAGCATTTGGAAAAACACAATCTTTTTTTTTATACTCTTATAAAAAAAAATGTGTGGAATTGAACCTGCCTAAGCCATCTATTCCACTATATTTAGGTATGCAATACCCAAGTGTTTATTGTCCCTTTACTGTTTCAAGTTTGGACCATTTAACTATTCTTACCATATTGTTTACTATAATCTGAACCTTTTGTTTTAAAAACATTGATTCTTATTATCATTGTCCCAAGGAAATGATCAAATGTAATAAGACATTTTTCCATTGCTTTGCTCTTACTTAGCTCTTTCTCTCAAGTTTATCCCAAAATGCATGCACAAAAAAAAGAAAATAGACTAAAAGAATGATTTGTGATTTTTTTTGTGATTGTTACTTTAATTTTATCAAATCCCTTTGAAACAATTATGCTATTATACATATATTGATTAATTAAGTTATCAGATCTTTTGAAATGCATCACACTATCATCCAAAAAAACTTTTTTTTTCAGAAAAACTAATCCTCACTCAAATTCACCTCAATGTAGGCAGTCTGGCACTGGGCCTGAATGAAAGTCTTGATTAGATATAAATTGCACAAATGTGAGCTGATGAGTAAATTTATAACTTAAAGCATTTTTTCAGCTTTTACAGTCTTGTTAAGGTTTTCACGCTCTCTTTCAAAAGATCATTTTATTTATTTTTTTCTTTCGCCATCATCAGACTACACACAACACTACAATGACACAGAAGAATCAGGTTCATCAAATGTTCTGTAAATTTATCAAAATGAACAAAAACAAGTTGAATTCCCTTTCATTGTTGTGCATTCTACTTTTGTCACAGGAGTTTGAGATGCTTCTATGATTTGACATAGTCCACCTGTGCCTCACTAAATTAATTGGATATATTTAGGGAAGGGCCACACCTGTCAGTATAATGTCTCACTTTTAATAGAATATGTCAGAGTAAAAACCAAACCAGGAAGTCAAAAGAATTGTCCAAACACCTGCAAGACAATATTATGTCAAAGCACATATCTGGAGAAAGATATGAATCCTGAAGTATTCAAAATTACCCAACGGTCACCTCTGTCATTTTAAAATGGAAGAATTTTGGAAACTAAAATTCATAGTCTATTGGTGGAGATGAACATGCCTCAACTGGACAACCATCAACATACAGAAGTACATCTGCTGAGCCTGCTGAGGATTTGTTGAAAAGCTCCTGGATGACAAGACACTTAATGCTGAATTCTGATGAGGCCAAAACTTAACTATTTTACCTTAATTCTCAAAAAAGTATGTGCAGGAAACCAGACAGTGAGTGTTACCTTATTATGTGTCCCTCTTCTTAAACATGGTGATGGCTGCATCATTTTTAGGGAAAATGTTATAGGCCTACAAGGTGCTGAGGATTTCAAGGTGTGGAAAAACTCTGGTAGTCGATACCAAGCTGCTTTATCTTATTTCTTGCTCTGTCACTCACTTTCTCTTTTTCTTTCCTCGCTTCCTCCGATAATGTCCTCTTGGGTTTCTTTGATAGTTATCAACCATGGTGTGTGTTCAAAACGTCAAGTGTGTTGATATCCATTTGCTGGCATGTGACACAGTGCTGTAAAATTTTACTGTAAAGTGACACTCTGGGACATAACAAAAGTGTGGTTTTCGGGTTCAGGACACTGCAGGGCAACAACACATCCAGGAATTAACAAAACAAATGTAAGTGTGCCATTATAGCAAGTCAGAAGAAGTACAGAGTTTTAAAGCCAAAAAAGTTATGAAATGTTACTTTGACAAGAGTGACCCCAAGAATACAATAAAGAAAAAAATTACATTGCTCAGAAAATTCAGAAATGAGGTCTAGCTAGAGTCTGGACCTGAATTGAGAAGAGCATCTCAGGAGGGACCTTAAAATGTCTGAGCATCGACGCTCCCCATCCCGCCTGGTTGACCAAAAACATTGCTGCCAAGAACAATGAGAGAAACGTAAGAGAAAAAAGGTTCTCCAAGCTTCCCTCATTCTGAACTAATGTAAGATCATTCCTTTGTAGATCTAAAGTTGTCATTGATACCAAAGCTGCTGTATTAAGTACTCGGCGATTATTTTTGATAAATCTACAGAGCTCTCCAAAAACTGTTTTTATCTTTATCCAAACACACCATAAAAGTATTTGTTTGTAGCTTATTTAGTTAATCTTATAATGTGTTAGTTCTGTCAAATTTCACAAAAGATCAACTACATTGCCTCTATCCTCATGGGCCAACAGCCAAACACCATTAGAGTAGCAATTAAAGTTGTACATCAAAAGGCTGAAGCTAATTCCTAAAAATATTTCTGTTTTACCCTGCATGTATAAGACAATAAACTACACCAAATGTCAGTATAGGAGAGAACTTCAAAAGTGTCAGGTTTATATCTGTATCCCACGGACCCAATTGATATACTAAACAATAGCAGCTCCTGAAATTCTAACAAGCTGTGATTGGTTAATTACTTTTGTTAGGCAAGAGTATTTAAGAGCCTCTGTCGTTCAGATTATTTTTGATGTTCTTTTACAGTCAACATTTTCCCTCAGGGATCAACTGTTTTTAATTAACAATATCAAGCTTAACTTTTTGAAGGAAGTGTTTTCTCCTGAGGAAACACAGTGCCTATGCTATATGATGTGTACTCTTGAAATCACTGGTTTGAGTGATGCCAAATTCTCACTTCTTTTGTTGTGTACAGAGCAATAAAAATTTAAATGTCTATATAATAACAGTAAAAATTAACCTTAGCAGCAAATTATAGTTCAAACAGGAGTTTCTCAGTGTCATTTCATGATAAAAGAGATAATCAGGTTGAATTATTTATCAGGAAACAGATGATGCCAAGATCTCAGATGTGTTGACTACATTTAACACGTGTGATTTCTCATATCAGATATTTGAAATCAGAGTCCACAGTATTTTGTTTTGTCCAAAGATATCCGCAAAACAGAAAATGAAAAAGATTGCTAACTTTTTTTTTGTTTTCTTTTATCCCAAGTTTCATTACAAAAAGAAAACAAAGAAAACAAAAATCCACTCTGTTCTCTTCCATCCAGGTTCCTCCAGATCTGGGAGCAGCTCTGGTCGGGTTCAGGGCTCTGCCGGCGGGCCTGCAGGAGCAGGGCGACAGCCTGGTCCAGGTTCCCAGACAGACGGAGCTCCTGGACAGAGGACCCAGCTCCAACAACAAGCCCAGACATCAGCGGCAAGACCTGGACAGCCGGGAGCACCAACAACCACTGGACCTCAGCAGCAAACCCCAATGCAAGGGCAAGGGCAAGGCATGGGCATGGGCATGGGCATGGGGCAGGGCCAGGGCCAGGGCCAGGCCAAGCCTGGGCAGATGGGACCAGCTGGTGGACCCATGGGCCAAGCCAGGCAGACAGGTCCAGCAGGAACAGCGCCATCCACCATGGTGAGAAAAATCTCAAGGAAGATATAGAAAATGAAGAAAATTTTGATATGATAAAAAGACAGTATGACACAAAGGTTTCAGTTTGAACAAAAGATCAGACCTTAAACTGATTCATTTGTCTCACCATAACATTGTCTTTGATTGACATCAATAAAATTCCTCTTAGTAAAGTTGTAGCATGCTACAGGACTTTGACACACCCAGTTTTTGTCCTTTTGAGTCCTGTGTCCCTCCCCATTCCCTGCTAAAAGAGCCGGTCCCTCCTGTCCCATTTCAGGTAGTTTATTGAAATTCTGTAATGCTACTATTGGCAGGTCTTATCTACAACTGTGATTAACACTGAGGCAGCTGATAACTCATTGCAACTGATTCACTGTCTGCTAGACGCTCAAGAAATTGGCACTCAAACATTCTCTCCGCGAAGATCTGTTCTCCTGAATTTTCTACATAAATCAATTTCAATCTATTTGCCAGCTGGAGTGTGAAAATATGATGATGACATTTAACACAAAATTCAAAATGGGCTAATGATTCTTGCTTTAGTAAATAGACGAATGTTTTCCAATTTCACAAACCCACTGACACCATGTCAGTTCTCAAGTTGCTCTTTATGTTTTTCTACTGCTGAAGGTGCATGTTGATTTGCATATAGCTGCTTTGTTGCACCATCAGCAGGAAGTGAAAATTATAATAATTCATATGGCGATTTCAACTTATGTAGGAACTAGTCTTGGCAATGGTTATGAAAGCCTTGACAGGAAACCATGAACACTAAATAGAATTTATCATAGAATTATCATTCATTCAGAAAACTAATTCACTTATGCTCCCAAGTTAAGTCCATGGCATAATTTAAAAAAAAAACTGATTGATTGAGTGGTTGTAAATAATGAAATGCTGTGTGCTGCAGTGCAAGTCAGAATTCATCACCTATGTTGTGTTACAGCTCAACTTGAGTCAGTGGGTATTATGTAATTATTTGGCTACAGTCCAGAGTGTGTCAAGTTGTGTTAATTCACAGAATGTTTTTGTTAAAAGACTGGTGCAAAAAGCTTCACAGAAAATAGAGAACACAAAGCAAGATGATGTATAAGAAAGTAAATACTGGTCTGTATTTCCTATGTTAATATGAAAGAGTCCTTTTCTCTAAAACGTATCCATGTGGTGTATGTGCACACAGGCAGATATAAAATATACAGTATTTACATTCAAAGAATATGCCACCTCTCATGGTTAGAGCAAATGTATGTGAAGGATGATGCTATCTATGAAAGGTGACTGGTTGTAAAATAAATGATTTATTTTAGCTCAAATTATAATTGCTTTCTAATTCTGTTAAAGTTCATGTCTAAACCCAAGCAGGAAGTGAAAAAAAGTGTTCTAATAATTGAAATGAATTGAGTTGAATTAAAAAAAAGTTATTTGGAATGTATTTTAAAAAGAAACTCAAGAAAAGTAAAATATTCAAAACAGACATATTTGAAAATGAGTGGGCAGAAATAAAAATTCATTAAGCCCCACCCCATCGCAATCAGTTAATAATATGTTACTAATAATCCTTCCTGTGTACAAATACATATGATTCATTATTATTGTAAAGTATATGTATTATATTATACATGAATTAATTAATTAATAAAGCATTGCATTCTGGTCTTGATCTTGTGTCTTACAAAGACCAGTGGTTGAAAGTGGAATACTTAGTGGTGGTTTATTACCCAGCATTATCAGTTGTATTTAAGGATATGAACGAATGACTAATAAAACTGTTTCCGCTGGCGAACTTGTTGGTTCAAACACAGAAGTTTACTTCTCAGATGTTGAGTGCAGACAAGATGTTTGGCTGAATTGACCTATAAGTGCTTTTGCTGATGTTAAAAACAGTCAAGAACAATAACTGTCATCAAGGTCTAAAATTAGTTAGCTTAATTACGTTTATTCCCACGATTTAGAAAGACCATTAAATGTGGATCAAAATAATACGCCAAAAAATAACTACATAGTTTTTATTAGAGCTGGGAACACAGACGAGTTTGAAACTTTGCCAAAGAGCAGAAGGCAAATCCTTTATTTACTCCGGCATGCATTTTCTACACACAGGAAATTGATTTCTTCATCAAACCCATCTGTAAGTTGTGAACACACACTACATGCAATGAGCAATTAAGCACACACTCTAGAAGCAGTAGACACACACATCCAGCGCAGTGGGCAGGTGCAGTGCCTTGGGAACAGTTTAGTACATTGCTCAAAGGCACTTGAGCCATAAATAGTGAAGCTGGTTATCCACTGCCTGGTCGACTTATATTTTTCCTTCATGTGACATTTTTCTGCTGACAGAATGTTCCAAGCTGCTTCTGCAGCCTCTAAGTCTCAGTTGCCCCCGAACCCAGCTCACATTTATACATGGGACATATGTGGTTTTTAATAGCCTGGGAAATGAGCCCCATCTGGTAATGTCCATAGAGTTTTGTATTGAGCTCATGTGTCTTATCTGGAGGCCCACTTGGGCCAATTACATACGTGAACCGAAGTGGGCAGTTCACACCATATACTCAAGCTCAAGAGAATGATCTATACGGTCAATTTTTCAACCCACAAATAACAAAGACCTCATATATAAATGTAAGTGGAGAAGTGGGTTTGATCAAGGACTTTACGGTGCTCAAAACCTTAGCCTCGGCAACTTCCATTTATATATATGTATACAAACACAGACACACACACCCAAAAGGCATAACAAGAACAGTAGTCTATGATATTATCAGGCAATTTTATATATAGGGCTGTCTAAAGTAATGTGTTGATGCAAAGCGATCTGTGGAATTAATGCATTCATTTTTTTAACACATAAACAACAAAATTATTACTCGCGCCATATTGAAAATCCAAACTTGGTATTATCTCGGCAAGTGAAGTTAATATTGGTATAGCTATAGGTATCTTATCATTTGAAGTGAATCTACAAAACCATCTATTCTCCTTATTTATGAATTTGAAAACAATTTTCAAACCTTACATTTACATTTAGATGATGGCCGTGGGATTATATATATATATATATATATACATATATATATAAAATTGGCTGATAATATTGTAGACATCTTTTAGAGCTTATTTATATGTTAATATGCATTTTTTACTCTTTTTGCTTGCTACTGTATATTGAATATACTGAAGTTGTAAATCACCCTCTGAGCAGAGCTCAATCCATTTTATTTGCCAGAAATCCTTGCATTGACAGTTGACAGTGTTGAAACACATCATTCACTCAGTCATCACTCAGTAAGCTGTCACAACACAACAAACGAGTCTGCTGTTTGCTGTCTGTCTGTTATCTGTTATTTTTCTTTATCCTCTCAGTCTTTCATTCTGGTTCTGGTTGAGCAAACAGATGAAACCCACATCCCTCTGATTTCTGTTTTTTGTCACCCTCATTGTGATTATATAACACATACTTCTCCCCCACACTCTCCAATGCCTTAGAGTCTTACTGTGAAAAACGGCTAAATATTTTGATACTTGTCTTTCTCCCTCTCTAGACAAAGATTGACACACCTCCAGTAACAGCTATTGGCGCAAAAGCAGCTCCCGTCATGGCCTCAAAGACTGCCCAGCCCCCACTCACAGGCATCGGTACTGTATACTTATCACATAAACACACTCACAAAGTCCTATCACTCCCATGTCTTGCCAGCTGTTGCTCACAGAGTCTGAATTATGTAACCCCTTTACTGTGTGCTTTAATCTGAGATTAAACTGAAAATAATCCTACAGTGGGGGGGGGGGAGACACACACAAAGGGGTTTCACCTCATGGCCGCAGATCAATCTGAATGTACCAAGTCATATTTGTAGTTATGTCTAGTCAGCAGTAAAGTAAGTGAACTGGCTATCTAGTGACATACTTTAAATGCTGACAATGAACTTATTTATTTGTTTACTTCTTTTTTACTTCATGGTCAATCACTTGCCCCGGTTAGTTTGCTTATGTGAATTTAATTTTGGTTTTAAAATGGAACAATTTGTCTTAGCAAACATGAAGAAGGTCCAGTTGCTGATGAGATAAAGATCATCAGTAAGGCTGGAAGTGAGTGAACAGGAAAGGCTGCATACATTAAGTCCATCCAAGAGGATATAATGATCAAAAAGGGCAGTAAGCTGCAGGCAAGTATATGAATCACAGTAGCACGGCAGGATAAATTTAAAGAGAGCAACTGAAGGTTGATGCATTAATTATATTGCCCTACTTTTGGAAAATGCAGTGAACAGATACAACAGCAACAATGGCCACAAAATGCTACCAGAGCTAAATATATACCCACCAACATCTCGGCTCACATTAGAGCTGCACTGATTACTTTCTACTCTGGATCCTCTTCTGTCCTTCAATCCTCTTCTGTCCTTCACCCACTCTAAACTTTCTGTCTGCTCCCCCCTCTGCATTTCTGTCCAGGCTCCAAGGCCGCTCCGAGACCTGGAGGTATTGGCAGTGCAGCAGCAGGTCAGCCTGGCATGGAGGGAGATGGCATGTTATCCAAGATCCTGCCTGGAGGAGCTGCTGAACAAGCCGGCAAACTGGGAGAAGGTACAACAAACAAAGCAGCAAATAACTGGAATTTCAAACAGGGGTTTGACTGTGATTTAATGGAAGTCTTAAAAAACACTTATAAGATGTTGATAGAATACACTTCAATCATTCGTTAGAAAATTTTGTTTTAACGGTATGTTTAAAACAATCCTTGCCCTAAATGAAAGACTAAACACAACGGACCAACAAACACAAGAGAGGGCTATGAAAGCTGCTGGGTCTCAATTTAGAGTGACAGCTAACATTTTTATTTCATCAGGCTACATTTAAAAAAAACTTTTACTGTACAACAGACTTGTGAGATACTGAAACAGCCCAGCAACGCAACAACAGCTGCTGCTTTTCACTAATGAGGGAGTTCAAATTTCGAAACTAAACTCTCACAAATCTGTTTAACATCTTTTTTTCTTGTCCTCTCTCCTGCAGCTATCTCCGGTTTTGGCAAGAAGTTCACCTCTTTCTTCTGAGGTGATAAGATTAAGGTATGTCTGCTTTTTTTCTTCCAAAGTAGGACATCCAAAAGATAGAGTAAATCACTCTTAGAGGAGATAAAAACAGTTTTAACAGAAAATAAAATTACATGTATTTTTTGCAGCTCTCTTTAGAAAATAAATTGTTGAGATAAAACCACTTCAAAGTCTATGGGGAGACAGATAATGCTGACTCTTGTAAGCAGTAGAGGGGTAGATTAAATTTAACAGAACAGGGAGTGTTCTTCTAATGTAGTGTGTGTGAGAGCTTTGATTCTTTGTGTGTGTTTGTCTGTCTGAGTTTTATTTGCGGTCCTCTGGACGTCTGCGTGTGTATTAGGAGGATTTAACACTGACAGTGAGAACTTGTTCCTGACAAACACATGGTCTCTATCAAACAGGAAGTGTGTTAACACAGTATGTTATCAGTTGAATGTAAAGTGTACTGTACTCTGTGCTCTGCCACCACCACCAAGGCTTCAGACATGAGATTACTGATTAGAACTTGGATTTAAATTTGAGCCTTGAGGCATAAAATTAGACAGAGGTTCTTAAGGTTTGACACTGACAATGAGAAATAAATAAGAAAGCAATTGACCACCTTTTAAGTCCCTTTTTTAATTATTACTTCTGTGCACTTCCAGGTATCTAAAAATATGAGTTGATACATCTTTGAACACTCAAATACTATGTTATATTAATGCACTGCTGAGTGGAGTACTTGATTTGTGTATGACACAGTCAGGCTGTATTTTCTTTATTACATATTTATCTACTGCTGCTCTCGCTGCAGCGTTTTGACACAATCTTGAAAAGAACATTCATGCATTTTGCAGGACTATGAAAATGTCAAAAAAATGAAGTCATGCGGCCTCGTACCAGAAAAACCTGAGAAGTTCCCCCTCCTTTTGTTTAACTAAAAGAGAATGGAAGAAGAGAGAGGGGAAATGGAGAGGAGAGCTGAGCATACTGGTGAGTATTTAAGTTGCTGTGTAACCTACAAATGTTTCAAATCAAGAGTTTAAGTCGGTAACCAGAGGGCCAACAGTGCAGGTTTTCATTTACAAACTTCTTTTTTTTTTTCCTTAGTGATATAGTAATTAGTTATGTTGTCACTGGTAAATAAAATCAGCTGTTGCAATGGTGGAAAAAAACAAAAACAATTTAGTATTGCTGTTATGCAAGTTGGTTGTTTGAGTATTAAAACTAAGTGTGCACCAAGAAATAGAAGAAGACATTCATTTAAATCAAGAATGTTTCCTCAGACGTTAAAAACATCCATCCATCCATCCATTTTCTGTACCGCTTAATCCATGCAGGGTTGCGGGTGGGCTGGAGCCTATCCCAGCAAGTCGTTAAAAACATGTCAGTTAAAAAAAAGAAGAAAAATCTTCTTTATATTTTATTATTATTATTATTGTTGATAATTATTGGGTCTTTAACTTCTTTCAGGGGCAAAATTTATACAAACCACTAAATCAGTTATTATCACTCCCCATAAATTAGTGATAATTTAATAATAATCTGCTGGATGTCAAATTACTGCACCTTCTAATGTACTGGTTCCTGATTATTTTATTCTTCTAGCCCACCTAAGATGCAGGTCTTTAACCCTAACACTTTGATAAACACACATCAACCTGCCATTTTCCCAAATTTATACTGCATTTTTCACAACTAAAGCATAGACAACATATTTGTATTATACAGGAAATTGAATAGAAAACACATTAGTCAGCTGTTCCTACAACTGTAAATTTTACTCTTTTTATTTCTTGCAGTTTCATAAAACACACAAACACTTGTTCAAAAGGCTGTATTTAATACATTCCATCCTCAAACAAACTATTTATAATCCTGTAAATAAATGAGGATTTTGCATGCTTGCACATCTAATTTTGCCAACATCTGTTGAGTGAAAACCACACACACACA
>JAOXYM010000014.1:20149588-20161321 GCA_028567055.1 Leptatherina wallacei
TGTAAATAAATGAGGATTTTGCATGCTTGCACATCTAATTTTGCCAACATCTGTTGAGTGAAAACCACACACACACACACACACACACACACACACACCTCAGTGATGTTTGGTGCTCGCTTCAGTAGAAGGGCACTTCAGGTTGTGGATTACTGTTATAGTGGATCTGAAGGTGCAGGTTTTCCATTCTAACCATGTGAAATAACCTAGATTACATAGTAGTCTGGACAACGCACATTATCAGAACTAATCTATTTCTCAGACAATCGATGCAGTGGATAGAGGAAACATGTTGACTAAAACGCTGTTGCTTTCTTTTGCAGCCAACAAGGACTGGATTCCTCCGGATGCTTCATGCCTCGAACCTGAGCACATACTGTCAGAGAGGACATGCTGCTCTCTCTGACAGGCCAGACAGTAAGTCATCTTTAACTTTGCAAAAATGATCCAGGAAACCCTTTCAGCTGTACAAACGGTCAAACTTGGCGGTTCTGATACTGTCTATACCTAAAAAAGTTAGAATGCATGGTTTTCTGTCTCATTTTCTAATTTACACAATAAAAACATTTGATGCTTCAAATGAATGTAGATATAGAATAAAAATATGTATAGAAAATGATCATGTCAATATCTACCTTCAAGAAAGAAATCTTGACATACACACACTTCAGTTGACTAATCACTTTGACCTCAGGTCATTTGCACATCAGTAGTTTTCCATATATTTTCTTTTTTGTTATGTGTTGAGAAGCTGCATGTTGTCTGCTCATCCAGCAGCCTGAAGCCGCTGTTGTCATTTCCACTCTGTTTTTGTAGCATTTTTATTGTTGCCGGCAGCTGAAAACCACTGGCAGCTGGGTTTTAGAAGTTTAAAAGGTTGCAGTCAGCTCAGCAAGAAACAAATCATTTAAAGCCAAAGAAAATGACAAACAGCAGTAAAATGACAATGCAACATCAAACAGGAATTACGATAAGAGTGCAGCTTATGGTCTTTTTTCTTCTTTGTTTCCAGTTTCTTTATAAATCAAAGAACATAAAAAGATTGCTGCTGAGAAACAAAACCTCCAAAGGACAAGTGTTTATCTTTAACCATCATTCGGTGAGAGAAATTGAGCCTAACAAACTGAGATGTTTTTCCGATTATCTGATTGAATGTTTTGTTCTGATGTTGTTTAACAGTAAAGCCTTGGAAGAAATGCTCCCGGTATTTATATATATATATTTTTAAAAGACAACATCACAGAAATCAGAATTACCTTGGAAGTATCAGGAACAGCTAAAGATCCAAAAATCTGATGAAAAGTTCAAGGAAATACATGCAAAAGTTCTTCTAAATTATGTCAAATAAAACTTAAAATACATGTATGGACAGGTAAGACTGAAATTAAATAAAAGAAGAAAAAGAGAATTTTCTAGATTTTTTAAATTTTCATCACTGTTTAGCACAAGCATTTTACACAAACTACATCGCTTTTATGAGGATGTTTAAAAGGATTATGTATCCACAGAGCCCAGAAATGTACGTATGTCTGTTTTCTTAGAGAAATCAGCAATATATTGTAGTGAAAAGCCTCTGTCTGTTTATCTCTCTCTCTCTTTCTCTTCTTCTCTGGTCACTCTACCTCAGGGCACTCAACACTCTGCTGTTTACTTAGTATTTTCACATATCTGTTGAGTGATTATTGTTTTAATGAGAGAGGATGGTATGGTGCGGGCCCCGTGACAAGACTGTGTATCTCATCTATCTTGTTCATATAGATTTGAGTATGGATTAAAACGTTTAGAAAAACATATAGCCCTGAGTGTTTGTCTACATGGAGTGCACCAGGAGTGCACCACATTTGTCCAAATTGCAATATGCGCCTGATCCAGGTTTCACCTGCAGCGTCCACGGTTTTACAAATCCAGTCACTTCAGCCGTAATTCCTGTCATCTTTCTTGTGTGGCAGTCATTTAAACATTTAAAAAATGTAGACTCCGCTTCATCGGGGGAAAGGTGTGCTGACATCTTGGTACAGTACTGGTGAGGTCAAGTGTTATTGAATTATCTTTTTTACTCTTAATTCGTAGAATTGTCAACCAAATTTTCAGGCAACCTGGTTGATTGAAAACGTCACCCTTTTAGACACGGCACAGGACACCTTGATTTAAATACATGTTTGCTTAACCATAAGTACAAAGTGCTAACACAAAGTTTGATTGGATGTCAGTCAGTTCCACATAATAAGTAAATATATATAATCCAAAAGTCATTGTACAATGTGTCAGTGGGTCTTTAAGTTCAAGTTTAAGCAACAACACAATGTGCCATGTTAGTGGCCATTATTATGCACAACACAGTGGTGCAATTCTGCCCATTACATCCTGCAATTTAATGAAACACACGGTGTACCTCTGTGTGTGTAGCAGCATTGTGCTTCATTTTCATATGGATTTTGTAAGATTTAGTAGTTATGTTGTCCTTTTTGTGCAAGTGCAGATCTAATTTAACGTGTTTGGAGCAAAGACCTTACGAACCCTAGTGATTTTTGGCAGCCTTTTAAGAGAGAATGGACTGCTGGTTGAGAACCCCTGCCTTAGAAAAAGAAATGTATCATTAATATTTTATAAAATGATCCACCTTGTTGCTTCATCGTGTTTTCTAAAGTGTGTTTTGCATACTTCAAGTTTTCTTCAGCCACCCTAGCTTTCCCTCCCTGTTTGAAAGGGAACGGTAACGTATTCACTTGGCTGCACTTTGCAATCTTTACCACTAGATGTCACTACATTGTATATGCTGGATCTGTAAGCAATGATTAAGCGAATAATATGAATAATAAGAAAACAAATAAAAGAGAAGCCCCTGTGCACCCTAAGCCAATGTGAGCACAAAATGTTTCATGCACAAAAAGATAAACTGAGGTTTTCACCATGAAAATATGAAGTGAACTTATCTCAGCAAATACATTACGTTGTGTCAGAATAAGGCAGGGCAAGTTTATTTGAATAGCGCATTTCATGTACATGACAATTCAAGTAGCAGAACAGCATTATCCGCTCATTTCATGGTTTATGGATAAAGGATGTGTCTTGTGTGAGCTGATTATTAAATATTTGTGTCAGAAATAGTCAGACAATCTATACTGTGCTTGTTTTTTTGTTTTTTTTAACCCCTTCGGAAGTACAGTCTGTTGCCTTGATACAGTGAGTTCAGAAACCTTTGATGCACCACTGGGGGGAGGGACAGGCCTTAAAGTTGGTGCATTTCATAGTGTGCACACAGTGTTGCATATGTGCTATAAGAGGTTATATTGTGAGCCTGAGTGTGTCCGTGAGTGCTGTGCAGCCATGCACTGACTAACTGCCTCACGTGACTGCTGCAGAGGGAACTCTCCTTCTCTGTGTCTCTCCTCACACACTCTTCTCCTGCTTTCTTACATGGCTACATGTTTTTTCTCTTCTTTTTTTTGGCTCTTGATTTTATACGATTGTGCTATCTTTCTGTATTTCTTGTGCCGTTCCTTCAAATACTGTGAGAATGTCACCTGTTTTTCTCAATCCTGTTTTTTTTGTCTTTCATCTTTACAGTTCTTTGTTTATTATCTACATGAACAATATCCTTCCTTTCTCATGTTGTATTTTTAGATGTAATCCCAGTAAGGATTTGCTTTTCATAAAGCCTCCTCTCCTCTGGAAGAAGGTAGTTAGCTGTGGGTGTTTGCTCCCATTCAGTCAAAAGAGCATTAGCAAGGCTGGCTTCTGATGGCCTTACTCACTGTTACTCTTTTAGTTCCAGCCAGAAGGTGTTTGATTTGGTTGAGATCAGGGATGTGTGCAAAAGTCTTTAATACTCTAAGGAAAAAACATCCTTACCTAGAACTGGCTTTTTGCAGATGTTTGTGATTCAGCCACGGGTTTCAAGATTTAAAACACACTGTCCTAAATATGTCTAATGGAGCAGGATCAAAATCTCCCACATCAGGAGCAGAACAGAGCAAGCCCAAATCATGATTAATGGACCAAAACACACAGAGGAGGATGACTAAATACATCCAACCCACTCTCTCTCTCTGCCCCGTCAGTGTGCGCTTACAATTTTACTTGTGTGCATTACTGTCCCTCTTTATGTGTGTGTTGTGTACCAGCCCTTTGGGGCCCTGTGTTCACTGGAACAGATTAAGTCTGGTGCTATACAGCTTGTTTGGAGCTGTTAATCTGGGTCAGGCACAGTGGGAAAGAGAACCGGAAGGCACTGATTCTAAAAATATGCAGAAATCCAATTTCAGATGTGTATTGGTGCAGGTTCTACTAGGGAACAGGAATCCAATAAGGTGCAAAGAGTAAATGTGATTATTGACTTCCAGGACTTACAACTCATATGGTAGGAATTATTTTAGCATTCATGTTTAATATATTTGTTTTATATATATATATATATAAATATTCATAAAGCACAAATTTCATATATATATATGAAGTTTTTAGCCAAATTTCATAAAGCTTTAACAAAATATTTGTTGAAATTGCAAAATACAGTTTTGGCCTTTACCTAAATATAGAAGTTGTTAACTGTTGGTGTTGATGCAAATGGAGGTGTCTTACAATGCTTTTTTTTTTAATGTGAAAAGTTTTCTTATTCTTCCATGAGAAAATTTCAGCTAAAAAACAGTTTTAACCCTCTTTTGTTGTATTTTGATCTCAGTTGTGGAGGTCATGCAGTCGGTGTGGTTTCCTTGTCTGTTTGCAGGATTACTCAGAAAATGATGGATGAATGAGCATGAAAAATTGAGAGTTGAGACATTGCTGGACTCACAAAGAATTTACTTGTTCTGATCTAGACCTGGATCAAATGTAATACAATTCAATATTTGACCCCTGACTGCTGTTTTTATAATAAGTGTTTCAAAAGTAGACAGGTCTGGACTACAGACAGGTTTAAGAATTCCAATAGTTGCAGATTGTCTTATCAAACGAGTAAGAACTTCTCTGGGAATGAATGAATAAATACATAAATGAAAATTGTGTGGATGATAGCACAATTTGCTGAAAACCTGCACGGATGTGCAGCTCACCCAAATGTGCTGTCATTACTGAATTTAGCTTTTGAACAGTGCACCTCTAACTGTCTTCTTTAGTTTGTTGGCTGATGCATTCATACAGTTTCAGTATTTAATGTTTTTTTTATTACTATTTTTCCATTTAAAATAAAGTTTAAATCCTTCTCAAATCACTGCATTCAGTTTTGACATATATATTTGACGTTAGCCGCCCAACTTTTGTGTAAATTTTTACTGAAGCCAAACATAATTTCTATTTGTGAAATAAAGATTTGCTTCTTTGTTTCCTGGAAGTGACTTTTCTTTGTTTAGACAGACAAGACAGACAAAGACATATTTCTGTAGTATTTTCCTGAATGTTATCACTCTCACATTCTAAGAAAAGTAAGCCTTTATGTCATATGTTTTTGTTCATGGTTTCTAGCACAGAAAGCCCTGAGGGCTGGGAAGCAAATTTGAAGTGCCAGACTGTGCAAGTGACTTCTCTCCTGAGTTATTTCAGGCAGCACCATACTCTCATCTTTCCCATTATGTCCCCACACATGCTGTGTCAGCACAGGTTGACTGGCTGAGTTACGAATTTCTCTGGCCTCAAATATGGATGTGAACAACGTGGGTTATTTTTGTACTTTTTTTTTAAAAAGTACTTGGTTTTTTCAACCCATCATTGTGTACTGACATGAGACTTTCTTTTGTTTTTTTTGTTTTTTGTTTTTTTACCAAATAGACAGGAAGATTTAAAGATGGAATCTCCCTGTAATAATAATAAAAAAAGGTCTGCTGGGACAAGGTTGAAACAAGGCAGATACAAGAGTTCAATGAATGGTGTAAACATAAATATGTGACAATGAAATTTTCATCAAACAGGAAATATTTTTTTGTTGCTACAGGGAATCGTTGTGAGGGTTTTATTCTTAATTATGACAGCAGTGGACTTTTTTTAGGGTCATACTCCACCTAATGGACAGCTTTATTTTTACATGATTGCAACTCAATGATCTTCATTTCAACATCTGCTCTTTGATTTAGACTGAAAAATCATTAACGCTCATTAACACATTATTAATTGAGCACAAAGTTGGAAAAGGACAACAAAAGCCATGTGCAATACATTGTTGTATTATTTGTGCTCTGTTTATAGTGTAAAAATTGCTTAATTTCTAGAGATTGTAGATAAGATAAAAGAATAATTAACAATAATCATATGTGCTACAGAGACCTTTAAAAACATTCTTACTACCCATAAAGATGGTTGTTCAGTCTGGGTTTGTCCAGTATTTTTTACACACTGTAAACATAAAATTACTTGTAAAAAAATTCTAAATTCCCTTTTTTCTTCTTCTTCTTCTTCTTTTTTTTCCTTAGATCATTCAAAGTCCAAGCCAATGTCCATCTTCAGTGACACTCGCTTCTTCATTCAGCATCCCCCCAGCCAAAGATCCAAAATGTTGTGCAGTCTCTCAAGTAAACCTGCAGCAGCTACAAACACCTGTGCTCCTTCACTCTGAAAGAGCAGCTGGGGGAGGGCTAAAAAAGAAACAGCTTTTTGTTTCTTATCCACGCCTGCAGTGGGGAGCCCTGTTTATGCCAGAGATCTGTGCAGCTGGTCATCACATGAAGAACCAATGGAGGATATGCACCACCTTAGCTCCTAATATGGATTCAACAGTTCAGATTCAGTGGAGGAAAGCAGCAGCTGACGACTGCGTCATTTAAACCAGAGCTGCTTTTTCCTGCTATTGGCTCACAGGAAGTTGCAGCTTTTACCACAGATGCGGTGGCATGCAAGAATCCTTTGTTTCGCAGTCCTGTGCTCAAACTCCTAATAACAGCATCTCTCTCCTCTTTTTTTTATCTCTTCTCAAAGTAAACAAATAGCTGGGAAAATGTGAGGCACTGCAGGTTTTTCTGGTACAAAGACCTGATGTGTAATCACCGAACACTGAGAGGGAAACTGAGTCACGTCAGTGTCACATTGATTAAAAAAGACAAATATGATGATGCAGCCAACGCTGAACGGATGCGTTGGGATGCATTTCTTTCCACGGTTTTCTCTGTTTCTATCTACATTCCAGATGGGAACTGTGCCCCTTTTCCTCACCTCTCTGAGTTTCTTGAATGCTGATTCCTCTTTCTTTTTAATTCCCACTTAACAATTCACAACTTGCCATGTCTTTAAAGAAGAGTATAATGAATTTAAAAAAAAAAAAAAGTAGGAATTTGGAATGCATGGACTTTATATCCAAGACCTTACACTGTTCATTACTTACCAGAGGCCATAAAGACACTGGGAAACACATCTTAGCTGCACGACATACCGGAAAGAGAGTTAACTGAAGCAACACACAGGGATCTGGCCATGGGAAAAAAGAAGAGCTTTTTCTTTATTGTTTTTTTTGTTGTTGTTTGTTTTTTTCTGATGGAATTATCTGATTGAAATTCAGAATGAAGTTGTGGTAGGGTGAATATGTGGTAGGGTTGTTGTTCAGCCATTACAAAGCCATGAAGACAACATTTACCTGCAGAACTTGTGGAAAATGGGTATCTTTAAAATCTCCACAAATAATCTGGCTCTCAGATATTTCTTATGCTGCTGGAAGTCGGCGTAGTTTTTTTTTTAAAAATTTGTTAGTTTGTTTTTGCTTTATTTCTACTAATTTAGTTTTGCTATTTGCTTGTTTTTTACATTACAAATATCGCCTTAATCATTTTTAAACTGTTTTATTTTGTCTAAAAGTTGCATATTTTTTTTATGTCCTGTGATCACATTTCCATCTCACCCTTTTTTATTTAATAATATCAGCTGGAACACTGTCCAGAGAGAGATTATTTTATATTTTTCTTAAATTAATATTGTTCTTGATAATCGTTTGTAATATCATTTTTCATTATTTAATGATCTATTTATTTATTTATTTATTTATTTATTTATTTATTGTAAGAATTTATTATTTTTATCAACTCCCTGACAATTATCTGACTTTTCTTTATTATCAATAATTATTAAAGCAATAGAGTAAGAGGTAAGAAGGTAAAGAGCACAATTTGGTGTCAGTTTAAAAGGTGGTGGAATAGAAATGTGTTGCCTCCGTCTGTCTAACTTACCACCAATGTTCTGCTCAAGTCTGACTTAACATGCCACAAAATTAACTCTAGTTTCTTTCTACTGCTGTCCAAATGCAGCAGAGAGCAGAAATTCACCTTTAAACCACAAGGTTGGTACCGCCCGGATCTTTTCCTCCAACTAATGGTGAGACATTGGTTTCGTCAATCAGCCAGTCAGTGGATGGGAGTGATATACACTGCTTGCGTTTGCCAGCTGGAGTCTGATCTGAAAGCACTGCAGGGCAGCAGAGAGGCACTGAAAAGCAGACCAGTCACACGTTGCAGCAGAACTGGACTTGTCTTCATCGCCTACAGGGGTTTGGGTTTTGATGTGATTCTTCTGACCTTCGTAGATGGACATTTATTGGGAGTCTGCAAAAAGCTTCCCTCACGAGTGCGTGTCAGCATGTGTCTTCACTCTGTCAAATGCACACAGTGCACATGAAAGCACACTCGAAATGGTGTCAAAATGAAAAAAAAAGAAAAAAAAATGTTGCGCTCATGTGACTGAGGAACCAAAAATAACACACTTGGTTGTGTCACAAAGTCACTCACCTTTTTTTACTTTTGATTTTTCTATCATGGTGGAATCCAGACCTGTAACACCAACCTCTCAAAAACCTCTCTCTGACTGTCAGTTGTCATGGAAACTTCTCAGGTCAGTGTTAGCCCTGCTGTTGCTCCTGCAGTGCATTGTGGGATCCGTGGTTTGGTACTCAAAATGCACTCCTTCAGGCCAGACATTGTGAGGCCTTCGGTGAAATGGACCAACCGACCAACTTCTGCTGTATATTGTCTGTGTGAACGCTCGCTGGGAACCTTCGCATGCCTCCCGGCACAGAAAAACCTCAAAGTCACCTCTATATTGTTCTGTTCCTAATGTTTGTACGTATGTATGTGGGGGTTGTGTATGCGTGTATTTAACAAGCATCATCCAATGTGGAAAAGAAAAGAAAACAAACACGAGTTCGACCACAACAAATAAGGTGGGCAGAAGAGGCGACCTCTCATCTCCAGTCGTTCTATGCAATGAATCATATTTGGAAAAAGTGATATTTAAGGAGGTAAAAGCATGTGAACAATAATGGGGAAAAAGTCACAGTCATTGTTTATCAATCCTAAGTTTTTATATCATATCTGCTGTGTTTGAATTTTGTGAAATTGTGTATAAAACAGGTTACCTGTTAGAAAATAATAAGAGAGTCTTATGATTAGCTTAAGATGTTCAGAGTCCCTTCTCCTCTCACATGGGGAGCCAAAGATGTGTTTGTGACAGCTGGGAAATTGCACCTCTGGCTTTGTGGCTGTAGGTTGAAGACAAGTCAGTATTGCGATTTTTTTATGCTTTTCTGGGTTTTTAAGTTGTCATAAAGTTAAATAAGGAAGATAAATGTTTTTAAACCAATTAATAATCCCTACTGAAATCATATAAAAGTCACCAGATAAACAATAGCACTATCTGACATCTTCAACACCAATACAGCACTGAGTTACTAGCAGCAGTAGCAAAATATTCCAGCTGTCATGAACATATCTCTGTAAGTGTTGGCCATCCTGATTATAGAAATGCTGTCCAGAGATTTATACTTGGAAAGATATCATGAATATTTATAACATAAATATTTATATACAAATATATGAGAAAGATTTCAATATATTCCCTAAGATGGTTAGTGTCTGCTCGAGATTAAAAGAAAGAAGCTTCTTTATTTTTTTCTTTCAAATGACCCAACCCAGATTCTATAGTAACCAGCTTTCCTATAGAGAACATATTATTACTGCTGTGAATAGAGTACGAACAATGTCGATTTTAAACAAATAGCTAATTAAGATTCTAAAGTGTGACACAAAATAATATAAAATCTAAAGATTGACTCTAGAAACTGCTGTAAGCTCCTAGCAAAGCATTACTCGAGGCATTCCAGATTTTCTTTACATGTATAAGAATGAGCGTGTGAACTGGTGCGTGTGTGTGTGTGCGTGTACGTGTATGTGTGTATGTGTGAGGGAGTATTTAAAGCGTACTCTGCCACAACCAGATAAAATATAAAAATGATTTGCTGAATACACTGTGGAAGCTAATTTTATGTACCTCAGAAACTAAAATAATTGGCCGTGTCTTTTCTGAGTTAGCAGTTTGGTAGCAGCACACTAAAACAGGGCAGTTAAAAAGAAACTCTGTATGGACATTACGATTTAAAAAGTGGTCATTCATGCAATAGGAAAAATACCCCTTAAATCCGAACTCCTATATACTATCATTCTTTTTTGTGAGCCTCACAAGTCTGTGACCTGTGTAAAAATTCCTGAATATATATATTTTTTTGAGATACATTTATTAGATGTTTCATCTATGTAAGAATTTATTTTATCATACTAAGAGTGGATAGAAAGCTAAGTGGCATTAAGGAAGAGAGAAAATTTAGGTTTAAAATCTATAGACGTATATAATGAGAAAATGTTTATAAAGATATTATCTACCGTTTCATCCTCACACAACCACAATAATCAGATTTTCTGGAATCTGAATGAACGCGATATCATGTTTCAGAGTCTGCCTGAACAGACTGTTGATTTTATTTATCACAATGATATAGATAAAAAGGGAATTTATTTTTCTTGAATAAGAAACTTTTAAAAACTTTTAAATACATTCACAAGCCATACTTTTTTTTTAATTAAAATTCTTTCAGGGTTTACTTCGTTCCTTTTCTTTTTAGCCTATGTAGAGTTAAATTCATCTTTAGGATTAAGAATCTGATTATTCTGGTTCTGTCTTGATCTGTTCCTTGGATTTTAGTCTGCTCAGTTGCATGTCAAGTGCACGTGGCCCGAACAGACATCACCTCACAGGTACACTGCCACTAGATCAATAACTTCAACAAGTCTTAAAATTAGGTGTCAAAGTAGAACAAATAATATGAGAGCGAGTTAAGTCACCCAAATTAATACCAACTTCCTCTATTGTGTGTCGTATGTTTTTGGAGGTTTGTAAAAAAAATAAAATGTTCAATAAAATGATCCTCAATCACTTTTGCCTCAGGAAAGCACACACTTAATGCAGCATCGCTACGAAGATGTTCAGAAGACGACAGAAAATCGTGGATGTGTTCATGCAGGCGCATTAAATCCCATTTTGTGGCACAGATGTGGTTCCGTGGCTGCTGTTCAACAGAAGGAGTCAGTAAGATGTGAAGGAAACAGCCACGAGCAGATACAGTAGATAACAAGAACTGTGTCAGAATGTGGTAATGTCACCTTTTTTTTTTTTTTGCTCCTGTGTGAACACAGCCTCTGAAGGGTATTTAAATATGCATAGCAGCAAGGGCTTTTATACTACAATACTGGTCACTGAAGAAAGCCATCCTGTTACTGCCCTCTAGCCAGTCATGGTCTCTGTTAATACTCTGCACGGTGTTTGTCTGTGTCCAGGAATGCAATGGACTTACACTCAGACAACAGTAAAAAGCAGTGGGTTAGAACCACAGTCTCCTTTTTCTTGGTAGCAAAGGTGTGGACTAAATTTGACACCAGGAAAGCAAAAGAGTTTAAATCCATATGGAAGTGCTTCTCAAAATTATTTGCAAAAGAG
>JAOXYM010000014.1:20167395-20179654 GCA_028567055.1 Leptatherina wallacei
CCTCAGTCTTGAAAGATGTATATGTCTGAAGATTGAAAAAAAAGAAATAATGTTTTGCTTGCGTGTGAGGTCTGTTTGAACATCAGTACATCTCAGTGATGACCTGTACATGACTTTAAAGACTTTTAACTGAGTCAGGAATTATTTTCTCTTCTATACACCTGCACAAAAAGAATCAACTTTACATTTTTTCCTTGTTAGTGAAATTTTTTTTTCTTAAACATACACACTGAAGCTGCAGGTTAAATGTTAACAGACTGTTCACTAAAACATCCATTAGTAGAAGTTGTTTTGATTCAATACATAAACTGTGACTTGAAGCTTAATAGACAGCATATACTAAATATTTTAGGATTACGACACGCCGACAGTAATGGGGCTGATGCCTGGACTTGATTTGTCTCGACCAATTTACCAACATTAAGCACATATACATTTGTTCCTTAAAGAGTAATATGTCACTTATAGTTATTTTAAGGTTTAAAGTCTCCAAAGTTTCCAAAAAAGAAGGGAAAAATAAAAAACTTCCTCAAGTTCCATCTTCAGTCTAAGGAACATTCACATCCCTGATTTCCTTGTTGACTGAGTGTGCCTCCATCGCCACAAATCAATCACTGAGATGCTTTACATCTTCGTTAATGTTGCTTGTAATCACATTTATCCATTTATGACACTTGAGCAACCAGCCAGAGCTTTGCCAGCAGTTCCTATGAGATGAGAGTTTGATTGCAAAGATGTTAAACATTCAGACTGGGCTTGGGAGTCTGTGAGGAAAAAGACATGCCACCTCTCTGCCACAGGGATTGGTCAGGAATAATATGATTATTGTGCTCTACATAGTGCTGGGGCAGAGGAATGACAGATGTTTGCTGGTTGTTAGGAGGTGAAATCACCAAAGATGTAGACAGTAAGTCTGACATGGAGATAGTCAGATAGTATATAACCAGCATCAGGCTTCTTTTAACTTTGCCATTTGTGCGGTGTGTGTCAGTGGGTTTTAAGATGATGATTAAGGCGGTAGGATGGAGATGTAGGTATATGCATTCTTATCATTCCTTTTGACAGGAGGGAAATTTTAGGCTAAATATAAGAAAAAGGAGGAGATGAAGACTAGATGGCCATCAGTAGATATCTGGCAGGTCCCGGTAGTTCCTACTAAAGTAGTCACCACTGTAGATCCAGTCCTGGGAGCTGGTGTATGGGTTGGTGCCCATCTGGAACCACCTTAAATAAATAAAAAACACACATATTAAGTGACACCCGTTTTATTTTTACATGATTTTAGTTTTTTTTTTCTTCCTACTTTTTATTAATTACTGATTAGCTTCTTATGGCTTCCCTTATTTAATCTTGGTAAGAACAGGTTCATTTCAGACTTTATCTTGGTTCATCAATTGCAGAGGTTTTCAAAGTAGGAAAAGGAGATTTACCTGAAAATGTTCAGAGGTGAAACAGGTACAATAGCTTTAGGGCATTTTTATTGTCTTTTCTACATTTCCAGAATCCAAATCAAATGCGTATCTTGACAGAACATTTTCCCACATGATAGTCTTAGTTATGATGGTGTTAGTGATGTCAACGAACGATATTGAAGGTACAGTGTGTAAGAATCATTGACATCTAGTGGTCAAAATGGGCATAGAAACTACTTCAAATAAGAAAGCAGAGTTGGGAATGAACAGTGGCCGTCGGTGGCCAAAATCCTTCCTGACATGTTTTCATCTGCGAGTGAATCCAGTAGCCTCAGGGGGGGTTCTCCCTTCACACACAGAATTGTTTGTCCATTCAGAGACACCATAGTGAAATGGTGGCACAAATACAGCAGCTGCCATGAATGTAGACCCACGACAAGTAGATGCAGTTGTCTGCAAAATTATTCATATCCTTCCATTAAAGGAAAAAAAAACAGCTGTCACTGAAATAAGCTGAAACTGACAAAAGTAATAAATAAAAACTTGATGAAAATAATGACATTGTTATTGAATTGTGGTTCAACAGAAAAAATGTTGAAAAACAAGCAAAACATATGAGAAATTGATATACGTTTCGTCATTCATAAGCTAATATTTTATTGAGCGGTCCTTTGAGGTAATCACTGCAATCAGGTGGCATCTGTAACTCTCCATCAGACTTCTGCACCTGTCGACAGGTATTCTGACCCACTGCTCATCAGCAAAGTGCTCTTATTGGTCCAGAACTGTATTGTTTGTTTGTTTATTATTTTTTCAACTCAATTTAATTGAAAAACAATGTCTTATTTCACTAAATCATAATTTAGCAAATTTATATTTATTATTTTTTTTTTCTGTCTCTAATTGATGTTACAATTAAAGGACATTAGGAATCAGATTAATACCTGGTATACCGAAGAAATGCAAAAAAAAGATGATTTACACAAAACAAAAGTACTATGAGACAGGATCAAAATTTTCAAAACTGTTGACAAGAAAACTACAAAAACAAAAAGCAGATACCACTATACACAAAATCAGGGACCCAATTACAAAGCAACTAGTACAAAAGAGAGGAAATACAAATAGCCTTGCAAAAATATCATATAGAACTATACTCTCAACCACAACTAGAGGATGAACAAAACATTAGAAATTTCTTAAACTCTCTTAATTTACCTATTTTAAATGAAGAACAAAACAATAAGTTGACTTCAAAAACAACTAAGGAAGAATTAAACAAAGCCATGTCCAGGCTAAAAACCAACAAGTCACCAGGACCAGACGGATTCTCATCCGAGTGGTACTAGACCTTCAGGACTGAACAAAAACCATACCTCCCCTTCATATATTCAACAACGCTTTAAAAGAAGGAAATATCCCCCCCCCCCCCGACGTGGAAGGAAGCCACCATATCAGTGATACCCAAAGAGAGGAAAGATACATCAGAACGCGGCTCGTTCAGACCAATATCAGTTCTCAACAATGATTATAAACTCTATACATCAATCCTTGCAAGAAGAATTGAGAAAGTCCTCCCACAGCTCATCCACACAGCTCAGACCGGATCTGTCTCACAAAGACAAACACAGGACAATATACACTACATGTACTTAGTCATATTCAAGATAAAAAATTACAGGCTCTACTGGTCAGTTTGGAAGCAGAAAAGGCCTTCGACTCGGTGAGCTGGGCGTTCCTATATAAGGTCCTTAAAAAATTTGGCTTTCATCATAATTTGGCTTCATCACCTCTTCTGGTCGGAGGTACATAAAACAATGGAAGAAATATTTCATCTGAAAATTCCCAATAACTTCAAAACATTTATCTTGGGTAACTCAGACTTTATTACTGGAAACATCAATAAACATCTATTTGTAATCATGATAACGGCAGCTAAGAAAAATATCACTAGACGCTGGCTACATCATGAAACCCCCACGTTGAGAGAATGGATGGATACGATAAGAGGATATATTCCTAATGGAAAGAATAACACACTTACTGAACCTGCAGATGGAACAATTTAATATGGCATGAATGGCACGAATGAAAATACAACTAAACTAATAGTAGAAAATAGTAGTCAGATGCTTCTATTTACCAACTAGTAAAATCTGGTATGATCTCTAGAATAAACTCCCACTAAAGTGCTATATCTTTTCTCTTCTTTTGTTTCCTTTTTTTAATTATTATTACTCTACATATGTTTTCTTATTGTACATCCCACTTCTTTTGTTCACTGCAAGTAAAAAATAAGGAAACGAAAGAGGTGTCAAGGTTACAATTGTTTGAAAATGTATTAGTACTGCCAAGACTGTACAGTTGTTTTGTTTTTGTTTTTTTCCTTTTTGGATTGCTTGTAAACATTGGCAATGTTCTGACTGTACTGATCCCTCTGAAATTTAAAAAAAAAAGAAAGAAAGAAACTTTAGGGACCATAGTCATCCAGAAGTTGTGAATAAAAAAAAAACTTATGACGTTCTCTGAAGGTGACTCTGGTTCATTAGTTTTAGGTTTCATTGAGGCAAATATGAAAGAGAAGAACCCCGATACATATTTTTGGTGTGACTGTAAAACCTTAACGACTTTTTGCCTAAATAATGCACCTCATGTTTTACATTTTCTGTAATACAGACAAGTCAGAAAAGTGGACGTAGTTTGAACTGATACTAGGTGAAAAGAGGCCAGCATTCTCAGTTTGTGTGCATTTGTAAGTGTGCGATTGCTACCTCGTTGACCACTCCTCATCATGCTTGGCTCTTTCCTTTCTTGCAGCTCTTTGTTTCTCCTCCAGTCTCTCTTTCTCCTTACTGGCTTCATCTGAACAAGAACAAAGTTACAAGGTCAGTACACTTTACCATTCATCCATGAGGTAAGTAAGGGAGACTTGTGCTAAAATAAATGCTTCAAGTTCATAATAGGTTGGGTTTTTTTTGTTTGTTTTCTTCCAGCAGGTGGCAGCATTGTCCATTAGTACCTCTGATGTTTCCCGAAGGAAGCTGCTTATTACTTATTGAGGTTTAGCTTGGGAGCTACAGCATCAGTTGTTTTTTTGTTTGCCCATTACTACTAGCTGTTATTCCTCTCTAGAGTACATTTATAGCTCTGCCTGTTGAACCCTTGCAAGCTTCTGGTAAACAAGTTACTGAAAATCATTAGATGTTGATAAGCTCTCTAAATAAATTACCCATGTTGCCATTCTCCATGGCTCTGATGTCAGGTCTGAAGCGACAGTCGGAAGGGGGCAACATGGCTTCCATGCCAGGCTCCAGCTCATTTAGAGACATAGCAAAGTTTGTGAAGTTGTACATCTGGAGAAGGAACAGGAGAAATAAGGGCTGCTCAGTGTGTGTTTGTAAAGACATGCCTGTTTAATTCAGATACATGTATTTGAATCCTTAAAAATCTGCAAAATCTCTTATCCAAATCCAGTGTATACAACATTATATATAGTACATTTGTCAACTTCCCAAAATCAAATATTAACATAGGATAGAAAAACAGTGATCTTTTTGCTTGATGGCACATATTTACTTTCATGGGGTGTTATCTGTAATTGTGAGTGTTTTTTTAAGGTCATGTGTGTGTTTGAGTGAGATCTATAGACAGCATTTGCCTTTCTTTTTTTCCCCCTCAATATGTGCATTTGATTTTATTGTCATACCATAGCAGAGTGTGCTGGTCTGGAGTCTATCCTCCATAACAGGGTGCTTCCTGGAACAACAGAAACGGTCTCTTGGACTTCTGGCATGTCGTCTGCATCATCGTTCTCTGCTCCCTCGAGCTCCTCCTGGAAACGATACAACTTACTGTAACTACTGGTATTATAAAAGGAAAAGAATGCAACAAAATGCCCATGGGTAAATTGGATCTCAGAGTAGAAGTAACTTGTAGTGCACTGCATCTATCAAGTTTCCATCAGTTTGTCATTACTTATCTCATATCAGTCATTTCTCCTACCTTTGAGGAAAGCTACAAGGATTTACAGTTGCTGCATTTACTATAAATAAATAAGCACACTAAAGTGGGACTGTTAAAAAAACAAGGCACCTGTCTACACAAGCCTGTTGGTTTACCTGCATGAGACCACACAGAAAGCTGAGGACACCAAACAAACAAACAAACAAAAAATCAAGACAGAACAGAACTTAATCTAAAGTTAGTGGATAGTAAATGTAGAAAAATGAGCCAATAATGAATAAAAATAAAAACAACACAATCCCATCTAAAAACTTGTTTTCCTGTTGTACATTTAAACTTATAAACCCCTTAATAAATAGCAAACACAGAAGTTCAGAGCAATTCTCACATTTTTTTGCTTCTTGTTATCTCCTTTCTTCTCAGACTTCTTGTGGGCCTCGTAAGCCTGAGGGTCAACACTCCACATGCATTCGGTCCACTTGCCATAGATAACACAAAGCTTCTTTTTACTGGAAAGAGAGGTGGAGCCAAGAGAAGAAAAAGGGAAGAGGGAGAGGAAGAAGAATAGGTATGGACAGAGGAACAGCATAGAAACAAGAAAAGGGAAAAAAGACAGTACAAAGAAAGAAGGTAAGCATATGGAAAATGACAAAGAGCACTTTTATATATGCACAAAATCCATACTTAAGGTAATATCTCTGCATAAGAACAAATTCTTACCTTTTGTCTTGGATGTAGCCTTCTACTTTGTGCAACTCTTTGCCAAACATCCCACATGGCTTGAAATTTAACACACACTTGTCTCCAGTGCTGCAGAAGAAAGAGGGAGAGAAGAAGAAGGTCTTTTGATTTGCTGAGTTTAAGCGACGAAAAATTAGATGAGCAGATAAAGTGAAATTAAATACTCATCCGTTAATGGTACATTTCTTTGTTAAAACAACGATCACGAGTTGAAACCTTAAATACTTTCATGTAACATTAATCAATTTCCTCATTAAGGTCATCCAGTAAGAGCAATGTTTAAACCCTGGTGCTGTGTTGTGGCAGTGGTTTGTTAGGGTTTGGTTTTCCAGGGAGGTCGCCAATTCAATCAGTGCAACGATGAACACTGAAACAGCTTCACAGCAGCAGGTGTGAATCTGTGCAACTGTGTGAATATGACACACAGCGAGGCAGAAACAAGGATAACACAAGCTTTGCAGAGCTTCCCTGGACAAACGTTGAAAGACTGGCTGTTTGCCTAAGGAGCCACACAGAGAGTAAACAAGCACCTGTCTCAAGTATCAAGGTAAACACAAAGAGTACAGGAGGGTCCATGGTAAGAACAGCTCTGTGAACATCAGACATCACACCTGTTAGCTTTACTGACTGTGGTTCTGTTTCTTGCCTAAGGAAGGCTCTAAATTGTGGGTGTTCATGGGTGCAAATTTGGGAGAATGTGACACACTTTAGCCAAATGTACTGTATATAGAGCATCTCCCATATATGAGAATGGGACTATTAATTAAAAATGTTAGTGTCTGCATTATTGTGCATTTAGCATGTCTGATAGTGATAAACAGTTAAATATGGTCATATAATGTATGGTTCATGTACCTGTGGTTGATTATTTCCACTGTGCCATACTGCTCTATCCACAGTTTGCCCAGGATGATGTTATGTACACAGCAGTAAGGGTTACTCCATGTGTACGCTTCATTATGCCTGAAGGAAAGAAACAGTGGAAAAGATGATGAGGAAAGGTTAAAAACTAAAATTGGAAAGAAGAAAAGAAACTATAGAGAGGGAAAATGGAGTGATGAAGGGATTTTGGATTTAACAAAATATATGTATAAAAAACAAAACATGACAGAAACTAACTTGAGTAACTCTAGTGTAATAGTTCCTCTAGGCTCTGCCTCAACACTCTTGCCCCAGAACTTGAGTTTGGGGTAGATGGAGCCGTGGAAGACAAAGTCCCCGGCCAGGCTCTCTGCATGGAAGGCACTGACTGGAGGATGATGGGATACCTGCTCCGATACCAGCCGGAAACCCTGATCCTCTCTGTAGAGGGCCGGAAAGAAGTGAATGTTAGGAGAATTAACAGGTGAGACCGGATGACCACAAGAAAAGACGTTTGTGTGTACCTGATAAGTTCATAGGTCTCTCCCAGCAGAGGGTTGAAGGGTTTTCCAGTTCTGTCCCACTGTGACGCAACAGCTGACACAGCAAAAGCAGCTACTGCCTAAAAAAAAAAAATCCAGGCCATGTTAGTTTGTGTGGTTACTTTCAGTTCATTTGGTTTAAAATAATAGTGCATATTATCTAATTGTGCTTTTTCTTCTTGTTGTTTACCTGGGTTTGCAATAAGCTGTAACATTCATTTTATGTCATTAATTATTTTAATTGTTCAATGATCTAGCACAGAACTGCCTGCTAAAACATATAGCCCGATTCATTTCAAATCTGATTTTAGGAGGTCTGTGTTCAATGTAATCATATACATGTGATCATTGAAAGCCCATGTCTGTGTGTCTCTGACCTGCAAGCGCTGTATGGAGTCAGGCAGCAAACAGGCTTTGTTAATGAGGTAAGTGTGTTCCATGTATTCTGTGATTCTCTGCAGGAAGCTGAGAGGCTCATTGAAGACGATGGGCATTGTGATCTTGGACAGTTCCTAGAAAAAGCAAATATCATGATTTGATCCTGGCGAACTAAATACATTGGTTTAAAATCATTTGAATTTCTTAGATGGTTTCCATATTAATCCCCCCTCAACCACTGTGTGACAAATTGCCAAGTCCAATATGAACTAAAAATAAGTTGATTTCTCTAGTTTTTGATAATGTAACTTTATCTAGTATGTGTGTTGCAATTATAGATACTGTCAATATGGTCCAGTAAACCATGCAACTTCTGAAAACTTCTGACATGTTTAAAATGTTGTCAATGTATGCAGGTTTATGTCTCAACAAAATCTGGCCAATGTGAAAGAATCAGCATTACCAACCAAAATTGAAGCTGTAAACTGTATGCAACAGTGAGTTACTGATGCACTCATTTACCATATCTTTAGAAAAGCAATATATGACCTGCATGCCCTTACCAGTCCAATACATTTCTTTAGGATACCCCAGACACTGACAGTATTCCTGGAAAACATGGCCGCAGGTAAAGCTGTCCTGAAATGAATGCAAGAAAGAAAAAGATTGAAAACAAGGTTGTTGATAAGAGGATCGTGTAGTCTGTCAGGTTTATTAGAAGAACCAAAGATCTAACATGAAGATAAGACCTGTGCGAAGAAAAAAAAAAAACAATTAACCACCAATTTGACACGTTCTGATGAGAGTGGACAAACAGATCTGCTCACATCAATAAGAACCATGTTTTTCTTTCCTCAAGTGGGGATTTTTCTGCTCTTTATGACCTCCTTAAACTAAAGAAAAAAAAACATTTGGCAACATGAACCAAATGCTTTTATGTATGAGTCAACCACATTAGTCCCCACTGACAACAACAAACTTCAACAGACACTTATTTTTCCCTTTTTTCCTTTAAGCTAACTTTCAACAAGCACAATTATGTAGCACTGCACCAACAATATTAATGACAAAGTTAGGAAATAAAAACTGATTTATCAGTATTATTTGCCAATTACACTCCAACCATTTTAGAATTGTATACCTCTCTTTGTAGGTAAGGACAATTATTACAATATATAAAAGACAATTGTTTTCCCCCTCAAAGTAATGAGACATCAACATTTGTTCACGCTGAATGACTCTGAAGTGTCTGAAGTGAGAATAAATGAGAATAAAATTAAATCAATTGAGGCTATGATTTGTAAAAATAAAAAAAAATATAGAGCAAGACATTTATTTTAACCTTGGCAAATAAACAGTCAAAGACACTGTCTTAGCATCAACAGAAAAAAAACTAATGAGGTGGACACAACACAACCACTGTGCAGATGGAATGTGGTGGAGGAATGCTGCTGTACCTGTGTTTCTTGATGCCGTTCTCTTGTGGTACTGATCCATTGTTCTTTCGACTACTGCAATCAAACACTTGCACATCTTTGTAACTGGCCTCTGACACCCCCTCGTACGACTCGTCTGAATCGAGGCCTATGAGATGAGAAAAACTAACGATTAGTCCCATCATCTCAGACAGCCAAAATTCTGAGCAGATTTGGAGAGGAGTAAGTCATACAATCAAAAAGCCATTACCTTGCTTGCAGCCAAATTTGGACTGAATATTAGTTTTATTTGCAACATCAGAATTTTACCAGCACCCCTGCTATCTGAATGTTGCTTTGCATCAGGACCTTTTCTCCTGGGTTTGGCTTGCAAATTTTATTGATCGTCTGAAACAGTTACACTGATCTCTTCACGGAAACAGCAGTGAGACACTTTGACAACTATTTTCCTAATCTATCTTTATGATTCCAAAGTTTAACATATGAAACATTAAAGACTAGAGAAAGTTGTTATTATATAAAGAGACTTAAAAAAGACTGAAAAACCACAAAATACCTTCTGAAAGTCAATATCTACTTGGGTTTAAGTCATGCCTCTTCAGATTTGATATTAAAAAAAAGCTCACTTGTGACTGAACAGAACATTGCTGGAACTGTTTAACTACTGTACACCTCCAATTATGCTACAGGGTGGAGTTGGGACTAGACAACAGTTTTAAATACACTGGAATGTGTCACTAGCCAGCTTACACCCTCTCAGGTGTCGGTAAAATGTTAACAGGTATGTGTGTATTCTTATGTTCGTAAAGCCAGTTAGAACTGCATTCAAAAGCCTTTGATATCATGGCTAGAGGACAAAGATGTGTATCGGGACAATGTGTTTAGGAGAGGAGGAAATTACAAACCAAAACCAATCCATCAATATGTATTTATCAAAAAGGCAATATGCACTGTTGGTCCACAAAAATGACTCCTCATACAACAGCAATTACATTGTTCTTTACTGAAATCTGACCAGCGGCAAACAAAAGCTATTTTACATCATTATAGTTAATTAAAATCCTGCACCTAGTATTAGTAAATATTTGCAGATTCATAATTATGGAAGTGATGGGAAGTGGAACTTGTGTTTCACATCAGTTTGTGATGTACAAACAAGGAGTAGCCTCCAATCACAAATCTAAAACCACAACAGATTCCTGTTGCAGGTGAAACTTGACTTTATGCAACTTAGTTAAGTATGAAATCCTTTTCGAACCTATTTAAAACATGCATAATGATTTACTGCCTCTTGTCACAGCTGCTTTCAGGCAACTGCAGAAAAGCAACCATGTGTTATAGACAGGCACATTTATATGAAACTTGGTAATCACCTGTTGCTGATCGCATGCATCTCACTGCAAGTGTACTAATGAATAATACATCAGTATTGGTCTGCATCTGTCTCAAATTGGTAATATGATCAGAATAATAAGACAGAGACCAAACAGAGCACACACACCTGAATCTTTTGTTTATATCTGCATGGAAACAACAGCTAGCAAAACACAAGAAGAGCTGCACAAAAATTAACTGTACATGAACACAAATCCATAACAACATTACACAACATGAACACCAGTGACAAAACATATAAAGTGTGATGTTGACAATATCTGATGGAAGACTATACCCTCTGCTTTGACCAAAAGTGTGCTCTGAGCATAAACATTCAAGATATGGAATGTGCATTAGAGGCTGGCAACACCGATGTTTCTGTTACAGCAAGTAGTAGAATACGCATCTACATTTTATTATATATTAAAAACTAAGTTAGTATCGCCTCTCAACAGTAACTGCTTTTAAACAGTTGGTGAAATCTCGTTAACTTTTTTTCCTGTCGAGCAGGGTGTTTAAAGTTAATCTTCTAACAGTCCAGAAATTCCAGCTCCTGAAGAGCAGAAGACACCTTGACATCCATCCATTAATGCTTCACAGCACAAAATGTCAAATAAACCCAGCCGACACCAAGTGACTTCATTATTTTCCCCCTTGCTTGAAAAAATACAAAATCATGACAAAGCCCAACATCTAAAAACAACATTTCTGATAGAAAAGTGAAATTTAGCAGCTTTTTCTTTGGTTGAGTTCTTTATTTTTGCAAAGTAACATATGAACCCTACACTGCTCTGGGTGTTGTTGATAAAAACTGATCATGACTGGGAGACGGCCAACATCTAAATTATTGAACTGATCATCTATCTGAAACAGATTGGATTCCATTGGATGGTATTATACTTCAATAACAGACGCATCTTGAGTTACTGCGTCGGTGTTGGACGCTTTCCAAAACCACTCAAGCTTAAAGTTTACAGCCATGTTGTATTCTTTTGCCAAGTTATATGGTATCAAGTAACAGTTTTCTCAGAACGTGTAGGTATTACAGAGAAGTTGGTCTTTGACTAGTTGGACATTATTTCATATAACTTTGTCTCATTGGATACTTTTTATCTAAATTTTGACAATATGAGTTTGTTATACATGTACAAAAACATAATATCTGCTAAAATAATATTCCATACATTGGGTAGGATGTACATGTCAGGAATCATTTGGGAAATTTGGTCTTTTTGGAGCATAAATGATGGCAAGACTAAAACAAGTGCAAGAACATATTTTTTGGGTTAAGCATTAAAACAAAAGTAACTTAAATAATCTTCATCATTATCAAAGTAAAAAGAGAAACTTGTGGTGTTTTTGGCTTTCTTTCAAATAAAAAGACCTATTTTGATGACTTTCATTAAAACATGTCTGTTTCTGCTATCTTAATGAACTAAACCATCATATCTGTCAGATTAGTCTCCTCCATCACTACTTGATTTTTCCTTCTGACGAACAACTTTCCATTCCCAATAACTACTCAGAAAGATTTACAGCCCCCCTACAG
>JAOXYM010000014.1:20185252-20246425 GCA_028567055.1 Leptatherina wallacei
GGTGTCAATCAATTAGGCTCCATCAAAAACAACAAAAGTTTAAGATCAAGGGTTAAGGTTAGGAGGAATAAAATGTCGTGAGAATATATAATATGATAATCTGTGAGAATATAGCAGGATGTGAATTAGGGATGGACACATTCGATTAAATTGTCTTAATCGATCGTTAATTCTTAACGTTAATAATTAACGATCGATTTTCGATTAATCATTAATATTTTTATATTCAAATTAAGTATTTATAAGCTATACTAAAAAGCAGTGAAAGTAAAATAACACTGTGTGTTTCCTCATTTGGATCTTATTATAAGATGAATGACTCTAAATGGGATTCATTCAATGGTTACGCTGCAAAATATGCACTCACATACAACTTCAGCACCAGTCTAAAGACGCATTAGTTTCATCAATTACAAAAACAATGTCATTGATGCAATTTTTAACAATCGATTAATCGATCGTCAATTAATTATGCCCTTCCCTAATGTGAATGCAGCCTAAAAAGGCAACAGGGGGGAAATGAAGCACAGTCAGGCCGCTGTGGTACACTTCAAACAGAGCAGCATTTTGCTCTGGGTTCTGTTGGTGTACTAATATGTGAAGAAAAAGCAAGAACCTCAGTTTACTTTGGAGGATTGAGTTGCTATGGAGATACGAAAGTTACAGGAATGTGCACCCTGTATGCACAGTTGTAGGTAAACTGAAGTTAAATCTCTGTCCCAACCAATTAGTACATCATTGTCCTCGTCATTCAGGAACGAGTATTAGACAACTTGTCCAATCAAATGATCTAAAATTAACCAAAGGAGGGTGAATTAATCAAACTCAACTATTATTTAATCCTGTTTGTTTAATATTGTTTCAACAAAGGATGTACACTCAAAATATTGTTCAGTGACTTACTTAATTTCCTAAATGTCGCACTACAACTGTTAAAAAATCTTTTTTTACTCTTGATGGGGGCTCTAGCTGCAATTTTTCATGCAAAACAAGGTTATATGAGCAAGGATACAGTATGCCTTCATATCATTTTAGGATGAGAGAAGGGAAGAACAAACCACAATAGAATATAACCATTTATTTTTATTATGATTTGCTAAAACTAGCCGTTTTCATCACAACCCAAAAAAAACCTCTTTAAAACATATTTTTTTTAAACATAAGACAACACCAAAAAGCCAGTTTATAATAAATAGTGGCAATATGTATAAAATAAATTTCCACACTATGAAACCCCTTCCTTTAAATCATCATCTATATGATCTGTAATGGGACACATCAGCCCGGCCTGAGGACAAGAATATAAAAGTTCCTATCATAAGACCAAAAGAGAGTTAAAATGTCATAAGTGTACAAATAACTTTTTATTAGAGTATGAAAGCAAGTGTGAAATCAAATTCATTCGACCTCAATCACAAGACTAACCTTGTCAAGTACATTCACTGACTGCAGCAGTGTGGAAGAAGGAAATGCTACAGTCAACATCACTTATTCTCCGCAGAGAAAGGACTTGCAGCACAAACATATACATTACCAAATGCTCAGCAGAAGTGAAATTGAAATGAATAAATAAATAAATCATAAACAAAACAACATTGAACATCAAAATATTTCATCCTAATCAGCCCAAATCACACACAAATGCAGTTGAAAAAAGAAGAAAATCGATCAAATGTGTGCAGAGACTGTATAAAAATTGTCATGAAAGGCAAGTACAATTATCTGGTCTCCAAAAAATGGCAAAAAATAAATAAATAAATGGAAAGTTCAAGCTCTAATGTAATTTACTTTAATACACCTTCATGTTTTTCAAAACTATGTCACCAACCCTAATTACAAGAGTTTAGCTTTTCATTTTGGTCATTCGCACCAGACTTGAACTTGTCCTTTTCGCTAGGGAAGAGAAACACAAACATTACCCCGGAGTAAAGATACAATGACAGGTAACAAACTGACTATTAGCCATTTGATTCAGGTAAAAATGTTATACTTGCTGATCATTTTAAATAAAGCTTTACATAATCCAGAGTAGTCTTTCACACAGCCAGACCCTCTGTGCTTTAGAATAAAGAGCATGATTAGTAGGATTTCTTCATTTTCCTGCATTACATCTCAGTGCTAACCTCCTGGGAATAAAATACTGTCTAATCCTGGGGTGGATGCTGAACACAGTTTCTTACACACTCACCATTCAGCATAGTACGAGTCAGCACGTTCTGGCCATACCTGCTAGAGTGGAAAACCTGCCAGGATGAGTTTTACTTTCATAGACTATACAAATACTAAGCCTGCCCAGCATCATACCTTGAAACCTAAGGTATCCACCATTAGTCTTATACAGCAATGCTCCTGATTACATAAAATGCATGCAAAAAATCGGAGTTGGTTTTTATCACGGTTTGCAACAATATTGGTTTGTGACTCGTTTCTAAATAAAATGTTTGTTTTGTTTCTTTTCTTTTTCTCTCTGAGTTTTTACTTCTGATTTGAGGTCTGCTGGTAGTCCAGCCACATTGTTAGTAGGAAAGAGATGGCTAATTTGTATGAACATTATCACTAACAAACATATTGCCTTACTTGAAACTCCCCAGTCTTTAGGTCAGCGTGTGCAGCTTTGCCAGTGAAAATACTTGTCTGACTTGTCTTCACAATCAATAAACAAGGACAGGAAACGTGAAGCGAAAACAAAAAACAAGCCAAGCTTGACGGTCAATCGTCTTGCAGACAGATGTACAGAGCAGGAGGATGGCTGCATGTATGAGGTCAAACCTTTACCTCACATTTTACATATAAGTTAACACATCAAGAATGCTTTGAAGTTACTACGATCATTCCACACTAAGCATAACATTGGAGAGTAGTATTGAATTACCTGCTGAAATAATAATATGGTGGTGATATTGTAAACAAAGCAGGAAAAAAATTATAGATCAATATTTAATAACCTATTATCAAATATTGGCTAGCAACAACAGTATGCTGATATGATGATGCAGCCTTGTTCTCATAGTTTGTCCTTGCTGACCAACATGCCTATGAAAATAAACCAATAAAAGCAGAGCAAAGCAATATAAGATGAGTTACTTTTCTCTTTGACAAGTGAAACGTATAATAATATCTCCATTACATGGATGACTGCCTTGGCTAGTGTCAGTTCAACTTTGCCTCATATAGTAACACACAGCCAAAATAGGATGTCCGTTCTATTATAAAATGTTTTTCACAGTATCGGACTGTATAGGACAAAAAAGGACTGGGCAGACAGCAAACACTTTTAAACTAAAAAGTTATATTTTTCCATATCTAAAATCAATATTTTTATAATCTTAACATTATGTCCACCAACTACCAATAAATTAGTAAAAACATTCCAAATGCAGCTTAAGTTTGTATGTGTTTGACCTACCACTCCTCTCAACAGTGTTGAAACCTGGTGTTTAGTACATGTCTTCCTGTTCCCTTAAATCTGACCACAGATTGCATAAACACATATTGCACAACTGAATTATCCCTTAAAGTGTTCACAGAATGAACATTTGACGAGGCAACGTCTCTAATAAGTCTACTTAAAACAGCTTCACAGTGTTGTTGTGGGGAGAGGAAATCAGTTCACTAGTACAGACTTATGTTCCCTTTCCAAATGGAGACCATCCCCATAGCAACTAACTATAGGGGGTAATAAGGGCACCTTTGGGAGGAAGAGAGAAAACAAAATGATGCCAACTGTAATTCCTCAGCGACTAGTCTGCTGTTTGGTGTAATGTAACCATTAAATTCCTGATTTTGTATATTTGATTTAACTTGGTTTTATTCTTACTTAAGAGCTTTACAGTAAAATTTCATGTAGGTCCATCTTTCCATGCTTTTATGTATTCTAATAATTTTTGACAAAAGCTAGCATAAAATGTTGATATTTAGATAGTTTATTGCAACTGAAATTATAATTCATAAAGGTGTAAAAAAAAATAAAGCTACTGTAAAGTCTCATTTCAAATACATTCTGTACTTACCATAAACAAAACATTTTCATATTGTCTTAAAACACTAACTATTTCTCAAAGTACGCAAGTTGATGCTTCAGAGTCACACTGTTATGCAAATAATAAGATCTGTCTGTATATTTATCAATAACTGTGAAGTTTAACACACTGCCTAACAGCAGTGCTGTGTCTACCACTGAGAATAGGCCTCTCAGGGAGGGCAGATAAAAACACTACTGAGTCTGTACAAACCTTGGTGTCAATGACCTACAGTACACCATCGCCAAAGCTTTGTTTAGTTTCTCTAGTGAGTCAGATGTAGAAGGTGATGGTAGCAGTGAGAAGTCAGACAGGCACGGGAACATTCCTGACGTGACTTTAATCTGTACCATCCCAAAGATAAAGTGATGCTGCTGCAGGTGAACCTCATGAGTTTCACACACTTCTCTCCTCTCCATCTGCATTTTTGTCTCCCTACACTTTACCTTACCTCGTTTCTTTCGCTACCTGAACCGGTCATTTAAAAGTAACCCACCACCTGCTTTACGAGTTAAAAGGATAGTGGTGATTAGGGATGCACATAAGCACTCAGCTTTGAGTTATCACACAACTCAAAAGTGTGAGGACCAATCCTGAATAATATGTTACCAACTGTATACTTGATAACACTGGCGTACATAATCTAGCAATTGATATAGGTTGCCTAAATAACACGTAATTAAAAACAGCAATAATTTCAAAGAAAAAGGAAAATGGACTCCACATTTATATGAGGCACTGCTTGTCCTGGACAACATAACATAAAGCTGGCAGCCTTAACCTATTGAAGCTCTAGGAGGTTCTTGACAGCTAACTTTACAGTTAGCGGGCGGGTTACAAAAAAAAAAGAGGCAGCTACCTAGCATAGCTAGCAATATTTTTATGTAAAGGGGAAAGCAAAATTTGCGACATAATGGAGGGGGAAATGGGAGACCGTAGGCAATGCATAAAAAAAATCTCTCATCTTACCTCGACTGTGTGTGCAGTCTGAATGTTATGGGAAGTCTAGAGCATATGGGCAGGAATTTAGTGTTGCCTTGTCTTGACACAGAAGCGGAAGTCGCTTGCAGGCGGGGCGTCAACAGACGGATGATGAACACGATCTGCAGCCAATCATATTAAAGATAAGGAACAGTTCTAACCAGTACTCTTGTAAACCAGTGACTGTAAGATGTGGTTCTAACCACACAGTCAGGGGTTCTAACCAATTCAACTTAAATGACAGATTAAGAGAAAAAATTTTTTTTATAATAATTTGTTAAATATGGGTCAACATGCAAACTGAAAAAAAAAAATACAGATTTACACAAAGGCACAACCTCATCTTCACATATTTTATTTATTCTTTTTTTTTTACTACTTCTGTATGACTTTGATATTGCAATTTTTGTTTACACTAAACATCTGAGCAAAAATAGCCTGATTTTGTATTACTTAATTATTCTTGAAAAGTGGGGGAAGTCCATGAAAGTCCCCATATCTGTTGTATCTTTTTTACCTATGAACAAAGGCTTTTTCACTCACTCAACCCCATGTTGAAGTGTCTGGAAACACTGGGGGAAAACACTTTGAAAACCCCTGGATTATTTAATATATTTTTGTTTTAATCGCATTACATTAAAGAACATATATTTATCAATCTTTAGATTTAGCCAATTAAAACCATATATATTTATGCCTCGCAACACTTGAATGTCTGCTATTCTTCAATTATTTGACTGATGTTGCACATTTGTAAAGGTTCAGGTTCATATCTCAGACATTGCTTCATTATCTTATTAGGATGGTTAACTGGACTATGAGAATGACTGGAATTTATGTCTTTGCATTGTATGCTTTTGTGGGCGTTTTATGTCACAGATTGATGGCAGTGATGAGTCATAGAAATGATAGTGATCAGAGATTACTATAAGTGATGATGATGATGATGATGATGATGTGCATCAGCATTAAATTCAATATATTTTACATTTTAATGTCTCAGTCAATTTTCATTGTCAATTTTGATAATGCTTCTATTTCTAGAATAGAAATCTTGAAGCTGATCCTTATCTTCTTTTTATATGTTTTACTGTTGTTTAACTTAAGCAAAGAACATCTGATAGGCCAAAGACAATTTTTATCTCACTTCTCTTGCGGTTTGACCTTTTGCCTTTGGGTAGCCCTGTGTCCTGTTTATGAGACATCAGTTGAACTAGAGAGTGTATTATCTCTTTCATCAATAATGGAGTTCATCAGTCACTGATATGTTTCATAGAGCTGACAGCCTGCTTAGAGAGGAACAGACGTGGCACAGAGTACGCTGTGTGATACATATTGTTAGGTAGCGGTGCATTTTCATTTTTCTTAAGCAATGAAAAGACGATTAGTTGGCTGGATTATGTAGCAGATACAAACAGTTGTCACAAAGACTAAACAAGGATAAAGATGAAAAACAACAAATATGAGAGGTACAAAGTTAGACTGTGGTGCTTAAGTCTCTTTTTTTATAGCTAAGTTTACCATTAAAGCTAGAATTGGCATAACAAAAGTTATTTCTTCAACAAAAGTTCCTTTCAGGCAGTGTGTTGCTTCTCCCTGAGTTACATAACAACCATTATGGTGTGATGAGGAGATGGAGAACAGAGAATAGGATCAGAGAGAGCAGGAGAGGAGGAGGGAAACAGGCGGAAAACATTGGAGGAGAAAATGGTTTCTATTCAGGCTCTCAGTTGGACACAAAGCCTGCTTGTACACAATTACACACACAAAGACACAGTCATGTACCATACATACTAATGCTCATGCCATCATAATGAAACCCAATTGAAACAATGGCTATGTGTTTATAGTGGTGCTATCATGTTTGCTGTACATTTGTGAAATGCTCCATTCCCCCACTAAACATAGAGTCAACAAGGTCTTCTGTTTTGATGCAAAATCTATTTTACAACTTGGTAACTTTCAACTTAGAATATTTAAAAGATTTCTACAAAAAACTTGAGTTTTTAATGTGCTACGTCCTGAAACAAAAGCAGGACAAACAGATGACTTCCTCTTCCCTTCAACATCAATAAAAAAAAACTTGAGAAGTTTAATAGTTTTCCTGTTTTCAACAAACTTCCACTCAATAATACAATTCCTTCTGGTTAAGCAATTACAGCGATCTTTATCATACAGATGAACAAATAGGGCTTTCTTTCCTTGTTCGTGGTTGTTCTCTCTACTCTGACAGTGTATGACGAGCCAATACTGCCATTCTCCCTGCTCAACACTAGATGGCAGTAGAAGATTGCTAAACTTTTCATCCCAAATATTTACACAGGAACGTTGACATGAAATTTCAACACACACAAAGACGAATTTTGAGTCTGAACCTGTATAATAGATATTTTTTTACTTCATGTTCTGTATTTTTTCCATTGATTTTCTACTACTGATGATGATAAGAAGTATTGTTAACCTACAATGTTCACCAATGAGGCATCTTATAAAAAAGCATCTCCTGGTGCTTCAAGGAATTCTTTCGCTCTGTCAATTTACCAGAATGGAGACTTTGCCTGTGCAGATAGAAGATGACTATATGACAATAACTAGATAGATAGTTATATTGATTTCCTGAACCAGCACAAATACCAGTTAAGTAAAGGGATCCATTAAAGCTGAGATATTCATAATATTAACACAGTAGCTCATCTAACAGTTTTGAACCAAATGATTGGGTAATATTGAGTGTTCGAACTATGACAGAAGTATGGGATCACTGATACTACACTGCTTTGAGAAGCCCCAAGAGAGATAGAACACTGTTAACAGGAAATTTGGGTCTCCATGTCAAGATATGTAGGCCATCCTCAGTACCCTGCAGGGAAGGAAAGCTGAGCTGACTTGATTTTCCAGGTGAAACTGGCCACATGAGACTCATTGTACTTGCATGTGACAAATTTGTTAGTAGTTAACGATGAGCTGTTTCTGTCAGTGTCATTGCTTCATTCACACTTTCAACTGCACACATCTGCTATGCTGCTTTATCTCAGAGTGAGATGAAGAATAATCAGTTGAGGCTCATAACACTGCTTCAGAACCACCTGTTTTAAGGGAAAACCTACAGTGGTTTAGTCCAGTCCAGAAATGATGAAACATAAGAATACTGATGGGGAGGTGGAAAAGACTGTTATTAAGTTGGGGAGAAAAAGTCAAACAAATATATAAGTATAGCAGATATATGCAGTTGAAAGTGTGAATAAAGCAGTGACACTGCTGATGCAGCTCATCTTTATAATCACTAACACACTGACTGCTCTCCAATTACTGGACTGAGGATAACGTGCAAAGACAGCAAGTTTCTGTTATCATTGTTTTTGCTCCCAGCAAAGCAGAGTAGAAAGTATTGCACCCTATTACCCAGACAATGAGAGGCAGATCAGGGTATTTTTCACCCATAATTAGTGAAATATTCTCATTGTATTGTGTAAGTATTTGCTGGTTGGTTGGCTGGGTTACCTCCCTCCAGTTTCACATCAAGTTCTGGATGATAGCAGGGTAATGTGAGGTCTGGTGGTGTGAGTGGGCTGTTTACTCAATGATGCTTAAATACATCTGACATCATTCCTGGCAAAAATTGTAGTTTTAGTTCTGGTATTGCCATTATTTTTTAAACCCAGTGCTGAAACTGTTTTTACAGATGTAGAAATCATCCATGTCATATGAACTACTGCTTCCCCATATTATCTTTGTAGTTGAGTTTTGTACTTTGTACCACATTGTTACTCTAGCAGGTAGACTGGAAGATGCTGCTTCCATGATTATAACGCAGAACAATTTCTACTTTGCCACCTTCCAATTTAAATAACTAAGATGAGGCTTATTTATGCTTCACCAGGGTTTGGCGGTCATGTTTTCTGCGCCGTACGTTTGTCTGTCTGTCTGTTAGCAACATAACTCAAAAAATAATGAATGGATTTTGATGAATTTTTCAGGAAATTTCCTAAACACATGACAATTGATTACATTTTGGGGGTGATCTGGATCACTGTCTGGATCCAGAAATTTCTTATTTCATTTACAGGGACCGTTACAGCTTCTCATTACAGTTTAGAAACTCAACAGACAATGCCCAGAATCATTGGGAAAAAAAGGGAAAACAATTGCAAGATGACATCATGGTAGATTTTATCATTATCATGTGGATATTCTGGATCTGGTGATTCAGAGGGTTCAAAATATAGGGGGTACTGGGTGGGCTGTTGGGATGTTTCTCAGGTGAATGACCCTATGGCTTGGCGGAGGTCTGCAATCTTTGAGTGATTCTGGTGTATTAATGCTTTTACTTTGCACAGTGGAGTTTTAAAATGTATTTGTAGATGCAGCACTGAACTGTGTTCACAGACAGTGGTTTTCAAAAATGTTTCTGATCTCATGGAGTGATTAGATGCAGGGCTCCCCAAGGGCCTGAAGATAACAGTCATTCAGTGTTGGTTTTTAACCTTGTGCAACCATGTGGAGATATATTTTTGCCAGAATTTGTGACTCTTTTCATGATACTAAGTACTGTAAACGCATAAGCACATTTTAAAGATACTATTTGATTATTCACAATTTGATTAATACAATAATGATGATAGACATTATGCTTGATTTTGGAGAGATCTGACAGCGATGAATCCAAAAATTATGTCAACATTTTATATGTTGTCTCTGTGCAGTTTTAACTTAGATGGTATGCAAATCATGGCACTCTGTTTTGGTTTACATTTTTACACAACATACTAACTTTTTTGGACCTAGTTTTGCAAGGATTTTTTTTTTATCACACTAGCAAACTTGTTAACAGGGTATCTGTATTCTGCCCCAAAATAATCATAATTTGTATATGTGCCAGGTAGGGAGGACAAACCTATCAGACTTCACAACTCTTAAAGAGAAGATACAGCAGAATATTATAAACCCAAACTTAACTAGAAGTGCTTGCACGCTGTCTTTTTTCAATTATCACTTTAATGGAAATTTTAATTTGCTCATTTACACATAAGTCAGATTCAATTCAAAACTAAAAATGACCTTATTGTGCTGTTTCTGTCATGATCTGCTCCGACTGATGTTTTGCTTTCTCCTTCTTTCAGATCTTAGGAAGTGTGAGCAGGCTCCCTCTTCTGGGCAGTAGCTATAGAGGTTTTCTCTTTCAACCAGACGCACCCTGTTTTCCATCCTCTTAATCACTGGCTGTATGGGCTCCAGGCTTCACTCTCTGTCAGATTGTCAGCTGCATGGTGTTTCCCTGTCCTGATGTGAACCCTGCCTGCAGCATACTCACCTGCTTGCTTTTCTTTTTTCTGGATCCTCTGGGTTTTCCCTGGAAGTACTCCTCCTTGCCTTTCACTGGTCATCCTCTGTATTTACTGGATATCAGCAGTCTTACCTCCCTCTCTTCAAAGGACTCCTCCCTGTTTTATACTAAGCTTCTCAATCAGTTTCCCTTCTCACACAACTGGTTATCCTGGATCCTCTGTCAGTGGAATTGACTCTTGTCTCTCCTCTATCCCAGTGACGCCATTAACTTTTGGAATTCCCTCTGGCTCATCCTCAGTGGCCATCCCATCAGTCTGTAAAATAAAAGCTGTGACTTTGAATTTCTGCGTGGTCCAGTTTGCTCCTGAGTCCGTAGTTATTTCCTGGCCTTTTGGCCCCTGACAGTTTCTGTGTAAATTATCTTTACAGATGCATTCAAAAAGCTAACAAGAAATTATTTTTCAGTTTTCAGTTGTCTACTTCACTTAGACCTATGTTGCTGATTACCACACCTTTTTTATGTAGTCCTTAGCTATGTTGCATAAGTTCTCCTCAGTTTCTTTCGCTCCTTGCTAGATCCTTGTTTTCTTTTCTCGGCTTTACTTTATCAGTTAATCCTTTTTTGAGGTTTGCTATTTTAGTTTGGTTCTAATACCTTGTTCATCCGGATGTTGAATTGCCTTTTTTCTTATAATTCTACATCCTCCTGCCTAGTAGTCGCATTTAAAAAAGAAAAAAAAAAGTGAGACAAGCAAAAAGTATGTTGCAGAAGAAATAAGAATGCAATCAATCATCTCCACTTAACACTTTCACTCTAGCTTTCTCAACTTTAAAATATTCCTCTAATGGAAAAATTATTCATTTTGGGCTTGTTGTTTGAAATGAACACAAAGACATTGATTGGACAAAAAGCTCTAAATTTCTCAGGCTCGACTGGCCAAAGAGGCAGAGAGGTCAGTTTGTTGGAGAATATGTGGCTCTATGTAAGCTGTTGGGTGATCTAACATTTGGTCTTATCTGAGACAGTTATCGGAATGTCACTTGGCAATTTACAAAAAAGGGGGTTTAATTCTTCATAAACTGATATTTCACATAAGGAATTATCCAATCACCACTTTTCATTTTGTTCAGTGTTATTAGAAGAGGGAGGGTGGGAGACTTGATACAGAAGTCTGTAATCAGCTAGCATGAGGGTTGTTTGGGTTTTCTTTAATTATTGATTAAATGCCTTTTACCACAAACTACGGATCATGTTTCAAAGATCCTTTCTGTTCAAAGTGAAATTTCCATTTAATTTGATCCCTAAAGAACATAGAATTACTATGAATGGAGCAGCAACATCGTATGACACAGACCTGATTTAGGTATTTCACAGCAGGAAATAACTGATGGCACTTTTTCTTGTAATGATTCACAGATCAGCAAACATGGCTGGAAATGATGCGTAACTATGGAATCTAGCTAATTGTGTGTGTGAAGGCTGAAACATGACACTGTTGATATGTGCACTTCCAAGCAGGTCCTACACTGCTTTTTAGTTTCAATAATGAAACTAATGCTCAGTTAATTGTTGGAGATTAAATATTGCAGGGACCCATTCTTACATATCATCTTTGGGGTTCCTATTTGCTTTATTATCTCCATATAACTTCCTGTATTAGAGAATTAAATGAGAAAAGATTCAAAGACTGTATTGGCAGGTTTTAGGAGTACTGGGTTTTATGAACACTGAAAGATTTGGACAGGGCTTGGGACAGACTTTGAGCAATGAAGAGTGGGTTAACATTCGATGCATGGCTTCCAGTAGCAAAAAAAAGAAAAGAAAAGAAAATGATGATGATGTGACAGAAGCTGCTGGATGGAGTGTAGTGTATGGGAATTACTGTCTGCACAGATTCAGCTAGTGACAAAGTAATTTGGACGGTGCTGCTCTGTATGGATGAACAGTGAACCAAAACATATTGAGAAAGCAGTTTCGTAAGAATAATCTGTCATGGCCAAGTCGACTGACTGAACTTACCTCGATCAAACTGCATTTCACTTGAAAATTAAATAAATGGCAGAAATACTCATGGATAAAGCAGTGAAGGCCTGAGAAAGCATCACAAAGGAAGAAACACATTGCAGAGATGCACATGATGAAGAAGGATTGATCCACTGATGTAAAGCTATAACTTTAGGCACAAACAACAGAAGAAGGACTATATATAAGAGAAAATACAATCTTAGGAGTGAGTAATATATGTTTATTCTTTACCATGATGAATACTGGAAGTAGGTGCAGGAATTTATTGAAATTTACATTTAGTAGTATATAAGAAAAAAACAGAGTTTATAATTTTAAGACACTGGAAAGCCAATATTTATTATGAGCACCTTTATTTTTCAACACAGCCTGGACTCTAAACAAGCTGTGTTGTCATTTCTTAGTCTCCAGGAGCAGTTCTCCAACCTTCTTAAACAACATTTCAAAGGTCTTGTTTGGATGTTGGCTGCCATTTGTTCCATTTGCTGTCAATATGGTCCCACACGGCCTCACTAATGTTGAGGTTCTGGCTCTGAGGAGGATTCATCAAGCCGTAAGACCAGCTGTCACTCATTTTCCGAGGAGGTTTTCAGTCATTTAGCAAACCTCAGCCTTTTCTCTCCATTTCTCTTACAGATGGCTTCTTGACAGTCACCCTTCACGTGGAGACAATTTCTGATGAGGCTTCAATGAACAGTAGATGAATTAAGTGAAGGGGCAGATGAACCGCTCAGGTCCTGCATCAGGTTTTTGCTGGACCTTCTCTGATTTCTCAAGGACATTACTTTCAGATATTAATCATCTGTTTTTCTTTTTTTTTTATGCAATACTGAAATAATCCACAAGTCAGTGTTCTTTGAAAATGATTCCAAGCACTGGACTTAAAATGGACCTAAATGAATCTTGAGGAATAGATTTTTGTTTCAATTTTTCCAATTCTGTAACATAAACTTCCAACTAACATTTTATAATAGCATGTGTCACGCAAATGAACTCAGATTGTAATCAAGCTGATTTGCACATAAACTGCACTTCAAATGTTTATCACTTTCTATAGCAGCCACGTGTAATTGCTTTTGCTACAGACATATAGGTTAAGAAAACAGTAAGGCTAAACTATGATTTAAATGCTGTTCATTATCTCCTTGCCCTGCTGTACGCATGGATTTTCTTGCCTTTGCTCGTCATGTTCTTCTAAATTCTCACAACGGTGGCGGCAGAGAGCTGCAGAGAAGAGATCCGCTCTCTCCTCCACAGCTACATCCCATTATCTGGGCGGAGAGAAGGGGAGAGAGATAGTGACCATAGCCACCACACTGCCTCCCTCTTCTCACCCACAATTCCTCTGAACAGGAACCGGTCCGCGAGGCTATCGAGGCAAAGAAATCCCTAGGAGAAGAAAGGAGGACAACACAGCTGGATAATTTGTAAAAACAAAAAAAATCTTTTACATCCAGCGGAAACCTGGATTATATTGGACTGTTTTTGCAGGCTTGGGACTCCGCATATCGCTTTGTCCTGTTGCTCTGCAAGCTCTCCTTGTAACAGGAGGAGTGATCTCCTTTTGTGTTCCTCTGCAGTTTATTCACACTCCAACTTCTGCCGCCTGTTTCAGAAAATAGGGGCTTTCGTTTCTGCTTTACTTGTGTCGTCCTAAACGGAATGAATGACAAAAACAAAGGAGGTTGATGTCCACAACTCTCCGACTCACCTCCTCTTTGCCTCGCCCAAGGAACGGAGACTCCATCTCCGGCAGAAGATGGAAAGCGGAGGCGGGACGGAGAGCTCGGACAGCGGCCAGGCGCAGCACGGGGTGTCCGGTAAACATCACCTCGGATCTGTTGAGCCCTCTGCGATGCCGCCCGCTCCCCCTCCAGGCGAGAAGAAAAAGATAAACCGGGCCCCTTCCCCGGCGAGACCGAAGGATGTGCCCGGCTGGTCGCTCACGAAGATCCGCGGAGGGATTGGGACCCCAACTCTGAGCGTTAAGCCCGGAGCCATCCATTTGGGTAGCCGTATTTCCAGGCGCAGCCCCGTGGGAAGTCTGTCTGGAAAGGACGGTAAAGCGGAGAGAGGTGGTGGGAAAACGGCTGGAAAATCCTCCTTCTCCGGCGGCATGCTATCCAAGACCTCAGCGTCCAAGGCGGCCAAAAACACCAGCGGACGGAGGAAGGTGTCAGACGCTAGCATAGGATCCGATGATTTATCCAAGGACTCTGGATGCGCCCCTGGGAAGCTCTCCCCGACCGACAGTAGCTCCGAGCTATCGGACTGCGCCTCAGAGGAAAACAAACTCTCAACGGACGCTGTGAGCAGCGACGCCGAGTCAAGGAGCAGCCGGGGCGGCGGGCCAGACGCAGAGAAGCCGCTCAGAGATGGCGCGTTGACGGACAGAGCTTACCAACAAGCCGCTGCGAAGACTACCTGCTCCAACAGTGGAAAAGATGACAAGGACCGACTGTCTCTGAGCATGGAGACCGGCGAAGGCAGCATTTCCCTCGGCGAGGAGCGATCGGTTACCTCGTTTGACAGCAGGGTGCCTGCCAGCACATCCTTGGCATTTTCAGACCTCACAGAGGAGTATATGGACAGCATGCATGAGGAGTTTATCAGGGAAATAGAAGAGCTGAGATCTGAGAATGATTACCTCAAAGTAAGTGCAATACATTTTCTGAAATGTTGCTATGATTTGCATAATTAGTTGATTTGTTTTCCGAGTCTGCTTAACCCACGAATTCTCATGATGTCTCACAAAGATCAGATTCTGCATTAGGGATCCTCAAAAAAAGGCCAAATAATTCTACAGTTTTACTATAGGCTATTTCATTGTCATATTTTTCTCCATAATGCAAAAAGAAAACCCCTTTTTGTCTGGTCTATACTGAAATCTGTTTACTTTATTCTCTAGCTCACTCTGACTTCTTTGCCCCCTATGTAGAGATTCCTTTGGATGCCTTCCAAGGCAACTCATTACAGGGATGATGATGTTGAGTATAGTCTGCAACCTTAGTGGCACAAGACCAAATACAGTGCATGTTGTCTTGTAGCCATAGAATACCACGTTTCACATGGAAGAAAGTTAGTTATTTTGTTGAGCAGATTGTGGCTCTTAAAAAAACTTAGTAGTTGATGTTATCAGATGCGGTTCCCATGCTCTCATGAGGATGTTGTCAAACAATAAAGACTGCAGTGAGATCTGTCCCACTCTCCCTTATTGCAGATTTCCCAGGGTTTTTTTCTTGGTCTGTTTTAAAAATTAACAATCATGTTTGTGAAGCCTTTTAAATAAGAGAAATTCAGATTTGTGTCAGTTGTCAAGCACCCACAGACCAGCATTTAAAAGAACAATGAAACCATAACTTATCTAAATTATCTCAAGTACTTTGACTCAGTGGGATTACATGTCATCGAAAAGACTCTCTCAGGTCCCATAGAATGCCCGAGGGCAGTAAATGTAATAAAACTGAATCCACTGGTCAAGCCTGCCTTGAGATTGATTAATTAAGGGAAGGATCAATTAGGGAGCATGTCCTGAAGGATTCAGTAGCACTGACCACACAAGCCAGTAATTGTCAGAGATTGATTGGAGATAGTGTTGACTGATCAGTAGCCCATGCCTTTAGGCTATCTACAGTCATTCATTTATTTATTTTCCCTCCCCTGCTGGATATTCTGTCAATGGTATTTTTTTGATTCTTGCTCATCACTGCTTTGTTTTCCTGTCTTTTTGTCCTCCACTCTATATTTTTCTACCCTGAAGATGGGTTATGTTGTAAATTGACCTCAACTGAAAAGTCCCAAACCACAAAGTATATAGAGATAAAGTCTGATAAGACGTCCATTCTGAAAATGATTCAAATAAGTTATCTTGATTTTCATGACATTACAGCATCACTACTGCTGAATCTGAATCTGCTATTGGCAACAGTGGAAAGACCTGTAGTGGCAGCTTTTGGAGCAGTTTTTGCTGCTGTATACTGTATAGTTGGTGACTGAAGGTAGGGAAGATAGCTACCACACTTGACCACAACAAAGCTTCATGGGAGGTTTCGCAGCTGAGTAAATCTGGCTTTGTCTGTTGTTGCAGCTGTGGGGGGGACACCTGGTTATAAATCGGATCACAATACACCATTGATGTATCAGACTCCCTGACCTTGTTTTTAGATCATTCCTCAGTTTTTTCCTCTTCATTTGTTTGGATGCATATTGATTCTGGTTTAGACTTAATACTACTTCTTCACTTCAAGCATCTAACTGACTCTCACTAATTTTGACTTCAGACAGAGCGAGTGTGTTTTTTTTTACATCACTGTGAAGATCTTTTGTTCTGGTCAAATGTGCCACTTGGCATCTAAACAGTCCAGCTGACACCTATTTCTCCTCATACTTCCCCACAGCTAGAACACACTTATCAATAGGCGGCATGCAAAGCAGTTGTTAAATTGTTTAACACAATTATTATGTTAAAGTGTCTTTCACTCAGCATACAGTTCAGCAATTAATTGAATCATCACTCGGGTCCAGAAAAATAACTTTTAAGCAAGGAGGCGTTTAGTGTTTGACCTCATGCTGCAGCTGGACCTTGCACTTTTACAAAGACTTAGATTTCAGGACTTTAATTGTTTTCAGAGCGTCTGTCCTGTGACTACAATTTTAGGGAACAGATGAGATCTGTGGAGTTTGAGCAGGCCAACTCAGCACTATGTCCTTCAATATTAACAGTATTTTACACAGCAAACAAAAACCTCAAACAGGTAAACAGGTTTAAGTACAAAAAAAGGTGGTATTGAGAGTAACATTTATTGATATTCAGCCCACACTTTGGAGATGGCAGCGATGCCAACCATATTGGAAGGCAAAGTAGCCTGTCTGGGAGGAATCAAGCAACTTTGGCATCACTGTGAAGATCACTCAGATCCCATCTGGGAAAATTAGCACCAGTGTTAATTCTATCTTTTATTTGCTAAATTATCCCATAATAGCTTCACTTTTTCAAGTTTTCGCTTGATGAAGTCACTAAACTAGGTAAACACTCGCAATAAATGTAGCAGAATATTCAGTTAATACCCTTATACATTAGCAACAGCTGCACAATTTGTCTGATCGGGTGTTTTTCGAAATTTGCTACTGATGATGACTCTCGGAGAGGACTGTTTTCATAGCAGATGTGTGTGCACTCTGATTTTCTAACATCAACTTGTCTGGGTGTTCAACATGACAGCCGATTGGTTGATTTCTTCTCCTGACTGGCTGCTTGCTCACATGACAGAGACAATCTTCCCTATTCTTCCTTAGTTAGCTGTAAAATCCAGGTCAGTGGACCGACTCTGTCTCTCTCAGTCTCTCGCCACATTAACTTACGATTCCCTGGCTTCATGGCCCCACTTTTTAAATCTTTGGTGTCATGTTTCGTCTTCCTCATCCACACGTCTTCATTTCTTTCAGTCTGTTTTCCCAGCCATGTCATTTCTACACATTTCCCTTTTATTCTTTCTTTTTTCTACATTTTCCTCTTCCCTCCCTTTTCTTTCATTTGATAATTTACCCAGCCTGTCTTTCACTTTCCAACTTTCTCTTTTGTTTCTTTTATTTCCATTCCACCTCCCTCTCTCCTCTGTAGCAGTGGTCAGTGGTGTGCACATTGCTTCTTGCTGCAGTCTGTTTTAGCTCCGTCAACAAATTTCTCCCTGATGATATCTTGCAGTTGTGCACACATTGCTGCATTTTAATCCATCACAGATTACATTGATTGGAAAAATATTTCTGTTTCTTTGGATGATAAAAGGCACAGGCGCATCCTGCCCCGTGTTCTGTCTCAACTTACTTTCATATTCCATGCACACACACCTCCCCAGAGCTCGTTGTTGCTACAGTAGCTCTGCAGAAGCTGACCCACATTCTCCACTGTAGTAGATTATGACAGCACTACTACTACTACTACTACTACTACTACTACTACTACTACTTACATACATACATACATACATACTTACAAGCACTTGCAAGCTCAGCTTTGTGTTTCACCACTCTTCCTGTCCCATAAAGACGAGTGATCCCGACTTCCTTTTATGCTTAACAATTTTGCTGCAGACATTTTTGCTACAGGAGCTGCACCTTAGATATAATTCAAAGAGATGATGCAATTCAGGCTGTGGGGCTGTAATGAATAATTGATCTCTATTTGTCTAAAAGAGAGCTGGATAGCAACTCAACTGCAAATCAAGACGGAATAATTTCTGTTAGTGATGTTTTAATCTTGATTCACATCATTTACAAAGATCTACTTAGATTTTCCTCGAGTGAGGATTTTTGTCTCCTTTTCTTTGCTCTTGATTCTTTCTGATGGTAATGCCGACTATTAGCTAGACCTTGACCTTTGACCTCCCTGGTGGTACCTTATGGTTGGGAGAGAAAGAAAAGAGACCTTACAGCATTGTGTTATATTACTCTGTGCACCATCAGGCTGCCTACAATATTTAGTTTAGTGTTGTCTGGTGACCCCTTTTGTCTCACTTGACAGATTATTACACAGCAGTGAATCGTAAAAAGACACTAATAGCTACACAATCATTAGAAATGATGAAAACGAAGATGTGGAGACATATGACTGTGAGCAGTGATTGATGGAAGAGATTTCTAATCTTGAATGATTTTTTTTATCCGCCTTTCATTCATGACATTTCATTAGCTCCCGGTAAATCAAGAAGGATTCTATTATGCACAGATAACATCGTCATTTCCAATCAAATGTTCAGTTGCAGGTCTCTACTAAACATAATGGTCCTCTCTGAGCAGGTTATTACATGTGACGTTAGAACTTATAAAACTTCTCTCCTTCACCATTTCCAGGATGAGATGGAGGAGTTGCGGTCTGAGATGCTGGAGATGAGGGACATGTACATGGAGGACGATGTTTACCAGCTGCAGGAACTACGGCAACAGCTGGAGCAGGTACGTATGCAAGTAGATGGGCATGTCCGGTGAGATTTGCTGTATCTGTGTTCTCGTTTTCTTGTGGTGTATTGGCTTGGAAAATTTGAATACGGTATGTAAAACATGTAGAGGCTGTGAAAAGTTTTACATCAGGTAAGTAAGAGAAGAGGGTTATCATTTGAATATCATCTTTGATCTTGAGGAATGCAAATTCCCAGTGTGTGGTACGATCATAATAGTGTTACGCTTCAACTTGAGTGACCTCTTCTTTACATTTATTGTGTGTGAAAGGTAACAGTGAACACTTGATAGTTCCAACTATGAGGAGGTAACATTAACCTAATTACCTTAGCCAGTTCCCTAAAGAGTCGCTAACACAAACTGTTTATATCATTTTAAATTGGCCAATTACTAGAAGTGATGCTAACATTCGTAGAAAATTAACAATAAAAGCCGAGAGATGAGCATGAAAAGTCCAATTAAGAGTGTACAAACAGAATAGGTAAAAACTTCCTATGGAAGTAGTTGGAGGAAGTGGTTCCTTCTAAAACCCCAAATTTCACATTTTAGGCTTTTGCCATCTTGATTACTTTGAAACCAGATTTCATGAGTGAAGGATGGATTTGATTAAGAATCTTTGGACACAATGCACACCTGTACAACTAATTTACAAAATTACCATCCCATACTAAAAAAAGTTAAACTTATTATTGAGATAATTGAAATTTTCCAACCCAATGAAACAGCCCATGCTTTGTGTTTCCACTTTGTCCTCAGTAAATTCTTTGCTGGAAACTATAACAGCCGATGTTAATGATGCTTTCAGACTTTTCTAGCCATCTCCCACCAGCAGTAGCATAATGGCCAAAGCACATACCTGAAAATCCCTTTTATGCAAACCTGATGGCTGAGTCTGCTTCCTTAGCAGCACCCTCACTGTAGTGCCATCCCCTTGACTGATGTGGCTCACAATATTTTAGGATTAAACATGATTTTGCAAAGGAATACTTAAATATTTTTTTACACTTGAGTCATAGATCGAGCTCCAAATAATGCTTGTTTATTCAATGTCTTCTGCTGTATTGCAATGACTGTTGCAAAAGCACTGTGAAGTTAATGGGGTAGCAAAGATGGCGCAGGCAGTTGACACCAAGCAGCATCTACTGACGCAGCCTCTCTTCCTCAGGCAAACAAAACCTGCCGCATCCTGCAATACCGGCTGAGGAAGGCAGAGCGGCGCTCTCTCCGAGTGGCCCAAACTGGGCAGGTGGACGGAGAATTGATTCGGACACTGGAGCAAGATGTAAAAGTAAGTGTTATGAGTTGGAAATGAGTAGATTCATGCAAAATCTGAGAAAGATTTTCCATAATATCTTAAACAAAGTGAGATATTGGGAATCCATTTTTTGCAGTGTTTTTTTTTTCTTTTTTTTTCTATTTTCTTAGCTTATAAAGCATGTTGCTTGATTAGAGTGGTTTCAGTTTGACCCAGTAAGCTATCTTGTTAATATCGCTTACCAACTTCTACAAAAGTACAGTGGTAACAATTACAATTAAAAAAAGAAAATCTAGCTTGTTTGCTAGTTGAATAGCTTTTAAATCAATTTAACTTCTGCTTGAAAACTGCCTTCCATGAATTAAAAAGACTTTTCTGAGGAAAAGCGGGTCTTTACAGGCCCAGTTTCAGCCTGACATTTCTGGATTAGAATTCTGTTCTGTTTTCATTTTATTGACACAGTGTAAGCCACGGGACGGTCCCGGGACTGTGTTATAGGTAGCAAGTAGTACTAACTCTACCAATGCTACTAACACTTTCACAGAAATGGTAAACATGTCATTACTATAGGACTGTCAGTTGACCTCACATTTTAACACGCGCGTACATATCAGTCATTAAGTCTCTTGAGGAATCCCCCATAAAAGAATCAGTTGACACAGACACAGAGGCATGGAGACATGGAGACATGGAGACAGTAAATGCATACTTAACAGTAGGTGCACTCAACAGACATCCCAGTCATGTCAGGAATGCTCGATAAAGAACTTTTCCCCATTAACATACTGAGCTCAAAGTAAAGGGTTTTAGTGCGTTTTGACCCTGGACTGGTTGCTCTCTGCTAAATTTGCAGCCTTCCACTGACATTTTCCAAGTTGATGAGGACACAATGAGGCCTTTATATACTCTGCAAGAGAGTGTGAGAGTGAGACTGTGATATCACTCGCTGAGGGATTTCTGCCTGCTGCTGCTGTCTATCTCTCAGCTGCCGTCTCCCCATCTGGTTGTTTTTTGGAGAAAGGAAAGAGGAGGGAAATAAGGATGGAAAGGGGAAGGATGAGTCTACATCCTGTGTGTCTGAGGGTGTAAGTGTGGTTGAGACTGAAAGGGGAGGGAGAGAGAGAGAGGTATGGCCATAGTTTGAAAATTTGAATTAGCCAATAAGAGTGGTAGGATGGAGCAGGGAGGAGAATGAAGATAAAGACTACAAGACAGAAATGGAAAGAGGGAAACTAATAAAAATGAGATGTGAATAAACAAAAGGAGAAGTGGAAATAACTAGCTATGTGGTTTTAGCGTTTGATCTGAGAACTGGCTTCAATTGATGTTGTTGCTTAGAGATACAGATAGGAAGAGTGATGTCAGGAGTGATGGAGAGAACAGAACAGCAACATGTAAAGAAAACTATGTTCATCCTGCATCTGCTGACGCCATTATCGAAGACAACATAGGAAGCTGGAAAAAATACTCAGCTTGGAGACAAGTCAAACCTCTCAGTGTTTCTCTCACAACACATGGCTGTGTCTATGTGGCGGCAGGGCCACAGCCTCGGACTGCAGGTCAAATTACGCCACGCTGTCCTGTGTGTGTGTGCACGTGTGTGTGTGAGAGTATCTGCCCGTTTGAATGCATTAAGCTCTTACTAAGCTTCTCCTTTGCTCGTCTCTCATAGTCACTCCTTTATTTACTCTAGTTTCGTCATCATTATCCTTATAAAAACAGACACTCAGTCCTACTCAGTCCTGTGACTCAACTGTGCTGGAAAATCACTTGGATGATAGTAAAAACAAAAGTACAACAACGATAAACAATAGTTACAGCTGTAAAAGCTCAGGATTCCTTACTTCGAACAAAAACGCTACATCACGTGAGTGCATCAGATATTCAGCACTGCACAACTTCTCCATTTGGTGAAAAAAAGCTGAATTATCCATTTGTGCACATACAGCATTTGTTATGTTGCCACTACATATGTGTGCATTTTCAATTGTTTAATTTTGCACATGCACCCTAAACATAGATTCAAATATTGCATTGCACCAATCATATTGGAGCTACGGCTTCTTGCATGTCTGCATAAAAAACAGCGAAGACCGTCCTGGCAATGAAAGAGGAGGCATGTGGAGGAGAAAGAGATCTGTAAAAGTTTGTTAAAGTCTAAAATGATTTAACTTAACAATGATAAACAGCACTGGTTGTAATTGTTGTGATCGTAATTATTGCCAAATAGTTAGGGACATATCTGGAATCTGTGGAAACACTGACTTGAGTTATTCCGGTTTAATTACTGTGATTAGCAGTTGTTGTGGAAATGAATTGGTCTTTTATTCCCTGAAAAAAAAAAGAGGAGCGAGTTTATATATTTAAACTGAATTTAGAATGAAAAATAAAGTTCTGTGCTGAACAAAGACTGATAGTTGAATATTGTCTTTAGCTCCTTTTCCATTAAACCAAAAATAGGTCGATTTGCTAGAAAGTTTGATGAAAACTGAAGAGGAACTGCAAATGACTTGACAGTTGTGTACAATACACAGAGGATCAGTGAGTGAAAAACAACAGATGTTTTTTTTGTAAAATACAAATATAGATGATTGTTTTTTTTAACAACAAAATGCACTACTTACTTGAGCCAAAGTTTTTGTTTGACACACCCAATGTTTCACATATCATTGTCCAAGTTGACCTTAAATGCTGAGCTGATCTGTCCTGAGCTACTTTGTGAAGGTAAGGGGCTTAACTACCGTTGATGCTTTAGGTTGCAGATTTGATGACTCACTCACATGTAAATGCAAACAAATCAGCAAATATAGACACGCAAACTCTCCCCCCTCTGATCCTTCCACTCCCACTCTGTCTTTCCTGGTCTTCCTTAGAATATGTTTAATCTTTCTCATGGCCTTTTAGTTCTCTTTTAGGGAGAATGTGGGGTCTGATGAAAGTGGTTATTTTATTGGAAAAAATACAGAGTGAGATCTGAGCAAATGATGAAATAAAAAGATGTTGGCTGTGTGGAAATGTTTCACGTAAATATTGTGTGACAAACACATCTCCTGATGTATATCACATGCTCTTAGTTGTGTCAGTTGTGTGTCTCTTGCTTGCATATGACTTTGTGACAGTGTTTTCGTGTGTGTGAGACAGCAAGATGGGGTTTTTTTCTGTGGGATTTACAGCCATCACGGTCTCCATGAGAATTTCTAACATCATTTCCTGTCCTACTCACACACACTACTCTCATTCCCACAGGCTGCAGACATCTGGACACACACATACACACACATGACTAAAGGAAATGGTTGTTAAGATTCTCATGAGGTCAACACTGCAGTACTTCACCAGATTTCCAGAGACCATCAGTTCTGCATTTGCCTTAAGCAGTAGATTTTTATCTAATATATTGGTATCTTTTTTGCCTGAAATGAAGTAGGATATTTAGAAGGAAGAATTTGTTATATTTTCAGGGGAAGAAGCATCAAACACATACAGTAGATATATTTACTTATGGCTTATCTGGTAATTGATAGGATGATAGTTTCATGTCCTTGCTTTCAGGAATGAGAAGGATTCAGAAAGTGTTAAAGTCTAATGCTCTCAAGTCTTAACTCAGTGTGGCCAAATAAGGACAGAGAACATGCCTCTTTAGGATTGAGTGTAAACCAGGACAGTTTTATGTTATGTCTAATATTTATGCTACATATGGAATCTGTACGGCCTGTGCTCTTCCAGGTTTCTGCAGACCCACAGGAAGTCTTAAATCCTCTAGAAATAAGGCTCTAATTTGTCATTAAAGGACTTAAATTCATGTTGTTTTAAAACTATTACCACTGATGAAAATATGATTCTTTTTTTTTTATTATGAGCAGAACTAAACGATTTCCTATTTGCTGCTGTTGTTAGTGCAATTAGCAGCCAATGTATAAGTAATGGGAAAATGTGTAAATTTAATAGAAAACGGCTGGAAAAGTCCATGCTTGTGTTGTGGTTTAAGTTGGTTCAAGACTCTGAAGCTTTAAAGCTGTTTGTAGTTTGTTGAGGTTGTTAAAACTAGAAGGCAATGAGTTTAAATCAAATGAAGAATCTTGGTTATACCTTCAATTATAATTCGCCTCTGAAATAGAAACAGTAAATTTATAAATAAGATTGCATATTTTTGCTTATCTGTTCATTCTCATTGGTTGTGCCATTCTTTCAATACTTTTTTTGCACAGAATTGTCCCTGATTAATATGTAAATGTGTGCTTTTATTTATTGCCAATTTGTGTTGCTGTGAAATCAGTCTTAGAGTTACTTCTGAGTGGCATTAAGAAAGTCAAAAGTGCCTGACTTAACCTGCACAAACCCAGTTTTCACAAAATTTCAACTATTGTTTTTCTTTTTTCACACAGTTAGTGTTAGTTTGATATACATTTAAGTTTTCTTTTGTAATATATCTTATAGTTATCATGGCATGATCTATAACTCCTATATAGTAAATTGTGTGTTTTGTTGATGTTATACAAGGTTTTTAAAGAGCATTCTGCATGCGTTCAATCAACAGCTATAGGGGCCCTAATTGTGATAATACCCCTAAAACGTCAGACTACAAGTTCTAAAACTGTAGCCTTAACATCTAAAAATATGGAGGGATTCTGAAGGCAGGGTGTTTTGATAATATGACTGCATTTGCAAGGCACTGCTCTCCCACTGGTCCTCATAAAGATAGAGACATAAGAAAACACATGCACAAAGTCATTAGATTACAGGCTGGAAGCTGCAGCATCCGGTACGTTTATCTGAACAGGGCCAGAATCCAGCTTCATCTTCATATGTTATGCGGTGTGTGTGTGTGAGATAGAGACGGAGCTAAAAATGAACTCATTTTAGTTGGTTTACTGTAGGAGCTCAAATAAAACATTCCTCTTGCATCCTTACACATCTCCCCCCGACTGTTGCACCATGTGTCATACACACTAGAAGTGCTGTTTCCATGCAAGCATCACACAGTAGATCCTGCTGACAGTAGCAATTGTGGTTTCAGTTTGTGTGCATGTGTGTGTAACATGATGGTTTTACACTATGATTTATTTGCCCCTCCCTGACTGCCTTACATCAGTATTATGAATCAGCATGTAATTAGAACGTCGCTTGTGCTGACATAGCCCCCTTTGAAGGTTTTAAAGCTTATTACCAGCTGAAGATATTCTGCAAACACTGTTGATATTGAAGCAAACACCGTGGTGAGATTCATGCATTTGTATTTTCATACATTACATTTTAATTCTAATATGACTCGAGGTACAGCAGCGCAAACTACACAAAAAAGGCCATTCATTTGAACTCTGAGTCTTAGTAAGGTTTTATAATGATTTAACCTCTTACTTAAAAAAAAATTGTAGTTGGCCTTTCACACATATTAGAAATAGTGTTATTTTACTACAGCATCTAGTTAGAGAAGAGAACACAGTTGTTCCTTAGAACTATACTGTTGTGTTTTTAGTTTTTATAAAACCCAGTAAACTCTAGACATACAGAGTAGTGCTCTTATGAAAGAATTATTTCGAGCCTGTACTACAGGCTGTGAAAGATGGATGCAACCAGTGTGATATCATACGTTGGCTATAGATTTGAAGCCTAAGGTTTTTTTTTCTTTTTTCCCAAAAGTCAAAGTTGTCATTGTTTGAATGGGAGGATGAAGCTGAACCTGTAAACATCATACATGCTTAAATAGTATTGAGTTAAAAGTTAGGAAGGTTTTTTCTCAGAGCAGTCGCTCAGTCCCGGCTCTCCAACCCACTTACTAAGGACGAAGAGTTCTTGGGGAAGATGATGAATTCCACGTGGTTTCTCGAGTGTTAATTAAGCCCCTTTCAGACTTGCTCTGAAAAGCGGTAATGTTGCGGACTTTGTCTTTTATACTGTTTGCATTCAGACAAACGTTCTGCTCTTTTACCTCGGAGCTGTAGCGGACATTTACCGGCTAGCCCCCATGTCATAAGAGTGGAAAAGTTGCGGCACGTCGTTTTGCCTGAATGCAAAGGAAATGTTCCGGACAAGTCACAACACAAAGACGTCTTACCTTGTTTCGACAATGAACATGTGAACGTAGTGGTCGCAACATTAAAAGTCGACGAGGAAGTGATATGTTTGAAAAGACAACTCCGGTAAAAGAGCGGATGGACTTTACCGCACATATTCTGCAGTGCAAGTCTGAAAGCGGCTTTAGTGTGTCAATGATAATGTGCACTATGCATATCATTACAAACCATGGTATAAATATGTGAGTGGTAGATTGTGGTTCCTGCTGTAAAAATTATGAGTAACCAACCACACTAGAAAATATTGATGCAGTTAATTGACCATTTACATGTCTAATGAAGCATAATTTGCAAAATGAGCATTGTGTTGTATTGAAGAGAACACAACGGTAACAACTAAGACCACATATAGTCACTATGAAAAGGTTTATTGAAGTAAAAAAAAAAAAAAGCTGTGAATATATCTTTTCAGACTACACAATTGGATTTCCACAGAGCTCTTTAGAAAGAATATGAATTGGCTTCATTTATCAGACTTAGAGGTTAAGTACACCTTATACATACAGTCTATATGCCATTCCCAGTGATGGTTGCCAAGTAATAATTGGACAACTGATACATTGTAGAGTGATTTAAAAAATAAGGATCAGTGATGACATGATTAGATGATTTATTGATTGGCACACTCTCAGAAAATCACCATAAGGACGTTTATCAGAAAGGAATTGTTAAAACAAGAATTAAGTTCTCTGATTTTTTAAATGTCAGTAAATAAAACATACAAAAAGGGACTAATGTGTAAAATCTATGGCATTTTACTATCTTTATGTTGTTGCTTACAGAGTAACTGAGGAGGTAAATCTATTATTAGAATAATTTCCTTTAACAAGTCCTGCTTTAGTTCTAGTAATACTCCTACAATGTAAGGGCTGTTTCTACCATCTTGGATAGTTTCATGTATGAATGCATGAATAAAGGGATGAAATTATGTTTGGTGGTATTGGAGGTGAGATCACGCTTTTCCGACTGTCAAACAATGTGCCAAAGATTGTGGAAATTCATCACATTCTGACACCCTCCTGCCACTTCTCTTCGTCCCTCCCTTTCTCTTTCTCTTTCTCCCTCTCTCCAATGATAGACGATCACAGGTTGAACTAGAACAGCTGTCACGCCATGACTCTCTTTCTCCCTCACACTTATGGTTTTATATTTAGACATGAAGCACGCCGCTAGTGATGTAACGTCCTCTAAATGGATGTTTGCAGGCCACAAAGCCGGACAAATGGGGAAAAAAGGTCAACAGCATCAACACTAAACATCAGTAACATGCAGGGCTACCTTAGGGTTACTGGGAGTTTCCTGCAAAATGTTCCCACCTTTCAACTGGATTCTCTTTGAAGTTTAAAGCAGAAATCATAACGCATGTATGCTTTACACGTTCATCTGCACATTGTGAGAAGTTTCAGTATCATGGTAGGGTTCCAGGGCTGGAGATAATGACAGCACTCACACAGAGTCAGTGATTCACTGATGTAATAAAAAACCGTGTCTCACTTTATTGTCACTGAACCAAAAATCTGTCAAGTCTTTCAAGCTGTCATTCATAAATGTGTACACACACACAGCCTTTGAGCTCAATGACCATTTTAGGTTTTTCTTTAAAATGTATATCTCAGAAATTGTGATCAGGATACAGTACTTTGTAGATAAATTCTACCCATGCACAATGTGCAACTTCCTACAATATGATGCATTACAGAAAGTTAAACTCTGCTCTATAAAAGGGCTTGAAAAAGAGCATTTTCTTAAAGTGCTTAGTTCTGCACTATTATGTTGCTGGTTCTTAAATGTTTTAACTCTAACTTTAATTTTTTATCTAATTCACAACAACAAAAAGTGATGCATGCCAGAGATGCACTGAAAGAGGGATAGAGACAGATTAAAGAAGCACTGGTGTGATTCAGAAACGCTCCCTATCTGTCTGTGCAGCTACAAGCTGATTCTGCAAGACTCCCCCCCCCCCCACCACCCAACCCCCATGCTAAACTGATGGGTTCAGCTATATGGTAGGCAGTCGATTATTCTACAGAGAGACACTTTGTAAGCATATTTCTTTTCTCATTAAAACAAACAATACACTTACATCCAAGGTTGGCTATAAGATCTTAGATGCTTTTCAGTTCCACTTGACTCATCGTTTCCCAACATGAAGCGATAGTGGTTTGTAACTTGGTAAACAACACAATGATCCATAGCGCAGAGGTACATGAAAAGAAAATAATCATTTCTGTCAGATTCTTGCATCAGTATAAATGATGTTTTTATTGTATTTTATAAGTAGAATGGCTAAAACACAGGATAATACCCAATCCATCAATAAAACTGATTCCAGCGTGTGTTCAGCGAGAAAAATGTTAATGTTATTTGTGGCTCTGGAGAAATGCAACATCATGGAGAACTCACTCAAAATGCTTTTAACCATAAAGTACATTTAAAAGCAACAAACGACTGCTGAGTGGATTTTTATAAATGTGGACAGTCACAGTTGATTCAATTCAAGGAGCAGGGTCAGAGAGGATGGACAGAGGCTTTTCTAAACTTCGCCCATCTCCTCCCACACCAGAACCCATACATTTTTCAGTACATGATACAGGTTCCTCTGTTTGCTGTCGGGCTAAACTGAGTTGTCCCCTGGCAGTACGCTGCAGCCACCCACATAGTCTAAGAAGTTAGAGCAAATTAAATCTGGTTGAATGCATTTCTTTATGAATACATAAACATAAGCCAAAACTTTATGACCATCTGCCCAAAATACAGTTCTCCCCATATATGTTGCCACAATGGTTCCAACCTAATCAGGCATAATGCTATAAGATTTCTGATGTGCCCTGTTATTGTTTTGTATATATTTGTTTGAATGCACAGCCCTTAAACCCTGAAAGTTGTGTGATGAAGCTGCTACAGATCGGACTTTCCAGCAAATATTGTTATGTGAGCCCCCCAGGCAGCCCTCCCAGCCTTGCCTGGGGGGCTGGAGGTTCTGCACTACAGCCCAATGGCTGTGGTGCAGACTCCGGCCTGCCCTGGTCTGGGTGGGTTCAGTGGTGGCCCCCTCTGTGGTTCTGGGTGGGCTGGCTTATGGTGTGGAGGGGTCCCCAAGACATTGTTTCCTCACTGCAGTGTCAGGCCTGATATTTCTATTGACTTTTATCTATTAAATCTTTTTTTTTAAATTGTTTTATTTCACATTCAGTTAAGAGGCAGTCACTAGGGATGGGATTCATGTTTGTATAGATTGAGGTCGGGGTGGAGGGGTGGGGAGAGTGTACATGTGCTTTGTGTGTTTGTGTGTGTGAGTACGCATGTATTATTGTGTGTGAAAGAGATAATGAGGTGTATGTTTTAAATTTCTGTTACTGTTGTATGAAGGTTTAAAATTCTTTTTTTCTAATTGATTTAACTATGTAAAGCACTTTGTGTTCCTTCTGCATGAAAAGCACTTCATAAATGAAATTGGATTGAATTGAATGTTTTTTTTAGTTAGATTGCAGCTCTCATGATCTTCACATTAGTCTTCTTTCTGATTCATTTGACTTGTCCAATATCAGACTCAATTGTCTGTTTCTTTATATGTGTCTAATTTGAAAGTTAACTGTTCTTACAGGAAGTGAAAATTTTATAAAATTATCTCTTGGAAAAAAAAAAAGAAATCCAAAACTGAAACTGCTCAAGGGAAAATGAACATCAATGTTCTTACACACAGTGGTTTTATTTCCATAACGGTCATCAGTGCAACGACTTTCCTCCCTTTAGATGTTATCAGAAGGGTTTTCACAAGCAGCCAGTTCAGTGTGTGTGTGTGTGTGTGTGTGTGTGCTCGTGTGCATGCTGATAGGAGGATAACAGGAAGAACAAGACCCCAGTTGTTGACTGCAATCAAACACACACAAACACACAGTGGTTGTGTGCATGAAAAGACCCTTTTGATGAATAACTCCGACTTGTAAAAATGACGTGGCTGTTTGTCCCGTTGCCTGAGTGTGTGTGTGTGTTTGTGTGTGGATTTATGTGTTATGTGTCACAAATGAATAACGGGACAGTCAAGAAACCCTTACCCTGTCTTTTTCTGTTGGTTTTCTGTCTTTCTCTCTCACCTGATGTTATATCCCTTTGGCAAAAATCATTCTTTACCTCACACACACACGCACACACTTTAACTGCCATCTCTGAGAACCACCGAGTGAATTCTAATTACATCCTAAAGCTCTGTTGCTGGGTAAAATCGCAGCTTCAATGGCGTAGAATTCCTTCACGTTTTCCTTTAACATAAAAGAACAATGCAGCATTTAGTAGGAGTCAAAAGACTTACAATGGAGTGTTGAAGAGGAGATGTGAGGACCGGAACAGAGAAGCTAAGAACTTGCATGAGGTTAAAACGTCTTGTTAACTCGTGCAGACCTAAAGCATCAGTTAAAAGTACCCTTAAACACCCTTGAATCTCAGGATTGTTTAAAACCAGGCTTCCAGCACGGGGTTTTCACAAAAAGTTGAAAAGTGAAGACAAGAATTTAACTGCTTCGATCCAGTAATGGTAATAGTGAATCACCTTTTGAAAACTCAGAAAGCTTTGAACTGACAAATTAACAACTTGTCTGTGGCTTTTTTTTTTAAGTGAAAAACAGTATTTTAAAGTGGTAATCTTGAAACAGCTTCTCTTTAAAAAAACAGACAAAAAAACAATTCATTTTTGATATTCAGTCATATTTGCACCACAGCTATCAGAAAACACCTGTTAATCACCCACCTTGAGTGTATCTTGATTTTCTAAAGTTCCATTACTGTGTTAAGCTGCTTGGTCTGCATCTTTGCTTTCCATGGCTTCTGGCCTCTTCCTGAGGAAAAATCTCTGAATACTTATGATAGAATACATGCCCTGCTTCAGCAGAACAGACACAGTTAGCAACTTTTTTTAAACAGCTGAAATGCCAGTTATCCCTCTGAGAATAGAATGAGATGTAGTATGTACCTTAACATTATTGACAATGTAAAGGTGCCATACTGCTACACTATCAGCATTCATATATACAGTAGTGTTAATGCAGTATATCCTTGTGTTTTTCAAACTGTTTGTTTTAAAAGTAGAAAGGCGCAGGCTTGGATTCACGTCGGCACGCTAAGGACTGACTGCAGCTAAAATAATAGCATAACAGATTTACCATAATTACAAGGTACATGATGGTTGAATGAAATCAACAATTACATGGAAGGAAATGGAGTTTCATGAATAACTGATATAAATAAGAAAACGGATGTGGCATTGTCAGAGACGAAACTTCACGTGACCATAACTGGAACTACTGGGAACTATTGAAACAAGAGAGAGCCCGAATGCCCAGTCTACACACAAAACTCACACTCATAAAAACATGAATTGGAGCGTGGTGGAGCGCAGGGAGCGATTGGGTAGAACTAGAGTGGGCAGTATAGAGGGGCATTGTGGGTCTCAGCTGCACATTGGCAAGAATTCAGCCACAAACACACAAACACACTTTCAGAGTTGGTCATACAGACAGATACACAATTACAAGTTATGCTCATGAGAGATGTTGCTGATGTGCATTAAAACACACATGCCACATGCTACTGTATGTGTTTAAATGAAGAAGATGTAGTTGGCTGTGTCTATCACCGCTAACTATTAATCCTTTGAGAGGTACATCTAATAAACTGACTGTGAACAATAAATCAGTAAGGCCAACACTGAGTGGTAATATCAATTAATATAAAATCTATATGAGTCAGGTTAATGGGGTTTAAATGCATTAATGAGCTCCTCAATGATTGATCTAAAACAGGTGCACTTCCTTTAAAATTTCTTGTCCTCAGCTCCCAGTGGGTGCTATTAAAGCATCGTTTCCTCAAATCTAACAGCCATTTAAATTGGAAACCCTCATTATGTTTCATTTGACCCAAAGCTATTAGTTTGAAGTTCAACCAATATTTATTTAAGCAAATGGCCTCTTATATCTGCACCAACACATTTAGTAGAAATTATTCTTTTCTAATAAACAGTAATAGCTGATTGAGCCCAGTACAGTACGTCTGTACGGTGAAATAGTTTTTTTCTTTCCTATGGAGCCCATTAACTGATGTGATGTGATGATCTGTGATGGTTTTCATCATTTAGATCATGAAGGTCTTCATTCATTCATTTAATGTGATGTACTCTGCATCCAATTGAATAAATGATCCTAGTTGACTATTTTAGATTATTTCAGTTGATTGTGGAGCAAAATTGTTAATAATGAGTCAAGACATCTTCTTGAGTGTGAGGGTTTTTTTGTGACAAGATCATTATCTATGAAACGGGTATGTGAACTCTGCGTATTAAAACATAAGTCAGAAAAAGCCATAATTGTGACTTTTTGGTTAAATACTGTTTTAGCTGCACAGTCCCCAAAAAGTATTTGTCATATTTTTGAGTAAATATCTTGTACTAATTCTCCACTTCTAGTGTAAAGGCTATGAAGAGAAACAGACGGGACAAAGTGGACATTGGCTTGTTATGCTTGTTTTGTTTCACTAGAACACATTATGGAACCACTTTGACTTCATCTGTGCTGAGCCAAATACTTTTCCAAAAATCTGGACAAAGCCACTTTGATACAACCCACAAGTTTGTAGATTACTGTTGGGCTTATGGGCCAGCATTTTGAAGCCTTGAGTGTATTATTTGGCTATTTGAAACCAGAAATGAGTTGCAAAGGATGGACCTAAAAAGACATGGCAATTATCCATTGTCTTAATATGACTTAGAACAATGATGTGGGTTAAACAGCATTATATAAATGTCAACCATCTTACCTGCTCCACCTGTTTTTTCTGCCGTTGGTAGGACAAACCTTTCAGTGCCTATAATGAATCTTTGAAAAACATTTGTGGAGATAAACATTCCTGGGCCATCTCTACCACTTGGTTTGTGGAATATGATACCAAAAGTAGGCGTTTGATTGAGTAGTCAGATGACATTTAATGTTATTAACTTTTATCTCAACCAGAATTTTATTGTTGCAAGGATATGAAAAAGTGCAAAGAATTTCTTGTCTTTTTCTTTAGTGCAAAGATGAAAGGATGAAAGATCTTGATTTTTGCTTAAAATTTAGGCATTTTAAATGAGCGACAGGCCCTAATGGCTATTTGAGGAACTACACTTTTAGGATTTAATTTTTCAGCTTAAGAGATTCACACAAATATTGACATCAGGCCATAAAAACCTGGGTCTTCTACATTAGATACTGTATCCTTGTCCGGTGACACCTCCAGTCTCGGTTTTTGTTCTGCTGTTAACTCAGCTGGAATGACCAACATTTAGATGATATCAGTTTATAAAGTCACTTTGAAGGAATACAGTATGAGCTCCACCTCATCAACCTAAGTGCTTCCTGTTATTTCAAAATATGATTTATTTGATTTACACTGTGTGAATGAAAAGCTTTCTTCCTGTCTGTAACTGATAACTTACTGTTTTATAATCCAGTTAAAATGTTTTCAGATGCAAATGCATTTTAGACAGATTCATTTAGTAAAGGCATGTTACCATTCTTTAAAAGGGAGGTACAGTAGGTATTGCTTCTGCATTCATTTAAGAATTAAAAGCATTTTATGTGAAGCATAGTGAGCTAAATAACTCTTCTTCCTCTCAGGTGGCGAAGGATGTGTCCATCCGTCTCCACAGCCAGCTTGACAGCGTGGAGAAGAAGAGGAGTCGTCTGGAGCAGGAGAATGAGGAGCTGAGGGTCCGACTACAGGACCTGGAGGTCGCCAAACAGGTCCTGCAGCAAGAGATTGACAAGGTAGGATAAAAAATATTCAGACTGTGTAACTGGGTCAGCAACCTGCTTGCTGAATAATATAACTGCTGTTTGTCAGCAGTTGTTATTAAAAAGGGAAGAGGAATGTTTTAGGGTCCGATCCTAATCAGTCCTGCTTTCCTCTTTCCTACAGTCAGACATACTGAAAGCTCATTTGTCAGTATTTGCAGACATTGGAGACATTTTCTTACCTTCCTTTGAATTGCTGCAGACTACTGCAAAAGGATACCTGCAGCTCACACAGCCTGTAGGATGTAGCATAATGGCACGCCTTGCTGTTGTTTTCACTGTTGTCCCCTTGAAGGATGTAAATCAGCCTCTGTAAATATATGTGTAGCACTCATCACACTCAGTTTATACAGGCATCTACCAGCAACGGGGCAAACATTTAATTCTCTTATGTTGGCAGTTGCATAACATAAGATTATAAAATTGCTTTTTTTTGCTGCACAAGTGCTTCCAAGTGATTTTGAAAACCTTTCCTGCTGAGGCACGTAACAGAGTTGCATGTAAGTGTAAACTCTAAATGCAGATTTAAGTGAGATTTGACCTCACTAGTAATTTCATTGAGGCATTTAGGGTTCAGACAGATCCTTGTTTAGCCAGTTGTATGCTTGGATCTATGAAAACAGCCTTACTGCGACCATTTTTTCTCTCTAGAGGTCTCAGAGGGATCTGCCTCTGTTCTCATCTTGTGTTGACTTCATCTCTGTCACTCAGGCACAACTCCAGGGAGGTTTTTTTTTTGTTTGTTTGTTTGCTTTGTTAAACCAAGTGTAGCCAGAAAAAAATCTGCCTTGAAAAGGAAGGATGGGAAATTGATGTCAGGACAAAGTGAAGTGAAAATAAACAAAATCGAGTTGATGTTGTGAAATGTTTGAAATTGGGGGAAAAACAGATAAATTGCTATTGTAACCAGGTTTGCTCTGAGAGAGGCTTCGCTGGCCTTTCTACTGCCTCTTTTTAAGCGGTCTAATACGAGTGAAAAGCAAAAAATGAGGCCCTATTTTTCCCTCTCCTGCTTTTGCCCATTGTCTCTTTCTCTCGGTGTGTGATGGACTGATGGTCATGGCCTTGGCCCTTGACCAAGCCCCTGATGTAGGTCTGGGGTGGATGGATGGCTGGATTGCTGGCAGAGTACCTGGGTCTTATTGCTTTGGTCTGGCTGGACTCTGTGTTCCCTTGATACACTTCCCAGTTTGCTGCTTGTGGATAGCGGTAAGGCAGCTGGGAGGGATTCTCCAGGTTTTATCACTTTATTCTTTGGCTTTCTTTTTCACAGATGGGTATAAGTTGGGATGTAAGACTAGCAAAGTGGTGCCACATCCACTCTTCTACATACTGTAATTATGTGCTTTTGTTTGATATTATGAAAGAATACAACACATTTTTAATTTAGTTGTTTTCATGTTTCTAAACCAAATCAGAGATTATGGTTTTGTAAACTTTTGTGACTGCATTCGAAGTGCTAAGTCTTGAATTCTTTTGAACATGTCTGTATATATGTATCAAATAGCAGTGACTTTTTGTCTTTTTTTAAAAATGCAGCAATAACTAAACAAATTGAAGAACTGACGTCTCACCAATGGGAAGTAAATGTACTGTAGTTATTTTCCACCTGCTGTATCTACTAGTCAGTTGGAGGTGACTAATGTGTTGGGGATATCTCTCGCTGGTTGCTCAATGTCTGACTAACATGGTTTCATAAGCTGTTTTCGGGTGTGTTGTGCAGACTTATGCACCCTTCAGTGGAGCTTTTCACGCTGATGGTATGATTCATAGACCTGTGCTTGGTTGCATGCTCATCTGCACAGGAATGTCTCATTTATCTGGGTTTCATCTTTGAATGCTCAATGCAAATATATGCGTTCAATTATATCCTTGAAATTGAAGTAAAGGGAGAGACAGAAGAAATATATTTTTAAAAAGCTAAGATCTGAAGGGGTAATCAAAAAATACAACATGTACAGAAATCAGTGTAATTAAGATAAACAAAGTAAACGAAAAAATCATTTAACTGCATAAACATGATTATACAGACAATGAAGGCCTCACGATTCACAGGTGTATGGGTGGTTTTTGAATTATTATGTGGCAGCTGCAGCCTACAGTCTGCACTGATATTGATATTCTTTAAGAAGCAGAGTTATGCAGTCTCTGGCTAGACCTTCACTGTGCTGATGTAAGCTGTCAATATTCTGCAAAAGGCTTGAGTTGGCTTGTGTCTGCAAAACCAATGGTCTCCATAATTTAGCTGCAGAAATAGAAAATAGTTCCAATTAAAATGGCATTTGTAAAGTGTATTCTTCTAAGTACAATGCCTTAAACCATGATTTAGGTGTGCTCAGAATTCAGCAGATTCGCCTCACATCTCTACCGATTATTATAGAATAATAATAATTTGTGTGGGTTTGTTTTTTTCTGAAAGTCATCTGTCCTAGTGAGATCTACTGAGATTAGAGACAAACAACAAATTCATGAAAACATAGAACTATTAGCCATTTCTACATGAAAATGGGATGCATGCAATATATGTTGTGAATTAAAACATTTAAACTTAACCCTCTATCAGGCACTCATTCAACCACAGAAAAGATTGTTATTGTGATATCAGAGGATATTACACGACTTTTTAGAAAAAAGCATCTTTTTTCTTTGTGAGATGTTTTTGTATGCCACAGGTGTCTTAGTTTTAGTTTAGTGACAGATTGTAGCTCTCTAAACTAATTTAATCTTAATCTCGTGATTTTTTTAAGAATTAATATAGCCCTTTATTGTTGCCACAGATATGTAAATAGATTGCTGTGTAGCCTAAACGTGGTCACTTCAGCTAACCAGAAGAGAACTGAGCTAATTGTGTGTTTTCTTAAATGCAACACAAAATTTGTTATTGTAGTTGCATGCAGGTTAAGGGAGAGGCGGGGCTGTGGTGTCATTTGTTCAGGAAAGATGCATGTGGGTTATAACCATGGAGACAAAACAGTGGCATTTTCAGATTAATTGGCTTTCCATCCATCTTTAAAAAATTTGCTTTGACATGTCCATGTGGACAAAATGTCCAAACAATAAAAGAACTTTCGCACCTTAACTCATCTCTGCAAACATGACCATAGCTGCTTATTAGCTCATTATTTATTATGTATTTTACTTGGAAGTGAATTCTGCAAATCAGGCAACGCAGTTAAGTGAAGTGAAAATATTTTTACCTTTTCAACCACATTTTTGTGAACATATGTGAAGCATCACATGTGATGCATTTATATTCTGAAAGAATAGCACTGGATGTTTCAATAATGCTAACAGGAACATTTTGTACTTAGAGATCCATCAAGCCTCAGAATTTATTGGTCCAAAATCATTTCAAATAGAAATACTTGCAAACATTTGATCAAAGATCAAAAGAAATGTTTGTTGCTTATTGCCCATTAATATAGATTCATAAGTTGTTTTTTTTAGAAAAACTTCAGGCTTTTGTTATTTTACACCAAAACTATCTGAACTGTAAGTCAACATTAGGTGCGTTTCCTTTACTTCTAGAATTGCGCAAAACCTAAATATCGCAATAAAAATCTGGTAATGGAAACATCTACATTTCGAAAAACTCTCAAATATCACAAAATGTTTTTCCGCTCCCAAGAGGTGGTTTTTCAGACGTATCGATATACGTGATACAAGTGTTTCGCGAAAATGTAATGGAAACACCTTTTCCGCATTTACACTTCACTGGACATGACGTGGGGGCGTCGCGTGACCAGTTTGTTTACAGTAAAGATGGCTCGGAATGTATGAATGGAGTTGGAGACGGGAATCTTTTTACAAGTAACTAAACAGAAAAATATAACCGTCATCGGTGATAACAAACCACAGCGACATGCTCCAAAACATAAAATGTTTTGCATCTTCCTCAGAGTGGAGTCTCGCAGGACAAGATTTTACTTGAATTACAGCTTATGCGCTAAACACCATTCAATGGAAACACAGTCATATCGCAATTGTACTTTGTCGAAATTTCAGAAATATCGCTTTTATTTTGCGAAACACTGTAATGGAAACGCACCTAATGTCTTCTGGCAGATAAATACACAATCATTTCTATTTTTGGATAATTGAATAAAGCCGACATGTTTTTGCCCACTTGATTCTGTCTGCTGTCATCTTTTCTCCCATCCCTCCATCACAGCCCAACTTCCCCTCCTCCATCCCTCCACTTCATTTATTTCTCCTCATTTATTATCACCTCCCATTCCCTCTCCTTCCCTCCCTCCTCCTGCTGCTCCCATGGAGACATGCAGGAATGCTGATGCAGGGATTTCTCCCCCCCCCCCCTCTTCTTTTTCAAAATCTCCTCTGTCCGTCTCCCCCTTTAGCCTAGCCTCACCCTCTGCCTCCTTCATACCAAAGCCTTACCTCCCTCACTTACAAAAATGTCACTCTCTGCATTTCTCTCCTGTTTTCTTCTTATCTCTCTCTTCTTGTCTCCTACATCCACCATTCGCTTTCCCAAAACTATTGATCCATTCCAGCTGTTTGACCTTTGAAGGTGACAAGGTTGGATTTGATGAAGGGAGGAATAGATTACAGCTACAGAAGAGTCGGAGGGAGGGAATGAGTTTGTCGCTCATGAGAAATGGAGGCCAGGTTGGACATGATGCATCTTTTCAGGTTTTTTTGTCCACTGAAGGTGAAGAAACTTGACTGATGGATAAAAAAATGACGGTGAGGGAGATAATGAAGCTGAGATTGATGTTAGTAGGGAAGGTTGAAAGCTTGTGAATGTCAGCAACCTGTCAGTTATGAGCATTAAACTGAAGCGAAAACAAGACTTCCTTCCGTTGCTCTGCTTTTATTTAGGTCTTTTTTACAGCCACTTAAGCTGACACGTGGATTGTGAAGTTTCACAGCAGCCCTTGTTTTAGGCTAACGCCAATTTTCCTCTTTATGTTTTGGTTCTGAGTAACTGTGTCATGTAAATGGACAGAAATAGTAGTGTACACTGTGTGCTACTATACTTTTATGTTTTTGTTTCACTTATTGAGGAGCAAATGGGAGATTAAAGAGGATTTTGTGACTGTTTTGTGCTCATTGGGTGATTATAGGAAGAATAGATTAAGTATTTTGACCCAGTAAGATATGTATAGATTGATTTTCCTCCAGATGTCTTGTGTAGTACCACAACCTTCTCGGTTTAAGCCGCACAGAACCAACAATTAATATCGCTGACTTTTGTCAAATAACTCTAGAAAAATATGGATACCGTTGTCAGGTTGAGGATACATTTTAGATAGCGGCGGTGCTCGATGTTCTTTGTTCATGAATTGCACCAGACGTAACAAAATAGCCTTTTATTCCAGCTGTGGCCACACCGCCTCGAGGTGAGGTGAGGTAAACACAAGGGAGTAATAAAGATCTAGAGAGACCAACGGAAAGAGGTTCAGATATGAAGGGAGAGAAGAGTAGCAAGAACAACAAAATAAACAAAGAAGGATACTGTAGATGGAGGTGACTGTGAAAAGACAGAAGGAAATTATGGGCTGAAAGACTGACTGAAAGAGGAAAGGCATATGAAAGAGAGGGAGGCTGTACCATGTGGGGTCTTGGTAGGAGGGCTTGGCAGAGGAGGAGATAACTGTCTTAATTGGAAAAAATCCTGTGTGACAGTGACTGTAGGGCGAAGAGAGAAAAAAACCCACATTGTCATTCAGTCTTCCTTTTTCCATATTTTCCTTTTATTCTATTATCTATTTTATTTTTTTATCCAGTTATTCTTTTTCAGTCTCTCCCTCTGTCTCCACCTCTCTGCATGGGTCTGAATCCCACGTTCCCCTGAAGGTCAACCAGGAGGCTCCTTACTCTTATTCTCCGTGTTTTTGTGTGAACATGGCGATTTAAGATTAATCCTTTTAGAATGATAAGGTCACTCTGTCTGCTTGGGCACACACACACACACATATATATATAAAGTAGATGTTTTTATGCTTTATTTATTCTTAACACAATCCTCATGGTGGTGCAGCGAAGAATATAACTGACTCTGTATTTGTTATGAATATTTATACTGTAAATATCTGCATATGACAACAGTACAGGTCACTTATTCTTGTTCACAGAAAAATCAATAAAACTGTAATTTTGTAATTGGACCAATAGCGCAACAATGATTTTGAATAATATGCATTACCTCTGAAAAAACAACCAGAAATTTGGTGGGTAAGGAGGTGTGTATTGATTTCAAAGTAAAGCACTAAAAAAAGGATTGGAGTGAATTATTTTGGACACGTCTGTTCTTTCAGTCGAGTCTGACTGACCCTCTCCTTCTCTTTAATTCCTCACTAACTGCTGAAGGAAACTGTTCCCTGTTATTCCTGATTTTCAGGAAGTGCTGCCTATTGTTTGCAGCGAGTGGAGGGATGTGGGGCAAGGGCAGTCGGAGACTTTGGAGTGTGTTTTTGTGACTGTCTGTCTGTGTGAGTTATGTCAGCATAGACAAGTTAGTGTGACCATTTAAAGGTGAAAACAGTGTGTTTCTAATCTAATGACCTCAATTAACCTAAAGGCTTGGGTCTTAAAGATGACTATGGAGGTATTTCCGTTTTCCAGTCGGTTGTATCTTTTTGTGCAAATGAATGATGTGTAATGTTATGAAATCTGTACCAGGGAGTGAAAGAGCTGTTCTCTCCACTAGAGAACAATCTTACTGCACTGCCTGGGATCCCATGTTTGTTGTTTTAGACTTTTCTGTTATGACCTACCTGCATCACTGTGCAACACATTTGCATAATTCATACCCAATTAGTATACCTAAAAAAAAAAAAAGGAAAAAAAGAGCAGCTACTCAAATGGGGCTTTTGGGATAGTGTCCTTCAGCTGGCTTTACGGTTTCTGCATGTATGCATGCATGCAAACTGATTGTGACCTTGCAGATACACACATGGTTCCATTCAAACTAGAATTTGGGTCAGCTCCACCCAACAGTTTCATGGATGCTGCATTTTGAAGATGAGTTTGACTTAAGTTCATGTGTAGCTGCTGCATTTTTAATAAACGTATATAACCTGAAACACATATAGGTCTTTGCACCGGCCTTCTACATACATATTGGCACTTTTATAATACAGAAAAAATACTTGGGGCATTTTAGAAATAGTCTCAATCACAATGATATGTCATCCAGCAAACAACTCCATTGTTTACAACACTGTCAGTGCTGTCTGCAGACGTGCACATCACCTGAGAGCAGATGGTGATGTTAACCAGCCTGCAAAATATATAGCTTGAAAGTTAATAAACAATGAGTGATTAATTTGACTTTTTTTCCAGATGGTATCAGCCACTACAGAAATATTGACGTATTGGCATCAGCCCCAAAAATCCATTTATCAGATGGGTGTGGATACGCCCATCTGGTTAGGCCTCAAGTGAATAAAAAAATTAGTCATGACACCTTATTTACAGTGATGTAATTCAGCCAAAGAGTAAATCATCATTTGCTCATCTTTATCTTTTTCTCCCATACTTGCTCCTGTGTAGCAAATATGTAATGCATTTTATCTATGAGCACTGGTGGACAAAGAAACTTGTGTGTTAGCTAAAGTAACACAAGTGTTGGTAAATGGGTCAGAGCATTAAAGCAGTTCGGGTTTAAACTCAGCTGTTTCTGGGTCAGCGTGATTGATTAGAGTAGAGATGGTCTAAGAAGAACTGAGAGGAAAATCAGCCACAATCCAACCTCGCTGTGCACCGGAGACAGGATGAAATGTGTTTAAGAGAAGATAATCAGATGGCCCAAAGTTATTTTTGTTTTAGGTTTTGAAAGGAGGAAAGACCAGATGAATGAGAATACTGGTGGAAAGATATGAACAACTAAACAGCTTGCAGTCAGAATTCAATGTAATATTATAGCTTCTGTAACGAATACAATAGGGTAGAAATAGAGCTGATGACAGAGAAAGAAAAAAGAAAAAGACTGTAAACATGGAATGATAGCCACAAGAAGTAAAACATAAAAGGAGAGAAATTCCACAAGGGAAATGTCATGTGGAGATAAAAAAGAGAGACAGCTTGAATAGAAAGAGAAAAGAGGTATGGAGAGGGAAGTTGGGAGAAGGCCAGGGGGATCTTGCCGGAAGGGTTTCTGGGTCAAATGAAGCTTCCCAGGTACCACTCTGACAGATAGAAGGCACACATGCACACACGCACACACATGTACATAAAGAGAGAGGTTTGTTCTCTTGTATTGTTCATGTGAAGGTGCACGCATATCAGTCAACACACGTGAACTCTGGATTGGAGGAAAGCAAGAGTCTTTTGGGAATCCACAGGTCTTATAGACAAGCATGCACAGACACACACAAGCAGAACAAAGACAAATCAAACAATACATCACTTTAATAAACATAGTCACCCACAACTGGACGCTGCATACGTAACCAAGGTTAGATGCATTGTTAAATGTTGATGTTATGTATTACCTGTATTGTATAATCCATGAAACAATCAAAGTCTATGTATTACAAAAATTAGAATTAAGTTATGGATCCTTTCTATGCAGATGAGTGCATGTTATATCTGTCTGTCCACGCAGAACTCTGCTGGACCCCTCACATGTATACTCGTGCCTTTTTTCTTTTCTTTTTTATCAATGCCATTACTTACTTTATTGTTTTTATATATTATATACATTATTTACTATTCTATATTTACATATATATATATATAATTTTATTTATGCAAATTTGAACTATTTTTATACAACCACACACAATACCAAAGAAGAAACAAAAAAACAAACAACAACAAAAACAACATACAGCCAGCCCTTACTTAATGCAGAGAAAAGAAAATGTGTTAATAAACTTGTCACTAAACAGATGTCCCGAAAAGTCCACCCACATAAATTGAGTCCAGAGGACATAGCCAGAGAGGAAGAGCAAAGTGTCAGTATGGGTAGCTAATGGGTAACAGTGCAGAGCCTTCAGGACCTAGGTTGTGGTCTATCCTTCCTGATATGATCTATGAAAGGGCCCCAGATCTTCTTTAACTTATCTAAGGAATTAGGCATAGAAAATTTAACTTCCAGATATAAACAGGAAACCATATCATTTAGCCACCTTTTGAAGCAAGGAGGGGAATCTGACTTCCACTTCTTTAGGATGACCTGTTTTGCAATAACCAAACCTAACATGAGGGAAGAGTCAAACTGCCGCTGTAGCAGCTCAGAATCATTAAATTACAGTCAGGAGTCAGTTGTCTATTATAAACAGCGCTATATAATTTAAAAATGTCCATCCAGAAACCTGTGAGCTTAGAGCAGGACTAGAAAAGATGCCCAAGGGTTCCATCAGCTAGTTTGCATTTATCACAGGCGGGGGAGACCGATGCTAGAATCATTTTACCAAACTGTGCTGCTGGTGTTTTGCACAGGACAGTCTCAAACCATAAGCAAGAATAAGCAGGAGCCAGTTTATACTGGTTTCTTTTCAAATTTTGAGACCAAAAAACACATATTTGGACACGTGCACTCTCATGCACAGCCACTCAAGTTTTCTCCACTTTCAAATCAATTTCAAATGATTTTTTCAAAAAGCTGTTACAAACCCAGTGGAACATAGCATCTCTTTGCTATGATCTCCAAAACAGATGATTAGCTTTGTTTTTGCCCCCCCCCCCCCTTACCCAACGTGTTCCCTCTTCTAACTGCCAGTCTTGTTATTTTTTCAACAGTGTGGCATCTCTGAGCTCCCCGTAGGGGGTGCAGAGGTAATTTCATGCCTCGGTGGCTGTAACGGGAGTAGGTCTGAGATACCCCATGCACTGAAGGGCAGAAAACTTGCCCAACCACTAATGGAGATACTGGGAAATGACTGGGAAGCAATAACACTGAAGGAAGGACTGGAGGAAGGGAAGGACTGATACGTAGACACTCTTGAGTTAAAGAAACCCCACAGAGAGGTCAAGCTGGAGGGGGACCTCAGAACAGCTTATTCTTTTGTCCACGCCACGTTTCTGATACTTTAATTGGATTTACTGACACAAAGCACCTTAGATAATGTCTTCACACCATTTTCTTTCCACAAACAAAAGATACAGAAAACAATGATATAAAACATAAAAAAGAAGCAAATCTGTTGACAAAAATTCCACATGAAGATTTTTAAAAACATTTTTTGTCAGGTTTGTGTCAGTAAATTACCTAAATCAAAATATTAGATTAACAAAATTATTATCCAAATAATTGGATTAAGTACAGATCAGGAGGAAGATCTATGGTTAGACTGCAGACGGTGTTTTCTGCGGAATAACAACCCCTGTGCTTGAAGTCATTTAAAAAAAAAAGAAGGTTCCCAGTCTGTCATTTTGATTGGTGGAGAACCATCAAAAGCTGCTGGAAAGCACCCGTTAAATGTTCAGCTTTGTCTGCAGTGCACTCTGAAGGCGAAATTATTTGCAGAAAATTACCCATAGCAGCTTTTCCACCACCTTTGGCAGGTGCACATCTCATCTCTTCAAAATGTTTCTTTACATAGAGCAGCAAGGAAAACTGCTCAAAGATTTACTTCTGCAACTATTTTAAACTACTCTAATGGTTTTAGAAGAAAGTTGTGTGAAATCTCAAAATATCCCCAAGTTGAAGAAATTTTCATGTTAAAATAACAGGTGAACAACTTTGACATTTTTAACAACAATGTTATATCTTGGAGTGACTGAGTGGGGCCCTGGAGGGCACAAGCACCCGCAATACAAATGTTAGAAAATGTCAAATATAATTGTTTCTGCATTTTCTCTGCAGCAGGTGGAATATTAGATTCATCCTTTGAGATACAGACTGTCATAGTTGCCAGCAGCGGCAACTTTAAATACCAAAAGGTGAAACTTGTGAATTCATATATGTCAGTTTACTATGTTAAAGTTTTGCTTCTTTTAATTCCAGAAACCTTAAATCTGCCAATGAAACGCACTCAAACACTCAGACTTCAGGAATAAACCATAATATATCAGACTGGATGTGCTTTAATGTTTCATTTGCATTCTCAGATTTTGGCAGACGATTCGATTGGCTGCATCATATAAATGAAAATGTTTTTATAAATAAGAGACTCGCTCCAATTTCCAGCTCAAAAACAGTTCAGGGTTTAACCACCTACATCAGTCTATCTACCTTCATTTTTTTCTTGGTATTGGGGACACGTAAATGCCAAAAAAGATATGAAGGGATGATGGATTTTGAATGGAGGTGAGATAGCGTTGAATCAGCCCGGGGACGAGATGGGAATAATCTGAGGACACCTCACAGTGGGATGGAGAAGGACAACATTGTGCACAGACAGAGGGAGAGAAATGAACAGATGGATGATGGAAGGGAGGAGGGTGGGGTGAGGCTCTGCTTCACCCATTAATTTGTTTACAGCCGATAAAAGCTGACCAGAGTGCAGATTATCTCACCTGTAGACACAAACGGGGGTTTGTTGAAAAGGCTCATCTCTGGGGTCTGGAGGGAGTCATTGTGTCCAGTGATAAAACACACAAAGAAAGGTTTACGGTGTAAAATGTGTATCTGTGTCACGCTATAATGATAATCTGTTGATTATATTATGTATACTTTCGTAGGCTCGCCTTTGCCCACTGAGGTTATATTATGTGCTTGAACCTTTCTCTGTGTTCATCAATTCAAGTGAAAGAATAACTGTGTGCCCGCCTGTCTAGATGTGTTTTGCATCTGACTGACAGTAAACAGCTCATGAATTAAACATGAATAAAATATCCTGATGTTGGTGGTAGTCAGCTCAGCATTACATTGCCGTTGTACACCCAGACTCTGCTATCTGAGAAAAAAAGGTTTGATAATTCACATTCATCTTCATATCAGTGAGGTTTTTTTATAAAAAAAAAAAACTTTCATGACAGTGAACGCATAGAGAAGCAGTCTGCACACGTTTAAGAGCAGCAAGGGTGTAAAAACTGGTGACATCCTGTCCTGGTATGCATGCTCACGGTTCTCTGAGTACAGGCTGGGACTGCAGACAGACCCGTCTCGTACATGTACCCTCATCTGCAGCCTTGTTTTTGTAATGTGTGCAGAATGTGGTTTTGCATTTTTTAATGTGTAAGCGCACAGATACCCACCTTCAAGATGTTGACTTAAAGGAAGCATATGCAGCTCTAATATCTCTTTGAACTTTTAGTCATTCTTATCCTTCAGAGATGTAAATCATCTTTGCCAGGCACACTGACACAACCCCACATCACAACAAAGCTGGACTTTTAGGTTTGCTGCTGATTACATTCAGTTTATTTATAATCTGTCTTTTTTTATATGTGAATAATTGCTAGTTTGTAGCACCAGAAAAGGCTGATGGTGAAAAGTTGGGTCCTTTTTAGGTCTAATATTAAATAAACCTTTAGTGACTGAAGAAGAAAGGTTGGGATTGTCAGCATTTGCAGGATTCATTGATTCAGGACAGAAATTGCTTTTCTAAATCATCTTTCCAATCCAACCAGCAGCTGTCAAGCTGTTTAATGTCTACACCATTGTGTTAGATCGACAGCACTTCATTTAGGACTGGACTGGACTGGACTCCCGGTTGCATGCTAAACATTATGGCCTCTGTAAAAGCAGGGTGAACCGTGCCAGCCTGTCCTGAACTGGCAAAGCGACTGCTTTAAGTCACATTTAAGTCTTGAAAGCTCAACAGCGTTACAACCCAAGCAGCCATTACTTTACAGATGACACATTTGGGTTCCTTCTATGCAGTAATGGATTTCAACACTATCCCGGCCTCGCTGTCACATTAGAGATATCTTTTTTTGTTCCAGTGTCACAGGGATGAAAACCTCCATGGATGATTTTTAATTGTCTCAGCAGACTGTTGGTGCTTCAGCATGCATGTGGGTGCGCTGCTGCTTTCTCAGTTTCAAAGAGATAAACTGGCTGGAGCGGGCTGAACCCGCCCAGAGCCAAATCAATAAAGGCATTTAAATTTTTGAAAAGGACAGAGTGCTTTTCTGTTTAATGGCTTCACACTTTGCTAAGTAAAAACTCAGTTCTGTCCAACGAGCATTTCCACAGATGTGGGGGACAGAAATAGCTTGAACAGCATCTATTCCTATTTGGTACAAAAGTAACTTTCTGCACTATTCAAGAAATTTGAAGTTCTTTAAATGAGTTCCTATCAGTGCTCCCTAAGTGTGAGATAATGCATTTTATTGTAGAGGCAACAGATAGGTCACGCTTATGGTGGTCTGACTTTTATTTCCTTGTTAAAGCCCTGCAATGGACTTTGTCTTTGCATTAAGATAAGACAAAAGACGGATATTGCAATGATTTATGATGCAGAGACTGCGATGCTGTGTGAATGATAAATTAAGCAGCTTGGACTTTGCTGTTCATTGATATTCCCTTGCAGTTCTGGCAGCTCTAACCACATTACAGGTGGAGAGTATTAGGCTGAGTACATGAGTGGTGAACATGCAGAATCCCAATGTTTCTTTCCTGACCACTCTGATATCACTATGGTTGTTTGAAACCCCAGGGCAGATATCTTAAGCTATAATCTTAAACCATGAAACTAAACTGCAAAAACATGTCAAATATAAACCATTTTTCTATGATTTTGATCATTCATTGTGATGCTAATAGCTAGAGGCCAATTATTCTACACTATAAACTCATGTTATTGTGTTAATAAAAGATGATGGATGTGGAGCTTTATTGTTGACACCTGATAAATGTGAACTCTGCTGGGGATTGAAGTCATGCTGGGGCAGCACTCAGCTGTTTGAAACCACAACTGAGGAGATTAACGTGGGCTGGAGTTGCAGGTCATTTGTAAAACACACATGTAGGTAAGGTTACAGCACTGTGTGTCTGTGTCTGTTTTGTTTGAAAGATCCCTCCCTTTCTCGATCCTTCCTCCATTTTTCCCTCCCCTTTCCTTTCTGCCCCCCCCCCCCGCCCCCCCCAATCTGTCTTTTCTTTTGTTCCTCTTTCCCTTGCCTTTGTTTCCACCTCTCCTCCTTCCTCCTCTCGTCCTCTTCCTGGTTTCAGTTCAAGGCACGGTGACATCATCACCCCGCTGCCTGCACTCGTTGTGATGTGGAAGTGGAGACGTGGAAAATGAGTAGCTGGCACCTCCCGCTGATGCTAGTCTGGCTGCACTGTGGTTACCATGGCTACACTGCTGGTGTCATGTGTGTTGCTATGGTTACCCAGAGAGAGCCCTCTGCAGAGAAAGCTCTGTGTTTATAAAGGGATTGTTTTATTGTTGGAAATTTCACTGTGAGATTAACAGATAACTTTTGTTTAATTTCTTTCTTTTTTTAAAAAGAAAGAGTGTACACGAGTGTTTGAGTGGTTCAGTAGAGTTATTTTTAACAAATGAGTTTGGGATATTATGTGAAGCTGGTTTGTTCATCCTCAGCATGGGTTCACATAACTGTGGGAGAATATTCTCAACTTTTGCATTGTCTGGCCCTTTTAAACACAGGATACGCTGTAATGTGCTGAGGAAATGGTTCAAACCAAGACCCTGAACAGGTGGGTTTCTGTCTGCTTCCGAAGGAGCTCTGATGCATTTACATTAAAATATGAATAGAGAAAGGACACAGTCATACAGACATATGTCGGATATACAGCATTGCTCTGAATGTTTGTAAGTTCACCAGAGAAACTGTTCAATCCGAGCATGACCTTATCTAGTTGGTTTTTTTTATCTCTTTTCTCTTAGTTTGGTGTGAATAATATCAGTGTGAATGGCTTAATGAACAAGGAGGGTAAAGTGAACCAGTGCTTTAGTTTAAATCCAGAAAGCCTACTCAGTTGTGTTTCATGTTATTACAGTATGTAACTTAAATCCTTTTCTTGCTCGCTCCACTTCTCACCACGTCCTGTCCCTCATGATGACTCCACTACCATGTCTGTTCATGCTATGCCACTGTCGCTTCACAATTGTAAGTCTGCATTGCATAACTACGGAGCTGCGCTCATTAGTTTGAATCAGTGCTGCTCTGTCATGTTTTGACAGGACAGTTCTTCTTCTCGGACTCTTCTTTGCTTTCACAGTTCCCCTTGTCAGTCTTTTTATTCCTTCTTTTCATTGCCTCTTTCCTCCTTTTCTCTAGTTCTCTAGTTCCTCTGCTATCTCTGTACTTGTTTCTTGTTGCTTTTGAATTAAACACATAAAGAAGGAAGTTGTGTTCAGAATCTATATGCAGGGGGTTTGAGATACAGTTGCATCCCTTTTTTTTTTGTTCTTGAGGTTTGATCTTAAAGTATGGAGCTAAATGATTAAATTTTAATGGTTGAGAGATCTGCCTGCAGTGTGCATCCCTGAAAGTGTTTTCCAGGAGAAAGTATAGACTCAGTTTTAGTTTAAAGTGATGTAATCTACACAATCATTTACTGTCCCTGCAACACAGAATAATTATTACGTTTGTATTGTGTTGTTCACACATGTTCATTTGATCCTTTGTGAAATGCGGTATCTTTACTGTTTTTTTATTGAACAGCTGAACAACAAAGGAGGAACCTTCACATTGTTTTTTTCCTGTTCATTTCTCTGTTCTCTTACAACCGAAGTCTCAGTGCATGTTCTTTTCTTGACATGTAGCCTGCCTCTTGATCAACTACTGTGGAAAAAGTTTACTGTAGCTGACCCCCAAATCCAGTTTAGAAAACATGAAAAAAACTGACCTACTGCTGCCATTTAAAACCACGTTTGGAAAAATGTCTGTTCTGTGTTTGATTTTTTTTTTTTGGGTCGTTGCTCAAATAGAAACTTACACTTCCTTTCAGATCTCCTCAAAACGTGAAGTTGAAGATATTTTCAACAAGGAATTTTGTGATATAATGTTGGATAGCGTAGGAGCTGAGGTTCTGAATGGGACATGATTGCTGCTTGCACTGATTTGTGTTATAATTCATACAAGTTCTTTAAGGATTTTCAGCAGTTTTGCTCATTTGCATTGATGAAGACCTTCTGTGATTCAGCGAGTTGGAGTGTGACTAGAGGGAAGTTTTATTACTATTGTTTTTTCCCCTCCCTATATTTAATCTGCTTATGTACATGTGTCCTGATCATTTTATGACCAAAGTTACATAACAGATGACAAGCGGTACTGATAGTCTTTTCCACTCTGATCACAGGAAGAGCTTTCATCCACACATGGGCACAAATATTTTTGTCTGCACTCATCATGTTAGGTTTGCTCTGAAAAGTGAGCTTTCATCTCATCCTGTTGCATATGTGTGTGTGTTTTCGTGCACAGGCTTCTTGTGTGCCTGTGTACCAGGACATGGATCAATACGGATTAAACTGAGCGACATTTATCACCATCTAAAACTTCGAGACATCAGATTGTGACAGTTGTTTGGACTGGAAACAAAAATGGCTTTTATTATAATCTTGATGGCATTTAGTTATTATTAATGGTCCCCATAGACTGGAAATTAAGTTACATTTGAGGGTCATCATCTCATCAAGTGTTCATATGTATAGTACCACATTTTGGTTCACTATTTTCTTGTTAATCATGTAACTTGGGTTTTCTTAAATAATCATCAGAAGCATGTATCTTTGCAAGAATTCTTAGCGCCACCATGCATTTTAGCTCAATTTGTGTTTTATGGCAGCAACACATCTCAGAAAATTTGGAACAGGGTGAGGTTTACCATGGTGTAGCATCACTTCTTCTTTTAACATCTGGGAAGTGAATTACTGGAGTTTTAGGGAGAGGAATGATGTCCCATTCTTGACTGATGAAGACTAGCTCCTCAACAGTCTTGGGCCTTCGTTGCTGGATTTTTTGTTTCACGAGAAAGGAAAGTCAGTTCAGGAGCTGGACTCTTCTCCTGCAAAGCCATGCTTTTGGGATGGATGCGGTATGTGGTATGATGCAGTATGCATTGTCTTGCTGAAATATGCAAGGCTTTCCCTGAAAGAGATGTACTTTTCAGCTTTGATGGTGCCTTCACAGATGTGTAAGCTGCACATGCCATAGCCTCTAATACAATCCGGTACCATTAGCCACCTGAATGGCCCCTCTCTTCTTCAGTCTGCAGGACATCCAAAAAGAATTTCATATAACATATGTAATAGATATTTTCAACATTCCCACAATCATTATCATCTTTGAGACATTTACAATAAACCAAAAAGGGGTCTTCACTAACTTTCTTGTGTTTATTTTATTGTGAGAGGTTGTCATAAATCTCTCATAACGTGGTAAAAAGTCTCATCCAGCGCAGAAACAATCACTGGTTAATGGGACAAAATGGAACTGTGGGTATCTGGAGCTTGCATGAGGAGAGAAGAGGAGCTGTAATGAAATCACACACTCACTGACTGGCTGAAGGAGGTAGAAAAAGAGGGATTGTTATGTGAGGGCTTGGGTGGTGCTGGTGGGGGAACAGACTGTGCAGCTGCCCGCTTTAAGGGGTCCCTGTGTTGACAGTCAGCTGTGGTGGAGAGGGAAGGAAGAAAAGCAGGAACTAGTAATAGTTTTCTGTTACTGAATGGCCTTACTGATAACAAAGAGCAGCAGGGAATAATGGTTAGATCTTGAAGAAGTATCAGGTGCTACAGGCTAACCCAGAATTTCATTTACTGCAGTGGCATTTTCAGACGGCAAGAAATGGATAAATCTTTGTCGAGAAACTTTGATATATTTTTTTTAACGTAAAAAAGGAGGTGCGAGGTTGTGAAAGAGTATGACATTCAGCAGCATCAAAACATTTGTGGTTTTGTTGAAAAAAAGTCACTGCACACACATGTACAGCCTAGTCTAGCTGCAGTTATAGCTCATTCTGGCCATTGAATTGGACCTTCGTCCTCGCTCCAGTGTACATGCATGAGGGGGAATTGAGCTATTGATCAAAGTATAGCCAATGCTGCAACACCCTGGACTGTGTAAAAAATGTATAAGACAGTCCACCACATGTAGCTCTCTCTGTGAGAGATCATTGTATGTGTAAGTGTAGCCAAACTCACAGCAGAAACTTATCTTCATCTTAACTCAAATGATGATTTGCATCAGACAACGCTGCAGCTGGGCCCTGCCATAGACTTCCAACCTGTCCAGGGTGTGTCCTGCCTCTTTCTGCTAATTGCTGGAAGAGGCTCTAGCTTCCCTGTGACCGTGAATTGGAATAAGCCATATAGAAATAGATGCTGCAGCTATAAAATCAGGATTTTATCAGTGGAGAGCATGATTCTTGAAACTATTTAAATGACTGTAAGTTGATGCATAATTTTAATGAACAGCTTTCTGGTCAAAATTTCAGACGCGTTCAGCCCGTCAGACAAAAAATGGGAAAAATCTGTGAATAAGATAGCTGTATGGATAATTTGTCTGTGTTTGACCCCAACAGATTATCTGTGTGTGTTAGTTTGGTTTGAGAGCTTTGGTTTAATATAATTTTAATGGCCAACATGTTAACATGTATCAAAGGTCTGGTTTTAGTCCAGCTAACGCAATAATTAAGTTCTTCTAGAGTCATGGAAAAGTGCTAAGTGTGCAGACGTGACGTAAAAAGATGGCGGTTTTCTTAGTGTATTGGCATGTGAGGCCAAGTTAAAGTAGAAAGGTGTCTTGTGTCTTATGTTTTTATATATCTATTGTTATTTTCATTTGGTAATAGTATGCTTCAGCTTGTATTTGAAATGGACCTTAATGTGTTTAATGTTAAGGCTCAACTGGGGATCACAAAATGGCTAAGGCTATAAATGCAGTGAATGAATAAATGTGTTAATAGATCCATTTAGTTTTCAAATCTGAGACTGTGGTCTTCAACCAGAAAAGGGTGGATTGTCCTCTCCGAATTGGGGATGAGATCTTCCCCGAAGTGGAGGAGTTCAAGTATCTCAGGGAGTGGGAGATCAACAGGCATCCGCAGTAATTGGATTTCTTTGAGATTTTGAGTACCATAAAGCACCAAGATCTGACACCAAGAGCCTCTGTAAAGTTGAAGATTAGCACTACTAGCAGCATTTTTAATTCATTCCCATTTATACCCAATGACACTGTGTTGAATGAGTCAATTGCTTTTGAAAAATTGATTTCTTGATTCCTTTTCCAATATCAAAATGGAAGCAGTCTGGTAGTCTGAACAAAGCAGAATGAACCGAAGATGTAGAATGAAAATACAATGTGACAAGTGAGTTGAAAAATGAGACCGACAGTGGTGTGGGAATCTGTGGTTTTCAAAAAAGGGTCAGTGAAATCATGCCGACACTATGAGAATACGGATGAGATGAAGGTAAGATGAGCATGGAAAGATCGATTGGTGGGAGTTACAAGGTGAAGAAGAAAGGGAAAGGCTGAAATATGGTGAATGAAATGTATGAGGTAGTATATAAGAAAGAAGATAGGCTTATGTGAGGTACATGCTCAGTGAAGTGGATGACTGTAATCCCACAGTGAGAAAGATTTATCTTTGTCCTTTTTATATGATGGCAGAGGACACCAGTGGACCCTCATCAAGAAAAATTTTTTCCAGGGAGACCCTGACTGCACTCTGGGTTTTTAGCTGATGAAAGGCTCAATTAACATGTAAAAAGACATGCTATTATATTCTGGGATTTTCATTCTGTGCCATTTATAATGGGAAAGCTGGTGATTTTTTTTTTTTGCTTGAAGACACATGGTAGCTATCATACTGGCCCAGTTGAAATATGGGATGAGTTGTCTGAAAGATTAGCGACTCACTTTACATGAACTGATTCACCTGATTGGCCAATATGATAAAAGATTGAAAGTAAGTTTTAACAGTACTTTTGAACAGGAAAGGATTTAAACAAGGAATCTGTAAAACATCTATTTGCTAATTAATTGCAGTAAGATAGGGGTCACTTTTCTGCACGGTTTTAAAATTATGATTAAATTCAATTTTGCACAAATGCACTAATACAAACAGCTGATTTTTAATTAGATTTTTAAAAGTTTAAAACAGATTGTTTGAAAGGATCAGACCAAATGTGTTCTCTGGCTGTGTGTCTTAAACTAAAGCAAAAATTAAAAACGATCACACACACAAAAAGAGAAACAAACAAAAGAACCTTGGAAAAATATTGCAAAGTAAAGAATAGAGAATTATGGAGTGGCCAGTGTTAGCAAACATGAGCTGAGGGGATTACTTTCCTGGGCTGGACTTCAAAACATTTTAAACCTCTTGAAGCTGTTTTGCCAGCTATTGAAATGACCTTCTGTAGCTGTGAATGTAAAATAAATCCTTTGAAAATGTCCCATTGTCAAGGTCAGTTTAGTGAAGTTTTTCCCCTCCGGCTTCAGAACATCATCTCCCTGATGGATACCTGGGTTCGGCCGCTCACTATGTTTCACTGAATGTTCTGTGCTGCCAGGGTAAGCTATTACAGGTTCTTATGGGAATTATGACATTAGCATGGTGCACAAGGCCAGACCATCACTGGTTAAATGGCCAACATTCATTCTGTTCCAGATCATTAACCTGATCTGAATCTATGCAGAGAAGCACTTCCACCATCTCAAAGGTGTTCTTACTGTAGTCCAGTGCAAAGGTGCTACTGTGTGTTAAGGCTCATTTAAACTGCAGAATTCTGACTCACTGAAAAACTGATGAGTCACCCACCTATTAATTATCTCAGGAGGATGATTTTAAAAGTCCTGCTGGCCTACTTCTAAAATAGACTCTGGATGCTCCCTTAAATAGGATTTTTCATATTAGTGCAAATGCATAATTAGAAAATAAAAATAAATAATGTCCACAGATGTTGGTTCCTCACAGAAAGCTGTGTTTGGTTTTACTTAGCTCAGTTGAAGGGCTCAGCTGAAAGTCTAAAGCAGATAAAGCTGTGTCACAACCAGAGCTTTCATATGATCTCATGCCACACATGCATTTTCTCAGTGAAAAATAAATTCAAAATGACACTGCTGTATAAAAAGAGGGGACACTAATGACTTTATTTAGTATCTAGCAACAAATCTACGGCGACTTTTAAATAACCATTTAAAACTTCAGAGCCCTTCTGGTATTTCACTGCTGTCAAGTATAAACTGCTCAAAAAATGTGAGCAATTAAACTGAAGCTTTAGACAAATTACAATATCAGGCCACAAGCTAATTCGCTAACAAGTACAAAGTTACCTAGAAAGTGGAACAAACTTCTCAGGTTTTTGTGACTGTCAAGTACTGTTTTAAGTCTTCTAGCATATTAGCAATTAGCACAGAGGTGATAGCTACTATAAGATAGACATGTAAACTCAGTTGGATGGACATTTTTACATTATTAATTGCTGGGGGGTTGGTTGGCTAACAACACAAACAACCTTAATTTAGATGTTTGCTAACCCTGCAAATAGTCACCAAAACTATAAAACCAAATATTTCAGTTGCATGTAGATGCACCACCCAACCTCGAAACAGTAGGAAGAGATGTCATACTGAGACATTTGTGTGTCTCTCTGGTAAAACTATTGCAAAATTATACATATCCACCTTGCTTCATACTTTATTTTTATTACACATTTGAGGCTAATTGGACAGAATTTAGATGCATAAAAGCAGACAGGCCGGCTCATGTCAGGATTCATGAGTATTTGGCGGTAATTTTCCTCTCTGAGTTATCTTTGGGTACTCTGGTGATTCCCCTTGCAATTTTCCGGTGGTTCAGTAAAGCATGTTCATGTTATTCTGTCATACTGGGGTCAAAAATTAATGGCTACCTCCAAGTTGGTCCCAGCACAGATTTGATCGGAGCAGTGGAGCAAAACCAAATGGTTTAGTGCGAGTGTGTGTATGTGTGTGTGTTTTCCTCTCCAGGGCCTGAATCTCTGCCAAAGGCATCGCCAGAGTAATTTATTGCAACAGAGACAGAAAGACATGCTGCCCTTTCTATGTTACAAGTGAGTGGAGGGTTTTGGTATTAACCCTCCAGTGTTGCAAGATTGAATGTGTGTTTAGAAAGACCGTTTTGTCTTTGTCAGCTCTAACTCTAACATGGGATCATTCATTGCTCTTAGCAAAAGTTGGTTCTATGTTTGTTATTTCCTTTGAAAAATTCATTTATTGGTATATTTATGTATTTTATGTTGTGCTGCTGTTCTTACTGGAATTTCTGCATTAACTCTTGCTGTGGATATTCAACTGATTTATGGTTCTTAATTTGGTCAGAAGCTGATGTCTGCATCCTTGCCTTTCCTTTTGCCTTACTTGTTCTACTTGTAATCTATATGTACAGTAGCTTTAAATCTGATTAGCAGACAGTAACAGCCAGGCAATAAAAACAGAACAGCCTCAGATGATGGTCTTCTTGTTCAGTAGCTTATCTGCTATCAGGAGTGTTGTTCACTCAACACGTCCCATTCCCCAGTAATAACCTCAGCCTTGCTGTGGGTCGATAAGCTGACCTTTTAAAGACACATTAAGCTCCTTCCTTAACTCTAAGCTAATATCTGAATGTCTTTGTCCATTTGTGTGTGAGTCACTTTAGCTGCAATGACCAGACAACAGCTGCCTGTAACTGGGTCGAATTAGGTCAAACGGCCATGTTGAGAGCATGTGTCTTCCTCTTTTCTCATTCCTCTTTGTAATAAAATCATACGTGCCACTTTTTATGTTATTAATAATTCACGCCTGGGTTGTTAATGTTCCTCTGGTGGGTCAAGTTGTTGAGTGTTTGATACCGATTTGTTGCACAAAATGAAATCAGAAAGAAAAGACTTGTGAACCTGGTAGAAAGGGGAAGAGAAACAAGAGGAAGGAGGAAAGGCAGCTATGGGGAAACAATGTTAGGTATGGAGTGATTTAAAAATAGAGAGGCGGAGGGAGCTTGAAACTCAAAATGGTGAAGGAAAAAATGGATTGTTGAGTAAAAAGGTTGATGTCTTATTTATATTCAGTATTTTGAATATACTGATAAGAACAGTTATGTATTCACTGAAGAAAAACACATGTAATTCAACAAAAAAAAAAAGTAGTGTTGTGTTGGAGGATTACAACATTGGACCAATTCTGGATGCTTGACCGACACAAGGAAAGAAGATAAACGATCCAACTTTGGAAGTAATAAACCGAATGCACCAGTGAAGCCTTTGGGAACAAGACAAGGTCTCGTCACCCCTTTCTCCTCAGAGAGTGAGGTTATGGCTCAAATCAGGCTGTCATATTCGGTTTGATTTCCTGTCATAGCAGCTGATTGCCATGATTACTGGACTCAGACGGATGGAAGGATGAGAAGAAAGATAAAGGGAAAGAACAGGCTGAGAGACAGGGGTTATATTTAACAGACAGGACATCTCTGACACTTCTGAAGGCAGATGTATCTCAGCTGGTGTGAAAGCAGGCTGCATAAGTGTGACCTCATAGGAAGCTGCTAGTAAAGCAAATAACTGCATGAAAGTAGTATCAAGTATTTCATTTAACTCAATACTGAAATACTGAAATGTCCCTTTTTATTATGATCATACTAATATCACCTTTATGAGTGTGTGTGGTGAATGTATTGGTCTTTGTGTCTGTGTTTGAACTGTCACACACGCCTAAAGGTCACCATAGCTCTGTCATGTTGGCCAGAGATGGGTTTTGTTTTGCTGTCATTGAGATCAAACAGGCTGTTATTATTCAAAGCTCAACAAGTCCCACTTAGTCTGCTTTTATGAAACACACACAAAGGCTTCCTGCAGACTTCTGCTGTTGTACTTTGAAATCCGATAAGAGGGGCCCAGAGTCGAATAGCTCTCATAGAATTATCATTTATTTCAGTGTAATATTTCTTATAGCATATTCTTTTGTTTTCCATGACATCTTTGATAATATATGTGTGATATTGCTGTAATTATTCAGTGCTCTATTCAGCTTTCTTTTTTTTTAACTCAACAGGCAATTTTCTCAGCTGAATGTGACAAAAAAGTTTTAAAAAAACACACAAATCCATAATAGATGCAGTTCAAGTTGCCAATTACTGAACAACCCGACCCGTCATACACGCTCTACTTCACTCCCTTTCAAAAACAGCACATCCTGATATGCTACTAGCTATCACAGCTTGCCCTGTGTGTGTGTGTGTGATGTGTGAAACTGTGTGTGACAAGATATCCTGACTAATTAAATATGTGAATAGGGCCACAGGCCATATGGAGGTCATATGGATGTGTGTGTATGGCACATGTTTTTTGCTTTGTGTGTTAAAAATACTCTTTTCTAAATCTGTTATGATTTATGATGATGTAGAACCACAATCACCTCCAAATCTTTAACACAACTATAACAAAGTTGAACAGACAGCTTAGTTTTTTTTCTGTTTCGGTGAATCCGTAGCACTGTTTTGGTACATTTCAGCATTTTTTTTATTTTTTCCAACATTGTTAATCAGTCAAATTTTAGCAAAAAAAAAGCTAAATATAGATTAATATATTCCTTATATCACTTTCCTCTTTCCTTCCTTCCTTCCTTCGTCCCTTGTCATAACATCTCTGATTTTATAATTGATGCTAATCTTGGCAATTAGGAGCAGAAGGTTTTCCACAATAGATGCTGCTTTCTGTCAAAAACATAAACAGCTCAGTTTGACCGAGTCACTGAGGGCTGCAGGAGAAAAGGGAGGTGCGAACTGCACATGAAGCTCTCTATTTATAGGATTTAACGGGGTGCTGTTTTGTGATTTGCTGGGTCACCCGCTGTCACACACACGCCAGATGGAGACCCTGTGTGGTGGAGGAGGGTTCTGTGTTCACACTCACATACGGTTTCTCTCTTTGACTCTGAGGTAACAGTTGCTGGCAGCTCAGGTGCCTGAAAGTGAGAAAAGATGAAGGGAGGAGGAGATTTTTCAGGCTGAAAGTATTTGCTTGTAGCACAATAAAGCTAATTAGTTTTTCTTAAAAAACCCAATCACAACTACGACATTGACGGCAGTGTTTAAGAGGTTTATTTGAGCTTTTGTACATTTTTGTTCTGCTAATAGTTTAAAGCCATATTTCTGACATGGACAGCTTTGGTTTTTGGAGCTTTTAGTAATTCAGGGGAGAAAACCTGCAAGAATCTGCTGCAGAATGAGGAAGAGATGCTTATGTCTTTTACTCAAAAAAAGAAAGAAATAGCATAAATGTTTGGAACTTTTTTTAGTGAAGTATTTAACATTGTTAGTTTAGTCTTATTTACTATTAAATGATTGATTATTACCCATTCAACACGCCAAAATTCAAACTTTTACTGCACTAGTTGCTTACCTGAAACACTCATCATCAACTCAAAGCAACATATTAGCATCATAAAGATAAAGACACATTTATATAGCCTTCACATTAGTTGCATGTAATGCAATAGTTTGTGGCCTCTGCTAAGAGATTTTTGTAATTAATGCCAAATGTTTTTTGTTTGTTTCTCCGCTGCTGGCAAAGTTAAGACTCAGAAGTACGAGAAACCTTTGCAGGCTTTTTCTCTTATCTCCTGCTTATAAAAATGACATTATGGTACCTGAGGCAAGCAGAGATTTCCCATGTTTACAAACGATGCAGTGATATTAAACACTAAATCCTGTTTATGGTAGTTTCATATTACCTTGCATTAGGGCTTGTATTCTTTCTTTCTTTTTTTCAAATCCTGAAAAGCAAAAATGAGAAAGAAATGAAGACTTGTGGTGGGGAAATATTTTACAGCGTGCAATAACATCCCCATTTCCTCTTCTATCGTTATTGTAATGAAGTTATGTTTATTGAGAAATGCCTAACAGCATTATGCTGCTGTGATTATATGATGCAGTTTTCTCTGTCTCCTCTTCTCTCAGGACCACTGTTTACTGTCCATCATCTTGTCAGTCATTGTTCCAACCCAAGATGCACTCAGCAGATTTTTTTGTTTACTGTTTATGTTTGTTTATACAAATTGGGTATAGCTGATTGCACTCAGAGACACCATACGGATGGCTTCACTTCTGCTCTTCCCTGTATCTAAATACAAATAAAGGGGAGGGCTTGACGGGTACTCCACAAGTCATGGTTTGTGTTTAGATTTGAAGATGTGAGGCTGCCGCCCGTCGAGAGCATTTTAGGTCCATGCTTTCTTTTCTTTGTTTTTGATCAATCTTGGAACACTTTTTTTTTCGTCCTCCTCATTCTTCCCTCCTCCATCTTTGTTTCCCTCTGTCTCTCTTCCACTCCATCCTCTTATCATTCATCCTTCCTCTCCCTCTTCATTTACTCCTACCCCTTTCCTTCCTCCTCCTCCTGTTTCGGTCCCTTCATTAATGTGCTGCCAACAGGGTGCTTTGGCGACAGGCTGCAAAAAGCTGTCGTCACGGCAACGTATGATGGTGTGTGGTTGCTGAAGCATTTATTGGGGGGTGTTAATGGATGCTGCTTCTTTTGCTTGCTCAATATGCTCCTGAGAGTAAAGGAGATGAGACAATCAAATATTAATAAAATGGGCTCTGATGTCTGTGATGTATGTTTGGATTTTCTACTATTTACCTATGACCTCGTAGTCATCATTTTTACTGAAAGAAGAAAGCAATAAGGAAAAAAACCCTAAAAATACATGTAGTATTGTTGCAGTCTGTTGGCGTCTGACCAGACTCAGCCTTACATCTCTCACACCTTGCAGCACAGGTTTATTTTTGCTTTTGTTCATGCATTCAACCATTCTATTAACTAAACATCATCTTGAACCACTGTAAAAATGTCCCAAATTTAATAAAAAAATACAGTTGCACAAGCAAAATACTGAAGGGAAGAACCACATTCCACATATACCACACATATATATATATATATATAGATATATATATATATGTATATATATA
>JAOXYM010000014.1:20246525-20268076 GCA_028567055.1 Leptatherina wallacei
ATATATAAAGAACAATTTTCAGAGCCTCATCTTTTTGTTTGGAAGTAAATTTCATACTGTAAATTATGAAATATGATGAAAGAACCTGAAACAACAAAACAGAAACCAACCAAATGGACCATTTGCCTTTTAATGAAAGTTTGGTGTTATAAGTCCCAAAGTGTAAAAGGAGGGAAGGAGGTGAAGAGAAACCCACAAACACCCACACCTCCCCTCCTCTTAGCCTGTTTTTATTTTATTCTATTTCACTTTTAACACTTTGCTTTGTTTAACTTCCAACACTGTCAGCCCTGTGTTAAAAATCCTTATGCAGTCCTTATGTACATATACTAACTATACGCCATTTTGCCAACAAAACCCTCATGAACAACATACACACCAATTATATATTAGATATAAATTCAAATGGATATAAAGCATTCACGTCATATTTGGAGGGCTGTTCATTTGCTCAAGGTCACCCACTAACACACTGCCTTAATAAGCACAGTCTGGACACACATTTATTGGCAGAAATACACACACACACACACACACACACACACATATACAAGCTTTTCACTAAAAGGGGCTGAAAGTGAGCTGGGGTTCTGGTAACAAAGAACTGCTCCTGTCATCCTCCCTCCATCTTTCCCTGTCTAAAATTATTCTTCTCTTCTCTTCTCTTCTCTTCTCTTCTCTTCTCTTCTCTTCTCTTCTCTTCTCTTCTCTTCTCTTCTCTTCTCCTCTCCTGTTGTCTTCCCTCATTCTTGATCCGTTGTTTTCACGTTTCAATGTGTGTGTCTGATTGTTTGTGAAGAACCAAAGTAAACAGAGGAGGAGTCTGGGCTTTTTTTCAATACAATCTGGCGTTGGAATCACATCCATCCCGTATCACTCTTGCCACTCTTTGTTGCTGTGCTAATACTATGCTAATGTGATGCTAATTGACCATTCACTCTATTGGCTTTGGCTACGCTGATACACACAAGCGGATGCGAGCTGAATCACAGTTTATTTATGTGTTGTTCATCTACCTGGCGGGTATGGTGAGAACACTTAAAAGCATGCACAGCTGAGTGTTAAAGTAATCTCACATAAGATATTAAGAAAAAAAAGTATTATCGAGACTTTAAAGTGTGCATTGCAGCTTTAGTGTCTGCAGGAGAAAGATTTACCAGGAAAATGTGGCTAATTCCAAGCTGGGTTATCATTTAACCTGCAGTGGACTGATAAACATCAATGTTATGACAGGATGATCCATTTTATGTGGGGTGATGAGAATATGTGTATAGTTATGGTGAAAACGATGCAACAAACTGGTGCCTGTGATTGGTTTTGGAACTGTATTGTTCCACTGCATGTCTGGTAGGGAAACACCGGCTTCATATTATTCTGTCTCCGTCAGTCTGGTGGGGCACGACCTTATCTCCCCGACAACCGAAGCACCAGATTGATTATTTTCAGTCTGCATATCTGCTCCTCCTCCACATCTCTGTTTCTGTGCATGATGTAGTCGCTGTGTTTATCTTCTTCACTCACCTACTCAGGTTTTTTTCTCTGTGTTTGCTCCCTTCATGATTTGGACCATATTCCTTTCTTCTCATTCTGCTCCCTCCCTTGCACCATCCCTGCAGTGATGTTAGCACTGGGGATAACACTGTAAAAAAAAAAAAAAGATTTAGAGAATAAGGCAGAATTCACATGTAACTGTTTTCAGGCTTTAATAATTTCACTTTGAACAGGGTGACCTTTTTCATTGCCAAATTGAATTCTGGGTCAGTTGCTCTGCTTTGCTTATGTAGCATGCCATGGTTGACAATGGTTCCCCTTTTCAATTGGCAGTGCAGGTGCCAGCCACTCAGATTGTCTGACTGATTATAGACTGTCACTCCGGTCCCAGACTGAAGACTCGCCCACCACTGAGCTTTAAAGCCTTTTGTCCGTGTGAATCCTGCAGAATGTGAGAAAGGGATCGATGCTTTACATCTGTCAAGAAAGTCTGTCGGTTTCCTCAGAGAACTTTTTGTAAATTGTTATTTTCTTAAAAATGTCCCACTGGTGAACTGATTTGGAAGAAAATGAATTTGAATTGAACTTATCTAGCACAATGAGATTACTTTTGTTGTGAGTCAACGCAATACAGATAAACATAGTCCCTTACAAGACTGACAGTGGGCCATTGGCTGTTTTTTGTACAATTTCACTTCATACTCAAGGTCTGTGTGCAAACATGTACACATGTGATGTAGCACTGGAAAATGTGATTCAGGATGGAATACTTGAGATCAACATGAAAAATATTTTTTTGGGGAGGTATTAAAATATCTGTAACTCACTTCTGGTCACAGGAGTAAGTGTGACATGTGTAAGATTTCTTTAGACTGTTTGTGGTTTAAAAAAAAAAAGAAAAAAAAAAAGACCAAAATCAAGCATTTCCTCCATTAAGTGTTTCAGTGAAATGAGATGGGGCTAATTAAATTGAACTGATGTTGACAAAATATTGATGCTGATGGGAGAACAGCTTTTATTTTATTCAGGCTTTTGTTTTCTGCATGATGCTGGACCATTATGCAACAAACTGTTTGAATAACATTTTTAATTTTAATGGGCACAACAGTACATTAAACTCATGCATTTAAATATTAGTCAGCCAAACAATTGAAGGGTTTTGGAAAATGAAGCTATCCCTCTCTGGCTGACCACTGATCTGTTTCTATCTCTCCGTTTATGCATTTTTATTCTTTTTTTTAAGTGGGAAATCTCTCTGAGGCACATATTACTGATAAGCTGTTTGGGAATTAATGGTAATCTTGATTTTTTTTTTGTACTGCATTCTTGCCTTGTACTCTCTTACACAGTGAAGTCCAACTTAAAATGTGCTATCAACAGCATATGAAGACATTTTCAGAAGCTAAAATGACACAATCAACCTTTTACAAACAAAAGAACACGTTTATTCATGTGAATTACCTTGTTTGATACCATCACAGGTTTTTCAGAAACCTTCTAACGGCCACTGATAAGCATATGTGACCTGAATACTAACCACACAGCACCTATAACGTTTGCTGAATAGGATGAAATGTGATGAAATTTTTACTTTATAGGCCACACTGGCTGCAGGAACATAGTATCAAGGTTTTTGCTGTGTAACAGCACATTGTGTTTATTTTAAATTGGTGTGCAGCTTTTCAAATGGCCTGAATTATGTTGTTATGTGCTGTCATTCGTGTTTTTCTGCATTGCTCCAAATTAGTTTTGTTGCGTACCTCAGAACAGAAATGCAACATATAGAAAAACATAAAAAAATCAGGCAACTGCCAACAGCAACATTGTTCGCTGAAAGGTTGTCCTGCCTAAAAGAAACATGCTTGGTAATTAAAGTACACGAAACCAGTGCGTGGTGCATTTTATCAACAGCTGGAAGGAAAACATTCAGATTGATTTCATTTTTCAGTCCTCAGTGCAGGATTATAGAAAACACCACAGCAGACAAAGGGGTCTAGTGCTTACAGGGTTGATGGCAAATTGGTTGATTATTTTCCACTGCAGTGCTAGCAGTGTCTTATACTGGTTTCGCAAAATGTGTGTTAAAGTGTGAGTCTGCTTAGTGCGGAAGCAGTGTGAGTGTGAAGTAATGAGCAGGGCAGACAGGGGATTTGGGAAAACACTGGTGTTGCTTTCGTCTTATCAGCTCTGCTCTGAGCTGCTTTACTCCGCCTGCAAACAACTGGAGAGAGCTGCTTAACATCTTTGACTAGGAATAAATGCAATTTAAGAATATGTACACAATATAGCAAACACAAATTTGTATCCTTTTATATTTTTCTTTTATATTATCCCTTTGTAAATGGACATATTTGTTTTAACAAAATCTGTTTATTCATTTTGTCTGCTCACTAATACCAAATTTTCCTCAAAACTGACAGATAAGAAACCTGATTCGTTACCTTTCCATCCTTTTAAGTGAACTCATTTTAGGATAAGTGGCAGCTAACTCTGCTGGTTTGCTTTGCTGTGTTTTGTGTGCAGCTATAGCAGGGATAGTAATATCTAATTATCCCCCTCTCTCCCCTCTGACACTCCTCCATTACTTTTCTACTGCCATCCAGTCTTATCTTGCGCGCACACACTCCACACACATCGGTTATGCAACCAATTGTGCTGCATTGTGGCAAATCTTTGTTCCAGAGATTCATGCACTTCAGATAAATCAATTTTCTCTCTAGAAACTCTCTCCACGTGCACCTTTATTCTTTCGATATTCAGCCAATTTCATTTAATTTCTGCCCCCAGAGGAGGTTATTCAGAGTAGTTTCCAGACTCATGTTCTTTAAAAAAAAAAGCATAAAAAGCAAATATGTAAGCCCTTAGGCTTGCATCAAGGGGCACATATACCCATTTGCTACTACAGGCTAGTTTTTTTGCAGTCACTTTGGTTGCCATTTTCTTCACAATAATTCTGGGTTCACGATATGAGTTTTACTACAAGGCTAAGGGCAACAGTTTAATGAAAAGCAAAAATTTCAGTCCACCCATGTCAGCACATCTGAAACTAATAAGTAGTTTTAAAATTTCACCTTTGTAAAACTTTTTTTTTTTTTTGCCTTTTTGTGCTGTTATGTCCAAATTAGCTGTTACCTGGTAGGAGAGTCAACTCAAAACCATTGTTGCTAAATATGACTTGGTAAAAGAAGAACCTTTATAGGTTGCGATGAATAACACACTAACGGGTCTCCTGCTTACAAAGGAGGAAAACTATTCAACGCTTGTTCCCACACTTCAGTTTAAACTACAAGTCCTTTCCTCTCTGCTGTGTCACTTTCAGGATTTCATGCCCGGTCGGTTCAGGTGAGGCTGAACACCGAAAGCAAATCTGATTTCTGTGCTGCTTCATCTCCTCCGCTCCGATTCTCAGAGAGGAATCTCATCTATTGTCAGTTAACCAGTGTGACGGGCTGTAACCCGGCTTGGCTGTTAAAACCATTTCCTTTCAGAAAACATGCGCTTCAGTCTGTCAGCCACATACCAGAATAAACATCTTAATTGGACTTTTCTGAATATTATTGTCAGTGTCTGTGCTGCTGTTTGTTTTATAATGGGCGTGCCATAGTTTCGTCTGTGGAGGCAGCAGAAAGCTGATTTTATTTCCTCTTAAACAAACATATTCTCGAATAGATTCTGCTTCATCATTGTTTTCAGAGCATGCTGTCCTCATTTGCTCCCTGTTTTCAGTTTCATAGCCCTTCAAAGGTCATTTTGTTGCCACATCCACAGTTTCAGCACTGGTTTGTTTAGTTGAGTCATGTTTTTCAGGTCTTCCTGCCCTTCTTGAGCCCCCATGTCAACATATATCCCTGTTCTCTCTGGGCTTTTTTTTTCCATCAGGTCTCGCAGCGTATTTGATCCTGCCCTGCTTCATAGCTCCATGTGTCAAAGCTGGTTGAGCTGCAGATTATATTAGATTGGAAGGAGGAGTGTTTACATTGCTGCAACTCCTCATCCGTGACAGAAGAACGACAACATATCCCTCTTCCGTGCTCCCCTTTCGCTCATTTTGCCTTTGTTGTTGCTTTCTGTCTCTGCGTTGCTGACCATCTCTTTCTCCTTCCCTCCATTTCTTGATGTTTCCCTGCATCCACCAATTCCATCCCATAGTCCTTCTTGTCTTTCAAAGTTCTTCTTTTTTTTTTACCCCTGCATTTTCTGTGCTGTCTCCCACTGTTTTCTCAGACCTTTTCATACTTCATCAGGATTTCTGGTGTAGACAATTAACAGTGTGGTTATTGTGAAACAGGACCCTTGCAGCAGAGCAGGGAGGCAAACAGCCTGAAGCTGTTGAATATGTTATCAGATAGCATGAAAGTCAAGTTGATATCTTATCTGTGGTGTAACTGTAGACCTGGAGGCTCAGAAACATGAGAAGTGCACTCTGGTCGCAGCCTGTGGGCCGTTACATTATAAATAAATAACGAATATTTCCATTTTCTATTTCCATGCCATTATTTTGGGTTAGGTGTGCACATTACCTGTGAAGAGAACGACTTGAAGTGGAGTAAAATTGTTCTCTCCAAGTGATTATTTTCAGGAGATTTCTTCTATTTTTATTAATCTTCATCATACTTTGAGGGATTTTCTTGGGGGTCTGTTGCAAAAGAATAAAACAGTGTTTCTGTAAAAAATTGCAATTAAAACAGCATCTGAAAACACCATCATTCGGGTGTAATCTTCCAGCTGGTTTTACCATTCAGACCAGAAGCGATGTTTGCATGCTTCTTCAAGTCTGATGCAATATGAGAATTAATATTATCATTTCCAAGACACATGAACAATAATTTTTATATCGAGGCACTGGAGACACAAAAAGCCAATGATTTACAGGAAATTCTGAAAACTGCTTTGGTTTTAGAGTAATGTTTAAAGGATGCTTCAGGTTTAAACTGACTAAATTACCAGGAAAGTCTAGAAACATTTCAGAAAGGTATTTGACAGACTGTGTCAGTATTTTATGGTTCAGGCTGTTGAGCTGTCTTTTACTATTTAGTACAATACAGTCTGAATGCCAAGGCCACGTTTATTTATATCACACATTTCATGCACAGTACAATTCAAGGTGCTTTACATAAAACATTAGAAGCATTGCAGCGGGGTGCAGGAAAAAAAAGTAAATTAAATACAAACAAACTGTAAAAGAAATAAAATAAAAGGAATAAATGCAGAGGTAATTTAAAATCAAAAGCAAGAGAAAAGGAGAAAGTACAATAGTACAGATTAAAAACATGATCAAGTTTAAAATTAAAGCTTAAAAGAAAGATTTGGACTTTTAAATAAAAACTATGTAAATGTAGCCCGCAGGTCTTTAATCTGGATTTAAATAAACTGAGTGTTTCAGCTGATCTGAGGCTTTCTGGGAGTTTTATCCAGACATGTGGAGCACAGAAGCTGAATCTAGCTTCTCCATGTCTGGTTCTGACTCTGGGAACTGATAAATGTAATGAAGTCGAAGTACATCAGAGCAGGTTTAGACAGCTGGATGAGTAACATCCACCCTGCTGGAAGGGCAAATAAGTAGCTGTTTGTGCACATACCAGTTTCTGTCCTTCACAGTGAGTTGTGTTGCCTCCCAAGAGGCAAAGAAACTCAAGGAAATGCATTAATTTGGCATAGCAAAATACAAAGCAGGAAAATGTATCATTTGAATGAAGATGGCTTAGTCCATTTAGCTGCAGCAGTTTTACAGCTCTTCTGGTGTATGGGTTGGCTCATTGTCTGTCATGATTCACTGGAACAGTTGACCAGGACATTAACTCTGTGATTGTTATCTCCCTTCTGAAATTTACCCTGAAAAAGCCCTTTTTAGAGTGACTGTAATGAAAGTTGTGTTTAAATGAATTTATTGTCTACTTAAGTCACACACTGCTGTCCTCCATGGTCCTACTTTTATTAGTCAAATTAAAGTAATTCTTTGGAAAAACATTCTTCCAGGGGATACTCTCCAAAAGCCACTATTATATACTCGGGCAACGATTTGCCAGAAATTCCCATTTTTCTTCTTACTAGTTATTCCAGAGTAGGACAGCGCCCAGCTCAGCTGCAAGCCTGATCCAATAGTTCCGACATATGTGCAGCCAGAATCAATGACTCCATTATCGGCCACACTTATTAATCGATGAGTTTAGAGCCACTAAAAGACCATTTGCACCCTGATCAACTGGTATGAATGAGTGTTTTGTGTGTGAGAGAGGGCGAGGGGGAGGACAGCGGGAGATGAAGAATAAAGTGGACGAAAAATGGCCCAAAGAGCGGCGAGGAGATGAGCGGGCGGGGAGGATCAGTGAGAGGGCAGAGAGGATAAAGGGATGGAAAGAGAGGAGGATGGAGACTGACTGGAATCAGGGAAATAAGCAAATACCCTCCATGCTGATGTTGCACTGCGCTACACCTGAACAAGAGAGAATTTCAGCAATTTCCTCTGCAGATGATGGTGTCGGTGCTGTACTTTAGCAGTCCAAACATGACAAGTTTTTATCTGAGGGGATGTTTTTTTTTTTTTTGTTTGTTTTTAAAAAAAAGGGATATTGTAGATTTTTATTGCTGCTATTAACATTTTTATAACCATCCATTACACCCTTTTCTTTCATCCATCCCTCCATCATTTCTTTTGTTGATGGTAGCTCGTTGCAGATAGAGTAGCCTGTTTCTATGGAAACGGACAGAGCCAGATGAGCTTAGTTTCTTGCACTGCAGTGTCTCTCCTGTGTGTACATGTGTGGGTGTGGGTGTGTGTATGTGTGTGATGACTGGTTCTGGCTCTGAAGAGGAAGGATGATGATTTATGAGAGTGATGATGGTGTGTGTGTGAGTGTGTGTGTGCGATGTCTCAGGCTTTGTCTCACAGCTGTAATTCTGTGCTCTTATCACTGTCACCGCGGTGATTAAAAGTACCATGGGAATGATCAACATCACCATAGCAATGACATCTTTGGCTCAACTAATGGAGTGGGGAAAGTGTGTCACCTACTCTATGTGTGTGTGTGTCTAGTTTTCTAGCTTTGCCCATAATTTATGGCTCTCTAATGAAGTTCTACCTCTTGGACTTTGACTGCGTCCAGAACCACTCACTAACTTTATAGTGAGTTTGCCATCTTGAATTGCTGTCTGATTGCATAGAGGGATATTAATAATAACTCATATAGTGGTCTCAGTATATCCACACTGCTCTGAGAAAAGTAGGGTAAAATAGAATTCTTATTAATCTAGCAGACATACGTACAGTTACAAGTAAGATTTTGTGATAATATCCTGTTTCTGTTACCAGTTTCTAAGCATCATAAATAATGAATAACTTTTACATTTTGTAGTAAAGTAAGAAGTGTTAAAGTTGTTCTTTTATGGGAAGAACAATTCATGTGAAAAAACTGATTTAGTTCTTGACTAATGACACAAAAATAAATGCAATTAGTGCTAAAAAATGAGCTAAATGTGAAAACAAATAGTTCAAATGATTTTCCTTTTTTTTCTTTTTATAACAAAAAGTTGAAAATGCTTCTTTTTTTTAATGCAGTGTGTTAAACTGAGTGACAGAAGTGACCAGCTTCATGCCATTATGAACATCACCCAAGTAGTGTCCCAAAGGACTCTTTCATTATAATGATGAGCTCAGTGTATAGTCCCAAAGAAGTCAGATTAGTGAATGAGTGAGTGATTTTTGACACAGCATTAGTTTTAATGGAGGATTTGAGGATTAATTTGCAAGCATGCACAGAAACGGGCCTAGCTGTGGGACCGGGTGCTAGGCCACCAGCTACTGCTACAGTGAGACTTGAGTTTAAATGATACAATTAGTCTCAGATATCTCCATGACAAAAAAAAAATCATTTAAAAAAAGTCTGCAGTCATTAAGCTACTTGTCATCATTTTGCTTTTGTCTATTTTTTTCTGACTGAAATCACTCTTGACAATTTGAAAAGGGATAATGTGTCTCTAACGATAATGTCTCTGTGTGTCTGTTGCAGAACTCCCAGAAGAAAAGAGGAGCACGACCCAACAACAAACCTGACAAGAAGCCAGCTCCACAGGTAACACACAAACAAGAACACTTACACACTGCTGGATGTTCCTTTTAGATGGTTCAAACAATCAATAAGCGAAACAAAGGCTCCTAAACTTGGCAATAAACATTGATCCGACAGGCATACACAGAAAGGAGAGGATTAAGAATCAAACCTATTTTAAAAGGTGTCTCTTTATTGTAAGAAGAAACTTCCGCCATCATTCCTGCCCATAATATTTGGACCCACATTACTTTATAATCACATACAGAGATGCAGTTGGCAGAAACAGCTAAAAGTATGAAATATAGATGATAAATGTCATCATATTTTGGGTGCAGCTTTTGGTGTCAGTATCGCCTCTGGCAGCTGTCAGCTCTCCAGAATTACATTCACATGTACCATAGGTGAACTCTGACTGTTATTTCTGCAGATCGAGCAGGTAAAACAGAGCAGTGCTGACTCTGAATGATGAGGATCAGACTCGTTAGGCTCAGAAAAAGATCTTGGTTTGCATCGGCATGCATAAATAAAACACCTGCATTTCCATTCCGCTGAATAAGAATCATAATGTCTCGTTTTATCTTCATTCCCGTCTTAATGCCTTGCTCATTCATGGCAAAATGGGAAACCGTACCTTGCTCTGACTTTAATGCTCATACTTTATTAGTGTGACAAGTGTCAGAGGGAGCGTTTGATACAAGTTGAAATCACCAAGCAAAACCAATAAACTCTAAATAACGAAAGATGAAATGATCATTAGTCACACATCAATAGTAAAGATAGAACTGCTAAATGTTTTTCTTTACATTAAAAAGTTATAATAACTTTTTTTAGTGCAGAACAGCTTCTTATTTTTTATTTTTAATGGATCAGAGCTGACATGTTCAGTTTTTCTGGAGTTACAGATCACAACGGTGACACTGTCAGAGACCTTGCATGTTTAGGAATTTGTGTTTATGCCAAACACCTCATGCTTGTGTTATCTTTGACCTATTTCCTCTGGGGATCACACTAAGGCTGAGTGCAGGTAGAAACAGATAGATCAGCAGTTCCTTCACTCCCTCTCGTCTTTCATTTGGTCCCCATTTTGCCCTGAAGGTGTTTGTACTTTACTAAACTTTGCAAACCAAATTTCTTTTTACATTAGGGTTACAGATCAAGCCCCAAACTTGAACTTTATCCTCTTGTGAGCTACTGAAACTTTTTTTTTTCACATTTTAGAAAGTTAAATCCTCCTTAATATCTTCTAATCTAAATCACAAAAATGGTTCAAACCCTGGCAAAAGAATGTCTTTCCTCTCACTGAAGGGCATCTAAAGCAGCTGGTGTGTGAGCTCAGGTTTTACAGATTAGTGAAGTGCATGGATACAGATTGAAAACCAGGCAAAATAACACATCACCTCAGAGTCTGTTTGCAGTGAAGGTAGTTCCCTCCACTGCTGGTTCTCCTGGGCTCCTAGTGCAAGCCCAGGCTTCCTTTCCAGACCACATACCATAAATGGCTGTAAATTCAGCCGCCCTCGCCTCGTTTAATGTGGTTGGAAATCCTCCACAGTCTGTAAAACAAACACAGCCGCAGAGCTGCTTGTGAGGAATGAGAGCACGGTCAGCTCAGGTCAGATGAAGCAGCAGCCGAGTTTGGGATAAGAGGGAAATACGCATCTGAAAATTTGAATTGTCGTAGTTTAAGTTATAAATAGTTGTGCAGGGACAGGGAAGCAAAGTGTGTCAATGTTATCACTTCTTCAGTTCAGCTGGGAATCGTTGCATCACTCATTCATTGGTGAAAACTTTCTATATTCCACAAGTCATTTAGTTGCTTAGTATTCTTTGTAAATGACGGTGACGTCAGAGAAAAACCACTAATGAGTGTGTTTCCTGAGGTTTCTCCGCTCTCTCTGTTCTTTTTTTTTTTCTCTCTAAAATCTAACACAGTATGACTATGACCTCATCATTTTGTGGCCAAAATCCTCAAGTTAGTCAAACAGAGCTTTGTATTAATTTTTTTCTTTTAAGTTCATGGCCATTCGGAGTAGCATAAAAGGCTGATTCATCCCTGATAAGAAGCAGTATTGTAAGCGGTGGGGGCTTGTGTCTGACGGACAGAAAGCAAACAGTTTTAGTGCTTGCTTGGTTTTTCTCACAGGGAGGATGTCAAAACTTTGAAAACAGTGAAATTTATTAACTCAATTCAGTTATCACATGATTCACTTTCGACATCTGGTTTGATCAAGTTCTCAGTCTGGATGCGTCTAAACATCGCAGGTTCATAGTTGAGCAGCTGGGCTTGAAGTAATCTGATTGGTCGTGTTTGGGTTTGTGCTCCTGTGTTTATCCATGTGTCTGCAGCTTTCTCTGTCCTGTCAGGTTACCTGTCCATATCTGTGTAACCTCTGTCCCGGGACAGACTGAGTGAAGTGCCGTTCTCTCTTTGTGTCTCACTTCTTTACCAGAGAGTGACAGTTCAGATTGGATGTGTGTGTGTCTTTGTCTGTCAGTGTTTTCCCATTTAATTCTCTTTCCGTTCTCCTCAGCTTAAATTTCCCACCAATGGGAGATTGTTTATTTGGTTTTAGTGTTTATTTTCACTTATTTTCTATGATTAATATCATGCATATCAATTAGCTAATTAAATTATTAAAATGAGGTATATGATGGATTAATGAACACTTATGCTTCGCCTGAGGAGGATTCTCATTTATTGAGAGTTGCATATCAAAAATCCTAATAATTGGGGCTAAATAGGTCAGAAATAATATTGAACAAATGTCATTGAAGTGGGAAATGTGCCATTGTCTTTTTAAACTTGGGTAATATTTAAATTCCTTACAGAACCCTAGGTAGTCATCGTTTGTTTATTGCGTCTTGACTTTTGAATCAGCACCTCTTCAGTGGCTCTTTTGTCTTCATTCACCTAAGTTTCCTATACTAAGGATTATAAACTAGCCCATCGTTAGAACATTTAAATTCTGGGATTTGGTTCTTTGTTTTATGCTGTGGCCGAATTATTCTTAAATTAATCTGATAAATGTCCAATTCAACTGAATATAAGTTCATAAAGCTCCATAATATTTATTTCTGAAGTCGTGGCATGGCCCATTGTCCTTTGCGTGATATGTTTGTGCATGCGTCAGTCTCTTAGGGATGTAGCATTTTTCTGTCTTTGTCACCTCAGTGCTCTTATTTCACTTTGTCCCGTCACACCAGGAGGACAGCTCAGACCTGAAGTGTCAGCTCCACTTTGCCAAAGAGGAATCGGCCCTGATGTGCAAGAAGCTGACCAAGTTGGTGAAGGACAGTGAGGCCATGAAGGAGGAGCTGGCCAAGTTCAGGTCCTTGTACGGAGATGTCAACGCCTCGCTTACTGTGGAGGAGGTAAGAAGACCATGATGTGGATACAAAGACTTGACTGTTGGCTGTAAATCGTTTTTACTCTTCACACAAGAAGTCTGTCAGATTTCACTTTGTCTAAGTTAGATGGCGGTTAGGGAGTAAGTTCACATGGACAAAAATGAAGGGGATTCTGCTCTGCAGGTCTGTATTGTGAGGGGAAGTCCCTAAACACTGCTCCACAATGCTCTCTTTTTTATGAGGACACGTCAAGGAAAATCCAAATTCTCCTTCTTTTCACATTATTCAATTATTAATGGCCTAACTTTGAGGGCTATAAAACAGTATCATTAGGCTGTTATGGTTTGCATATTTTAACAAATAAACCAAGGCCCTTTTTGCCCATAAAAACTAATTGGCACATACTATATTTTCTTTAGAGAGAATGCATGGGAAACTGCAGAATGGAATTTGCATTGTTTTTAAAAAATAGACCAGAACTCTGTAATGAATCAGCTTTTAATGCCATAAATGCCATCAGTCAGAAAGTTGTTAATTATTTCCCATCGGTCTCAACAATTGATACAATGTAATCTTTCAGTCCAGTCATTTCTTTTATAATGAGCATTTAAATCTTCCAGTGCTTGGGGTAAAATTTTCACTTTTGACTATTTTATTAACACAAGAATTTTTTCTTCCCGAACATGAAATTTGAAAGGGCGGAAGCACTATTGAGCTCAACAGTTCAGTGAAAATGACGGAAACAACAGATGGAAGGTGAATAAACTGCTCTGCTCTCCTAATGTCTTATTCCTCTCACAAGGTTGCTGACTCCCCTCACACCCGGGAGGCTGAGATCAGAGTCCACTTAAAGCTGGTGGAGGAAGAAGCCAACCTGTTGAGTCGACGCATCGTGGAGCTGGAGGTGGAAAACAGGGGCCTCCGAGCTGAAATGGATGACATGAAGGGGCCACAAGGTAGTTCATCTCACCACTCAGTTATACATACCTGCAGTTAATCTCCTGGCTGGATGTGAAAAACCTCTTCTTAACATTTCTGATTGCACTGATACATCTGCAGTACACCTCAGCTCCAAGTGTTAAATCTTTTCATAACCTCTCGCTTTGTCTTTATTCCAGATGGTCCTCAAGACCTTAGTGGTGTTGTTGGTGGTCTGGGGACTGGGCTTGGTGTCACAGGAGGGGCCATGGTACTTGGGGGAGGAGCTTCATCTGAAAACGTCATGGAGCTCCAGAGACATCTTCAGTTTGTCGAGGAAGAGGCGGAGCTACTGAGGAGGTCTCTGATCGAGATGGAGGAACAAAACAAACTCCTGATGAACGAGATAAACCGATATAAATCTGAACTCCCACCATCATCATCTGTGCTGACATCCAGTTCATTAATGTCGCTGTCAGACGGGGTGCTTAATGACAGCCCCGTCCACTCCTTACAAGAAGGGGCAGTGCTTATCAGCACTGATACCCCCGCCCATGAGGAGGAGCTTCGACTGGCAAGACTTCAGATTGGAGAACTGAGTGGGAAAGTGAAGAAGCTGCAGTATGAGAACCGTGTGCTGCTGTCCAACCTGCAGCGATGCGATCTGGCCTCCTATCACGCTCCTTCCTCTTCATCATCCGCCTCCTCCTTAAGACTGACTCTGGAGACAGATGCAGAAGCTGGAGACTCAGCTGAGTGCCTCCCCTCCAGGTAATTTCATCTTTTCATTTTTTCTAGTTCCTTTCATGAGTGTGAAACTATCAATCTACCAACTACAGTAGCACATACTAATCAGATCTCACTAGTTAATGTCTAATGTCAAGATTCAAGTTGTTGGTTCCTGATTGGTAGAAATTGATTTATTGTTTACATTATGACACTTGCCAATGTTACTTCTACTTGTGTTACTGTTAGACACTTTTATTATTATTCTATTGCTGTTCTGTATTACACAATTTGGCCTTCATCACATGACAACACGTCTCTACACATACCTACGGTTGAATTAACAAACGATAACCTCCTTACGTAAGTCATTTTTCTTGTAGTACTTACTCATACATTACCAACACGCTGTAAGAGATCCACTATGCTTTGTACATATGTGATTTTTGATAGGAAAGATGACTTTTAATGGAGATCTGAGGGGAAAGTTTCCAACAAAATCAGATAGAAAGCTAGCTGTCATCATAAATCAATCTAAAACCCAGACTAAGGTCGGGTTTTTACGCACAAGCAGACATGAACATAGAAAGCTGCAGACACGAGTCAACTGTTACTCTACTTTCTTACTCCATAAATGCACATTTGCAAACAGTGCCTTCTTTTGTTGAAGCCACACATTACTATTAAAATCATATCATCATCAAAATCAAATCATCAAATAATTGCACATTCGATTGTCATTAAGTACAGTTGCAGATAAATCGCACAGTTCTCACACAGTTTAAGTCCCCAATTTCTTTTCAGCATGTGCACAGGAAGTGTCCTTGTAGCAAAGCCCCTTACAGAAAATGGGCATGTCCTGCTCATACCATCTGCTGATGGCATTTAGGTTTCACAGACCTCATCACACTATTGCACTCTGCTACAGAAAGGATAAGGATCCAGTTTTACTCAGTATTGTGTAAAACTCTTCATGTCCATTTGGAGGAAACCTTCTGTTCATGCACATCTACAGAAAGTAGTATTCTCTGCAATGCAGATCAACCCCACTAAAACCACATGGAGTCACAATGTCCATAGAGAAGCTTGTACACAAACTCTGCTGACAAGATTTAGGTCTATATTTTGGTGTAAAGGTCTCAGGAGGGAAGCTAAAGTGTGCTTTAGTGCTTTTAACTAATTTTCAACATTAGTGTAGATAGTGTAATGTGATCATGTGGGAGTGGTGATGTTAACTTTGTTAACCAGTTTAATTTAAAACAAGCAAAATATCAATTAACCACAAGCACAAAGCACAGCTAAGTTCCGTATCACAACATATTAAATAAATAAGAAAATAAAAGATGAATAAAAAACAGTCTAATGATGGAAATAAAAAGAGAAGTTTTTATCTTGTGTAGAAAGGGCTATCCATCTTGTAGTTGTTGAGATATTTCACCTAAGTTAAAAATAATAATCTGCTTTCACAAGCCAAAACATTAGTCGCAGAAACGTTAGTAGTTTTTGTCTACAATGAATGAAGCTCTACATCCTCTTTGATCCAGAATGAGTCTAAAGAAATATTAGAAGAACTTTTGTTTGTGTCTTTCTTCCATTTTACAGCATGTAAACCTGTTCAGACTTATGTAAATAAATCCACACTGTCATTGCTTGTTTACATTATACTTTGAAACTGAGAGATTATTCTGATTAAACAATCTGTTTAATCAGTTAATGGGAGTTTGTCCTGCTGTCATGGAAACATTGATGTTAAATTACAGATTTTCTCTGTGTGGGAAGAATAATAAGTAAAGCCCACATAGGCCGTTAGTCCTAAACCGATCTCTCCGTTTTTCCATCAGCCCGCCCCATCGCAAAGAACCAGTAGGGGGTGAGAATGATGCTCTCGAGATCGATGAGCAGAAAAAGAGGTTCGAGGACAATGCTGACGCAACAACTTCACTCCCTGGGTGCCTGGGGCAGAAGGACCATGATGCCTTGTTGGCCATGAGGGACCAGGCTCGCTTGGTTTCCACGGCGATACAGCTACTGACCTCCCCCGAGTCTAACTGCCTCTCCTCCTCCCCTTCCATTTATCACAAGGTCTGCAGCAATGATGCAGCAGAGCCCTGTGACCTGGAGAAACCTCAGCCTCACAGCCAGGTAACCGTCCTCTGTCTGCTCTGTTTCTCCTCCATCAAACTGTCAGATGAAGTTGACGGATTTATTACCAGATATTTTCCACATGACTCTTTAATCCCATCCCTAAATTCATTGATCAAACAATCCTTTTCAAGTCTGATGAATGTTTTATCTCTGCCTTTCTTTTGCTTTTCTTTCTTTGATTGTTCATCCACCTGCAGTTGGAGGATCTTCATATTAATCAAATCTAGACATCCCTCACACGACAAATAATCACCATCTAAGAGATCATTTCATAATTTATTTTTCCCCAGATTTCAGAGCTGTCTGACCTGGCAGACCGTCCTCTGGTTGGTGCTCTGACCAGCAGGCTTCAGGCTCTGCACACCCAGCTGCAGGCCTTTGTGGAGCAAGTAGACAGCCTTGGCAAACCCCAACCAGGTGGAAAGGATGCTCAGGCTTCACCCAGCTCCCCTGCCCCCTGCTCTGTAGACGGCCAGGATCAAGTGAACAAGGCAGAGGAGAAGGTAAAAGATGAGAAGCACAGCCCTCTTCCTCACTCCTCGTCACCCTTTCTCTCTCATTTATTATTAAGTTTTAAAGATTTTACTTTTATTTTAATTTCATTTTCCAGTTTATTTTTCTACTTCTTTTTTTTTCTCAGTTTTTGTTTCATTGCCTAAACATTTGTTTGGCTGACCAGCACTTTCAATCCCATTCCAACATGCTGCTTTAATTTCTTGACACAGGGAAGAATGAATTTGCACAGCAGGCTCAAATCTGACGCAAAGCCAGCAACATCCACATCATTTGAATAAAAAAAAGCTTTTTTTGTGTGTATGTGTGGGCTTCTATTAGTCCAGATGGATCTAAAATGATTCGTTTCCTGCTGTTTAAAGAAAAAAAAAACACAAATTATGTGAGGAAAATGTGGAATGCAATCTTTTCTTTGCTGTATGAACATGTCAGATTTGAGCTGCCGGTGTAAAACCCCATGTCCTCTGCATGCTATTAAAATGCCTCTTAACATGTATTTAGATGCTGCTTTGGGCCTCAAATGGAGAGAGTGGCATGTACATAGTGATGTTATAAAGAAATATTCATTCTTATATTTTAAAAAACAATCACATAAAGCAATCCTGTCAATACATGTTATCATTCAGTAATATTCGATTGAACTAAGTTTGATGCAATTAAAACTCAACTATAAAGTTGTTTAATGTGGTGGTTTCTGTAGTATCATGCCAGTAACTGGTTTTCAAAAAGTAAAATTTTAGTCACATTTATTATTTTGTATTAGAAAGTAGTAAAAAATAGGGCTTAGATCAAAACATTTTAGCATTATCTGTATATTTTTAGTTGCTCTATGCTTATTCTAGATACTAAATGTCTCTTTTGCCACTAAAGCTTAAAATCGGATGTCTATAAACAGAAATACAATACTCTGATATATTGAAATAGAGTGATAAGAAGAAGCATGTATGTTCCAGAGATAGTGATTGAGAGAGCTGCTCAAAGAGATTTCTCAGACCTGCAGATGGGTTTGTGAGCTCGCTCTAAAAAGACTTCCAGTCATGCTTCATGAATCACATTTTCCATTTGAAATGCTCCACTGGGAAGTTCATGGGTTGCAACTGATTGTCAGTGACTTATGATTTACTCTTAGAAAAAAAAATCTATTTTTATCCATATGATAGTCCATATAAAATTCAATATAAGAGCTACTAAGTTATAAGAGCACAGCTGACTCAGCAGAGACTTGACTGGCTTATCTTTCAACATTGGCCCATATTTTCCTTGACTATTACTGGTGGTAATGTGTTTATAAAATAAAGATCCTATAAGTCATTTTCTTCTTTAGTTCAGCTGGGAAAAATTTGAAATCTTTCACTACTTGAAATTTGTGTTCATTTAGGCTCAAGATAAAAGCCTTTGCCATTCGATGTACTGGTATTACAACATAAGGAACATATTTTATACATTTTCTATTCTGATCTGATCTGGTCTGGTTTGCCTGTTTGACAGAAGCTGTGAAGCAATTATATTAAGTTTTAAGTAACACCAGTAAACTGTAATATTTAGACTCCATTAGAGGCCAATTCCAACACCCCTCCGATCTCTCCTCCCTTTCCTTCCCTTTCTTGTCCTCTATTTCTTCCCTCTATCTCTGCACGGGCACCATAACCCATTGATTTCTGCACTTGACTTTTCCCTTTCCCACCTTTTCCAACCCCCGTTTTTCCCTCTCTTTACGCATCCACAACTCCATCATTTCTTTAACCACCCTCCTTGCACACCTCTTTATTTCCCTTATTCCCATTCTTCTTTCTTTTTTTGCATTATGTCACTTGTTTGTTCCTCTTCTTTCTCACCTTGTTGCTCCATTGCTCCCTTCGCTCTGACCTTTCATCCTAACTGCCTTACTGCTTCTCTTCCTTCCCTTTTCCGCCTTTTTTCCCTCTTTCCTTCTCCCTTCCCACTCTATCTCCTATTGTCCTGGATCTCCATACTTTGCACTCTTCCATTTCTATTTCTTCTCCTCGCCCCTCAGCCGTTCATACTGTCCTCCATCCTCCTTTTCTTTCTTTTCTCCACTCTTTCATTTTCCTCTCTGACCAAGATCTTCTTCCTTTACATCCTTTTCTTTGTCTTATGAGGCCCATATGTTTTTATTGTTTTCTTTTTGTTTTTCATGTTTTCATAATGTCACATGGATGGACGCCATTTTGGTTGTGTTGTTTTTCTTATTGTTGTTTGTTTGTCCTGTTTTCTATCATTTCCTTTATTTTTTGTCTTGTATTGTTTTTGTCCCACAATGTTTCCTTCCCCATCTCTACCTCCCTCCTCTATAATTTTTTATTTGTTTATTTGTTTTTTTTTCTTCATTAACTTGCCCATGCATGCATGCAGCAGCCTGATTATAGGGACCAATCAGAGCAAGAAGTGACAGATGAAACTAAGGAAAACAGCCAATCCATCAGCAACGAGATGCAAAATCAGGAAACCAGCCAAATGGAACAGGAAGAGACGGAGACAGATCATGAAATGGTAAGCTCAATTATTATCAACATGACAGGCACAAACTTTTATTGGAGACCTGACATTTCCACTTCAGTGCATCTCATGGCTGACAGCCAGCATCATTTCTCAACCAGATTGCCACTGGAGCCTGAAGCCATTGTTTTAATACCAAAATTCTCACTCTGTTTTGTCAACACAGACGAGGCAAGGACAAAGTAGTTTGGGTAGTTCTAAACTGCCTTCAGGGATTATACATACAATACATATAACTGGCTATAACTGACAAATAATAGATAATAGATTATTGCTAAACTTCAAGAATATTTTCCTTATCTTTTAAGCAGAAATGCTTGTTTTGTGGCTTTTGTAAGTAATGGGGTTCAAATCCTATATTCCTGCAACATAGAAATGGGTCATGACTCATGCTTGGTTGATTGAGTCCTGTTTATCTCTGTCATAGAGGATAATAATAATAATAATAATGGATTAGATTTATATAGCGCTTTTCAGGACACCCAAAGATGCTTTACAGTGAATCCAATTATTCATTCACACTTGATGGTGATAAGCTACATATATAGGCACAGCTGCCTTGGGACAGATGTGCGCCAATGGCCTCTCTGACCACCACCGAATATTCATACACATTCATACACCAGTGGTGCCAACACTTCACACAAGGAGCGTGAAGTGTCTTGCCCAAGGACACAATGACAGTTGACTGAGGGAGCAGGATTCGAACCGTCAACCTTCCGGTTATTGGACGACCTGAGCCACTGTGAGGTGGCGCCCGAGTCTGATCCAGTAAACCTCAGATGCAGGTCTGCCATTGCTGGGAACAGATGGTTAATTGAACCATGTCCTGTTAGTCTATTTGTCTTTTGTTTTTTCTCCTGTTTCCAAGGTCAAGATTAAACAAATAAGTTTAGGCCTCAACTGTTCATCTTTAACCCACAAAATTTGAAATAACGGTAGAATTAACATTCCCTTTCCATGATGGAGACCATCATGATGTTAAAGATAATTTCAAGGTTCTGATTTTGGTGGCATTTGTTTTGTTCAGACAGTCTGGTGCTCTAGTGTGGCTCTCAGCATTGTGTATTTAAAGACATATTTATAGATGCATTTGCTCACTCATGGACAGTTAAAGCGTGTGGTAGGCTATAGCTTGAAGCAGCTTGTGTGACATGGTGGTGGTGGACTCTAGCAACAAAATGTTGTAAACAAAAATAAACAGTGACTTCACTGTCAGCCATGGAACTGACAGGAAGAAAAAGACCTTTGTTTGCTTGACCTTTTGCTAGTCTGTCTCCAAGGCAACCAGGGCTATGTTTGTCTGTATCTTTATACACGACTAAAAGGGTGGATGGGACAGAGAGACTAAAATAGAATGAAACAGCACATAAGTGAAAGGGAGATATTGCAGATAGAGCCATAACATGAAAAAAAACAACATAAAGAGTTTACATAGACCAGAGTTTAATATTCAGACTATTTCTCAGTCATAATTTCAAACACTTAGATTTATTAAAGGTTGCAGACTGTCAATGTGTTTATGCTAATAGCGTCTTACCAGCACCTGAGATTGTAGAACTAAACTAAAAGCTTATTTAGCTAAGCCTAGCCTAGCTTAGACTAGCTAAAAGACTGAACGTGGGATGTAGCTGCTCAGTTATGATATGATACATTTTTCAATGACTTGATAAGCTGAGCTGAGTTATTTGATAAGCTGTAGAATTGATAATTGGTGTAATTTTTGTTCTTAAATCTGTCATCCATAGATTAGATTAGATTAGATTCAAGATTAGATTCAACTTTATTGTCATTACACCTGTGCAGTACAAGGCAATGAAATGCAGTTTGGCATCTAACCAGAAG
>JAOXYM010000014.1:20275150-20297669 GCA_028567055.1 Leptatherina wallacei
ATGACACTCATCCTCAACAACCCCTAAATTACACAGAACACATAACCTGTCCTCTTCTGGGACACCTTTATAGCGCCTTTATAGCGTTAGTAGTTTTTTTTTTTTTTTTTAAAGTTTCTATGCTTTGACCTCTGCTAGTACCTGGTGTTGCTAACAAAATGAATGCCTTTCAAGGGGAATATACATGTTTTCCCAAAGCATATGTGTTAAATTTCCACATATATGACCATTTTTGCTACTAAAGATTGAAGTTTTTGTTTTAAAAATGGTTGTTCTGCCTTTTTTGATTCTGTCAAGTTATTTGTTTAGTTTGTTATATTTGCATCAAAGTATTTATATTTGAGCATTTGTTAAGGAACTAAACAGCAGATCAGACTGAGTGTTGCTAATCTTTGAAATAGTGAAATATTGGAGTGGTGATTTTTTTTTACATTTCTTCTAATCTGTGTAATAATGATAAAACAACTGATATACAAATGGAAAACCACATGATTAATCTATTGCGTGGGAGTTAAGAGATGTTACAGGAGGAAAAATTCTTCTACAAACAAAATCTTAAAGTCATTCGCAAGAATTATTCTCGCGAAGCTTAATTAAGGATCCCGCTTTGTGATTTTATGTAGTTTAAACAGGGGTAACTGAACTTGCTAAACCGTGAGAAGCAAGTTGTTAAACAGATGCCTCTGGTCCACCAATAAACACCTGTCATCCCTCTCCTACCGCCTCAGCAGTAAACCTCATTAAGACGTGAGACTTGTTAGGCCATGTTCATCATTAACAACTAATACGGTGTTGCCATAGGAGACGGGAGCTGCTCTAACTCTGTGAATGTTTTACTGTGATTGGTTGCCTGACAGTTCCATTAGCAGCATACACAGACGCCACCGAGCCAGACAGAGAGAGGCAGAGAAGGATTGATGGGTCTGGGAGGCGTGGGTGTGTGTGAGCTTTTGCGTGTGCCCGTTTGTCAAACTGATGGGCCCTTAGTGTCGGCTGTGTGCACCACGAGGCTCAGACACAGAGCAGAAAATGCAGAACTGCTCATAAAAATTTAAAGCGTTCCCACCTATAGCCTCTGTGACAGCAGGCCGGATTCACGGAGGGAGAAAAAGGGACTGAGAGAGCTCAAAATAGAGGGTGAGAATTCTGCAGGGACAAGAAGGGGTGAGATGGGTCGAGAAAGGGTTAGATAGGGTTAGAAAGGAGAGAGAAGAAGGGCATTCAGACAGAAAAGATAGCAACAGAGAAGCAGAGGAGGATGAAAACATACAGGGAAGCTGAGACTTCCCAATACAAATGCAAATGTGTGGTGAAATGAGTCACCGTTGGATTAAAAGATATTAATATCAGCAACGTGCAAGATTGTGTTGGTGTGAATCATTGTTTCAACTCAGATACACATTGTTAATATGAATGGCAACTCATTTAGCATTTAACCTCATTGTGTTTGTACTCAAGGCAGAAATGTAGAATATTCTACACCTCTTGTTATATGATGACTGCTCTGGACTTGTAACTCACAAATTTAATGTTTATATTATATTATATTATATTCTTTTTGTAATTCCTCACCACCACATGTTAAAGAACTTACGATAAATGTTTTATATACAGTAAATGAAAGTAGTAATCGTGTCATATATCTTTATGGAACATTTCTACATAACAAACATACTTTATGAAATATGGTTGATTAGGTTTGAAAGCATTTCAAGTAAGTGCAACATAAAATGTTGTTTTGAAATGCTGCTTAAGAATTTAAGAGGAAATTTTTGGAAATCTAGGTACCGTTTGGCTAATGTGAATGTATATCTTTGTGAATGCGCCCTTTATACTGAGACCAAAAGCATCTGTTCATGTTTTACTGCTAATTTTACTTATAAAAGAATCACAAAGAACTAAGAGAACTAAAAATTTGTTAAATAATTCAAACAAAAACGTTTACAGAGTGAATAAATATATGAGCAGCCAAAACTATGGTCTTTTAAGCTGTTATTTTGTCACTGCTCCATGCCAACTCAGCAAATGTTTCAAGTTCATATCATGGATTTTCTTGACAAGATTAATCTAAAACATTTTGGAAGTTGCATGTTTTGCATAATCTCATTGCTTTTTTCCCAATCTTTAGATTAAGGACTTTTAATTTTTACCCACAGAGTTTGATTTAATCATTTTTGTGATTCTTTTTTTTTTCCTCTTGACTGGGTGGGAACTTTTACTTGACATCCATGAAAACTTTGGATACTTTGGATACAAATCAGTAATCACATTACTAAATTATTTGCTTCAGCAAAAAAAATAATTGCTGCAGATCCTGCCAAGCAGAGCTATGACAAATTGACAATAAATTTTAAATGTAAAATGTTTGTGTTCATTAGAGTGAAATTGGGAAATATGAATTTTCCTTCATCATTTATTAATTTGATAAAAATGGCTAACTTAAAGGGGGGCTGTTTTTGTGTGATGCCTACAATAAGCAGCACTTTGGTAGGTTACACCTTGGAAATTCAATTCACCAACTTCACTATATGCTTTCGCAGCTTTTGACATCAAAAATGTAATAATTTTACTTTTAATTTATTTAAAAGGTTATGCTGTTGTTTACTGGAGTAATTTACGTTGAAACATGTTCATTGTGCTGAGCCCTGTTCATTTATGATTTAAGGGAGAACCTCACTGATAACCAACATGAATGCCAACCAAATCTAGTGGAAAATGACCAACTTGGCGCTGGAAAAAACTGTACAAACACTATTACATTTAGCCCCCAGTGCCAGACTTCATCACCTGGATTTTGAAATGTCTCACGTGGGTCCAGTCACTTGGCATGGACATATGCTGTCTCATAAAGCACTAATTACTAATCTATTATTAAATTTGTTACTTTTTCAACTTACTAAAAACAGTGAAGTCAGAAAAAAGATCTCAAAGTTGAAGACCCTCCTCTGTATTTTGAATTTACTAAGTACTGTTCATTTTACCTTCCAGCTTGAAATTAAAGCGGGCAAAGCAGCAGCAGCAGCTCTGACCTCCACTGAAACACTGGACCCACCTGACTTGAAGGTGGCGCTAAAGAAGGAACGTGAAGAACACCAGCACCTCCTCGCTGAGTCTTACGCAGCTGTGATGGACCTAACCAAACAGGTAAATAAGTTTATAAATACGAGCTTCGATCCAAACTTGTACTTTGACTGATGCTCAGGATTTTACATGACTGGTTGGATTTCTATTTTATCAGCTTACATTGTAAAAACAAAAGAGCCTGTTATGTCTGTGAGGCATAATCTGAGCTGTCATACATTTCTGGTAATATGCTCATCTCCTTCTCGTTTCCTCTGATGTTTGCATCCTCCGGTTTCTTTGGCTGGACTAACCAATCAGCTTCAGCTCGGAGAGAGGAACTGGGGCAGAGAGAAGCTGGAGCTGCTAGAGAGGTTCAGCCGGGAGAGAGCTCAGTGGGAGCAGAGACTGCGAGAGGCCACTGCACAACAGGGGAGGGTAAGTGAGGCGGATGTGTATGCAGGAGTGAGAAATGTCAGAAATGATCTTGGGATACTGATATCTGAAAGGATGGAGGTTTCTGACATAAGGAGGACATTTATGGAGTATCAGAACAGAGGAGCAACTTTCCTTGTTTGTTTTGTATGTTTGTTTTTGTCTTTTCTAACCTCTTTATTTTACAATTGTCAAGAAAGATGATAAAATGACTATTTCGTTACATTATAAAATGTTGTTTGGTGTTTGCCACCTAAAGAGCAAGTCTGAATCATTTCACCTGCACATTAGAGAGGGCCCGCCTTTAGTTAATAAATGGCTGTGATACATTTAGGATTCACACCTCTAATCATTTGCTGCTGAAGACTTGACCACATAGCAGCCATTCTGTGAGTAAAGGGTTGTTATTGCTTGAATGTAGCCGAGCTGAGTTCACTGGGAAAACTTGGGCAGTCATACCTGCTGGTTAGACACCAGCACAGTCACTGCCAAGCTGTTCGTGTCAGGCAGGGGTGAGAATAGATGCCGTCATAGGTCAGAAGGTTAAAAGTCTTTTCTACACACAGACAGGGAAAGTTAGGACACTTCTTTAAGGTTTTTAGTCTGGAGGGGTGTCTTTGTCTACCCTTTTTCTCCCCGTTTCCTGTCCACTCACTGCCTCTCTGCTCTCAATCATCAATGTCCCTCCTTTTCCTTCCTCCTTTCTGTTGAATGATCCCCTCTAACTTCGGTTAATAAATATGCTCTGCAGTGAAAACTTGGCAGGAGACTTGGCTTGTCATTTCTAAAAAATTTACTGTGCTCATGCTGTCACCCACAAATCTTATATACTTTGTGTTCTTTTTGTGTATGATCCATTGGACCTTCTAAAGATGTCTGACATTTGATTATAGTGCCCCCATCAGGCCAGTTAGCATAAAGCCAGCTATATTCATCAGTCTCAAATAGCAGAGTAAGAGGATATTTATGAAGGGATGATTTTATAAGATGATACTGTCTTCACAGCATACAAGGAGATGCGGTTGAAGTGTTGAATTGAGTTTTATTCAAGTGCTTGGGTTTGATATCAATCGCATGCATTCAATAGAAAGAGATAATATTTTTAAACACACATAATTTTAATAGTCATTCTTAAAAATACACGGGATGTGTGTTCTTTAAAAACGAGCCTTCATAGCGGTGCCAAGTTTAGGAAACTGAGCCCGTATACTGCCTATTAAGTTTTATATGAGCATCCAGACAGTTTGCTCCACAGTTCATTGAGTTGTAGGTGGAAGTGAAAATGTGCATCAGCACAACCTAGCACATTATCTACAGTAGTCCTATTCCCTTCTCCACCTCTCCCTCATTCTTTCTCTTTAGTCTCGGGGGGAAATTGCTTCTTTGCGCGAGATCATCTTTGAAGTGTGAAACATACCGAGTCAGCAACACCATCAGTGTGTGTTTGCACGCAGTCTGTCACAAAAGTGTTATACCAGACAAAGTCTCCACTCCCTCCTGTCGACACGGCTCCAGAGGAAGGAGGTGGGGACTTCAAGGGCGTCAAAGAAGTGTAGAAATGATTAATGCTGCTGAAGCGGTTTGTTAAGATGAAGTCATTTAAATGTTAATAAGATGTAAAGACAATATTGAGTGATTTCCTTTTCACTGATTGTCTTCTTTTAACTTGCAGTTGAAGCCGGCAGGTGATGAATCCTCTGCAGACACACTCGTTGCTAATGGAACAACATCACCAAGGTGACAGCTGAAATACCCATGTGTTTATTAGTTTGAATGCATAGAGAATTGATTTTCGTTCATGAAGTTTAGTTTATAACTGTTACCTCTTCTGCGTGCATATATTATCTTGACAGCAGAACATAACATTTTTCTTCTCAACTCATTTGTGAAAAGGATCAAATCCACATTGGAGTTGGAGGAACCAGAGGTCAATGGATCGACCAATCAGGAGGCGGAAACACACTTTACTTTCCCAACCCTTTTTTCTCACCCCGAGCAGAGTGACACCACCAGAAAGAACTGGACCTACTTGACCGATGAGGTTTGGCTTGAATTGTTGACACCACATTTTCCCTTCACATCTTTACTTTCAATATTTTTAACTTTACTTTCAGATACTTAAGTTAAAGGATGGATTTTATTTTCTAAATGTTAATTTAAAAAAAGTGATAAAATGTGCAATCAGTTCATAATATTGTCTCTTGTTTTCAGACCCCAGAGATCACCGACACTTCTAAAACCTGGGATGGTCCCAGCGGCTCCTGCGGCAGCTTAGTAGGTTCTCAGGTGGATCTGGAATTTGTGCAGAGGAGCTACACTGCTCCAGACCGCACCGGCATCCGGATCTACTACAGCCCTCCTGCTGTGAGGCGCATGGAGCACCTGAAGAGGAGCCAGGAGTCTCAGTGCAGTCAGAATGGGAGCTTCTCCCTGGGTCAGAATGACACACATGCAGGTGTGGCTGCAGTGGAAGCCCAGCAACAACAACCTGCAGCCTCATTTTCTTCTTCGTATGAGCAGTGGCTGAGTTCGCTGTCTAAGCAGCACCGTGAGCTGCTGGAGAGCAGAAGTAGCTGCATTTCCAGTTCTCTGCCAAGTGTAATCGGCAACAGTGTGAGTAGTGGGGCAGCTAACAGAGTGGTGGATGGAATGACTTCCTCCTCAGCTTTCAATGACCTGGAGATCGGAGAGATCTCTGCCAACTTAAGTGACGATATGAAGGAGATGACAAACTGTGTCCGCCAGGCTATTCGCTCTTCGTCTCTGGAGAGAAAACCCAGCAAGGAACCTGGAAGTCAGGTGGTGCTTCTCATTATGACATTCATTCTTTCAAATATTTTGGTCTATATCTTTTAGTTCTGAAAGGTATTATTAAAGGTTTCTTATTAAAATCTTAATTTGAATTTTATTATGGTTCAGTCAACTAGTTTCAGGAATCTTCTAGTGTGTAGGAAAATCTTTAAATGAGCTCATTTGTGTTAGAAAAACAGGTTTTAACTATATATAAATAATCTCTGCCAATCCAGCCTCTTGGCATCTGCACCAGGTCCACGCAAACCACGGCTCAATATGTCAGCGTTGGACTCCAAACAGAGAACCTTTCCAGCACCAGGACAACTGGGCTTCACTCCAAAGCCTGGTCTCCTCGTCCATCATCAACAGCAGCCTCCTCACTGGCGTCGGCCCGAACTCGGCAGATCTCAACATCTCTGGATAAAGTTCACAGCCGTATTGACAGACCATGCTGTTCTCCCAAGTATGGCTCACCAAAATTACAGCGCAGAGTGTCTTCTGGTAAATGATTTCCTTTTAGAAGTTTTTTCAGGATATATTTATAATTTCTATTTACTGTTATTTATAACCTTTTTAACTGCCCTTTGTTTTCAGGATCCACCTCCAGACTAGACGGGACTTCTTCCAGTAGGGACCGCAGCCTGTGGAGCCTTAATCAGAGACCCATTGGAGGAGGAGGGGGTTCGGCATGGGCTCGCTCCACCACCACCAGGGATAGCCCCGTCCTGAACGGCCTCACCGATGGCCTTTCCAGCCTTTTCAGTGTGGTGGAGCACTCAGGAAGCACGGAGTCACTTTGGAGGGGTGAAATAGGTAAGATACTTCATGTGGACTGTATAAGGGTTTGATGAATAAGTTTAGATAAAAGCAAAACTTTTGCTTTTTTTATCCTTCTTTTTCTTACTGCAGTTCTCATGAGGGGCAGGTGTCTTACTATTGAATCACTTTTTCACAGAAAAACTACTCCACCACTCCTAATAGATATTATAAAAGCAGATTAATGTATTTAATCCAGGATATATGGTATACTCAGCTTCTTTTTGTGCTTACTTTTAAATTTGGTGAAGATAGAGACATCAGGAAAAGGTTGCTAATTATAAACATTTCTTCCAGCTAGTTGCATCAATTGACTTTTGCTCCCTGAGGAAAAAACACCTATTATGGTGATGAGAGAGATCCAGAATCCACAGGAGGAGAAACCTAAGGGCAATCTTTTTATGCCTGTCCCTGGGCTTTTTTCTGCTGTGAAATGCCATAGTGTCTGTTTGGTTGATGATGAGGTGAAAGCTTTAAAAACCATAAGAATATAACACCCAATGCTCTTAACATAATGCTTCGAAAAAATCTGTTTCTGGTTGTGTTTGCTCCACTTCAATCCTGAAGAACGTTGTTCACAGAGATCCCAGAACTTCCCTGTTGGGCCTTCCAGCAAGTCTCATCCACCAAATGGGAGACAATGAGACCACACCTTATCTAAACTAAACCATGAACACATGGTTCCACAACTTAGCTTGTCCAAAAAGCAACTGAACAATCATTATCTACCAGATTATTGCAAGTGTGGCTGCAAAAGTCAGTTTACTGGCTACAGAGATAATAAGATGGCTGACAGCAGCACATCAAACAGCATGTAACATCATTACAGATGGGTTTTTTGCACCACATTCTCTGTGTAGCTAATTGCTGTGTAGTGTGAGCATCATGCATGTGTGTAATCAGCACAATGTGCTGAAAACAAGCAATCATGCTGTCTGTGCAGACAGCTGGATTGATTATAACAGGATCTGTTCTGTAGGGCATGTATCAGACTGTAATACAAGGTAGATTCACATTTTCAGTACGACTTTACCAGCCTGTCACTTGTGACACTATCTTTAACTATAAATAATGAATGGATTAGTATACCCACCCTGTTGTTCATCAGAGGAATTTGCTAACTTGGTATAACTTTTAGGTTGCAGGTCTCTAGTGGCCTCTTTAGGTAACTTGAAAAGGAAAAGAGAGATCATTCAGTTTCAGCACAAGTAGTCCTGAACTTTCTTTGACACCATCTAAGGTCTCTGTCCTTGTTAATTACATCTTGAATTTTGTTGAAATAACATTGACTTCAAAGTTTAAGTCTGCCACTAGAATTTGATTAGTCCTGTCAGTTGTATGACACACATTTTGACCCCTTTTTTGCATTAGGTGCCAGTCAGACTGCCAGCCCAGCTCGGCAGCTTCCCGCTGCAGGAAAGCCCTCTGGGGCAGTAGTCGGTGGAGCTGAGCCCAGCTCTCAGCGGTACGGAGGACTGGTCCAAGAGTTCTTCAGGAATGTCTGCAGCAGCCGTGGGCCCGGAGTAGTCACCCTGCCCGGAGAGAGAGCACAAAGAGACTCCTTTGGCAGCCTTGGAAGTCTGGGTGTCTCCGGAGGATTGGGCAACGTGGACGAGCCTAAGCCGGAGTGTGTGTCGGTGGCAGTCGGAGGATTGGGCGTGCTGGTTGGGTTGGGTGGAGGCAATGACAGCGTGACCAGGATTGTTAATAAAAGGTTTATGAGACAAACGGCTGGGGAGGAGATGATCAATATCCTTGGAGGAGGGAAGGAAATGGCTCCAGGATCAGGAATGGAGGTGAGTTCCTTGAAACTATAGTTCCAGCTTAGAAGGACCATACCTGTAGTTTTTCTCTTAGTTTTTTCCATTTTGAATTGAATAACATTTTATTTATATCACATAAAGTATAAAAATATATTGAACTTTTAATATATATTGTGAAATAAACATTTTACCTGCCCATTTGTATGAATACGAAATTCTTTTGTTTATCAGGATGCACCTTGTGACTGCGCTGCCCAGTCCTCCTGCTCCGCCCGACCACCGAAAGCAGCCGCTCGCAACTGCAAACACCGTCTGCAAGAATCTCCAGCAGGAACAGAGGAAAAGGGCGACCCCTGCAACGAGTGATGACACTTCTACTGCCCCACTAAGACACACAGCAGATACGGAGACACACGCAGCAAAGCCACTTCTTTACAAACACTACTGCCATTAAAAAAAAAATGCTTTTTCACTCCTCTCACATCACCAAATGTACACACACACACCTCCAACCTGCTCACACATGTGCACTGCCAAACATAACGCACACTGATAGCACACTGCACAGACTGCCTCACAAACCTACTGCCACCTGTACACATTCATAAACACAAACACACAGGATCCAGGCAATATTACGCCTGTCTTGGACTGTACCACTCTGATGCCAAGGACAGATCAAACCATCACCAAACTACCAGCAGGACAGAAACGGTTTTACACTCCTAATTAAACACAAAAAACCACAAACTGAGAAGATTCAATTTAAATCATGATGTCAGGACTGGACTTACAAAATACAACCTTCTACTAACAGAATTAAAGGTACTACTAACTTATCGTGCACCTTGTTAATGCCATCTTGCCATCGTGCTGTTGAACTCAGCCATGTTAGATTTACAAATTGGTAAGATAAAAAAGAGTCGCATTTGGAATATGCATCTAAAGTCCTTGAGTTGCTTTGGGAGCTACAAAACACAGAAGACTTCCGTTACAGCTGGAAAGATCTTTTAAGTTGTGTTAGCAGCTCTGAAACAATCAGTCTGTAAGATGTAATCTAATGGAAAGCTCTAATGATTCCTCCAGAGACAGTTTCTGCAGAGACGGACTGTCTCTGTAATTTGTCACAAACGCAGATGCTGTGCCGGGAAATTATGCCGCTCCGATTGATTAGCACAATAACATTCCAGCAAGTGTCTCCAACATGGATCTGAAAATGCCGCATCTTGATTACACTTCATGGACAAGTTTACAGCACCTCTTATTAATACACAAAAAAGAAGACCTCAAAGACTGTCACTATGACCATACCTGGACTAGATGGATGTTGAGACTTTACGGTCTGGCAACCAAGAACATAAAACTGGTCTCTGAGTCAATTTCCTATCAGTTTTGTTTATTATCCAACCCATTTAAGGTGTTTTCTGACTGATAAGGAAATTAAGATTTTTTTTTTTGTTTAAATTTGTTTCATCAGACAGGCAGATATGTAGTTTCACTGATGTCAAGATTCATCCTTTAACATCTGGGTGTAGATCTGCTGAAAATGTGCAGTCTTAAAGCATGCTACTCCAAAAAAAATCTCAGTTGGTTGCACCATTTGGAAGCCATTCCTGGTTGGTGAAGTCAAACTGAGAGCCCCTCTGCTAAGTTCACAGGACAGTGGTTAGAAATGCACTAACAATTGTTTTATTTTCTTTGTATCCAGTGTTTTTTGTAGAGTTCATGCTACAGGAGCAAAACAAACATGAGATTTCATTCTATTTCTATTTCTAATTCAGCTTTTGAGATCCAATTTATGCAGATGATAACCTTATCAAAAGCATGGTCCATCCATATAGTCTGTGCTTCATCTGAAAGAAAAAGTTGGTTAAAGAATCAAATATTCAGTTTACCCACAGACAAACAATCTTTAAAACTCTTACAATTGGCCTGAAAATCTGATATTCATCAAGAGAATCCTTTAGCCTTTACTTAGTGAAAAGATTTAGCACTTTGCTCAGTGCATGTATATGGTTTGTGTATATGGTAGATTTTTCAACTTTAACCTGTATCACTGCATCATTCCCGGTCAGATGATGATCATTTTAAAATGCTTAGCTGTGTCTTCTTTCATCCCCTCTTCTCCTCTCATTTTAGCACTACATTTAAGCGCAGCTGCTGTGCATTGACGGCGTGTATATTGAAAATGTAGCATTATAAATTTAATCTTCTGAACAGGAAGCTAAGAAATGCGATTATTTATCTGCAGTCAGAATAGTTAAACTAAATTGAACATTGCACTGAAAGTTTTTACTTATTTCACGAGGTTTGTTAATGGATTTTTCTATTCACTTCACTCAAACTTTGGTCGGGTTGACTTTCTAAAATTTCAAATGCTTTGTATTTGACTTTTTCTTAAATGGAGTTTGAATCACATAAAATGAGTTGGATGTCTGGACATCAAAGAGAAATCTGGAAAAAACTTATAAAAGGCTACACATTTTATATGAGTACTGACACAACCACAAAGAGTCTTAGACTAGTAAAACGGAAAGCATGAAAATTACTACAAATTGAAAACAATCATATTTGGAAGGGTTTTTTATTACACGCTGTTCCTCCATTTGCTTGCTGTGTAATTGTTTTTCTAATCAATCAACTTATCAAAGTGCCTATTGGATCGTCTGTTAGTCAGCTCACACCAAAACTGGACTCCATATGAAAAACACACAAACCAAGAAGCCTATTTTTATTGAGTAAGAATGTTTTATGCACATGATTACAATCAGGCAGCACTACAGTTATGATAAAGTACTGTATCACAGTGAAGGGGGGACTAAAGTGTTGACAAGTATAGAAGGATGTAGTATACACTTTTTTATATCAAGGGTTATATTTCTGGAAAATAAATTATTTTTGTTTGATTTTGTTTATTTTTTTAATGGATTTTTTGCTTATATATTAGCTTATTTCTGTTTCATTATCATGGTGCTACTACTTGGTGTAACGTCTGCTGTGGGCTTGCTGCCCTTTAACAAGGCATCTACCCATCTGTATGTGACAAGCAGTCCAGCATTTGTCAGTCTCTGACTCAGCAGTTTAAAATAGGGCATTACAGTAACAGTGTATGTATTTAAATAACACACTGAGGAAAACCCACAGTCTCTATGCTGCTGTCTGCCTCCTCTTCAGCCCTCACTGCTGGTCCAAAACCAACTGCATGAAACCAGTCGCTGCTTCAGAAACTACTGGCCTGTTTGCGACCGGACTAGACTGTATGATTCATTGTTGACCACAAATATTCAAGAGATCATTTTAGCCAAGATATTTTCTGGTCAAAAAGCAGAATACCAATAATTAGATGTTTCAAAGTGTCTGAGAGAGTGCAGCTACTATTTCTTACTACATTCCATGACATGTTCATCATTATTCAAAGCTTTGTTGTCACATTACACATCTACAAACACCATTTGGAGAATTAACTGGATCCTGGTGCACTTTATGTATTTAAAAACCACAAAAAGACAAAATGAGAAAAACCTCACCTCAATTATACCACTTAATAGTTGTAAGAGAGGTAAAGATTTAAAACAGTTAAATTGCCAGTTTGCTAACAAGCTAACTTGCTTGCAAACAAGCTAACAGATTAACCAACAAAATGACCTGTGTCATACTTGTATTTTCATTCTTGTCTTTACTGGAAACCACATTATGAATTTAACATGTCATATAATGTACTCACATACAGTATATGACATGAGAAAATCATTTTAACTGCTAATTTAAGGCTCCCCTTCAGCATGATAGTCTGCTCCCTTTCCACATGTTAAGTATATTGTGCCCAAAATAGGCTACAAGTGCTGCTTTTGTTACGAAAGCTACAGCTAAGCTAACTATGTTAACTTAGTAAAGATTTGAGCGAAAGAATATTTTTAGTTTCTTTTAGTGGTGGTCTGGAATATTTTGTCCGACAGGTGCTCTTCAACAGGAACCAAACTTTTTTTTACTCATGTTCACATAACCAACACTAGTAATAGTCCTTCCTTCTTTTGACAGCAGATAGACCATTTGCATTTGCACGTTAGGAGGAAAGGTCACCAACAAAAAAACATTTTTTCTCATATTTTCTTCAAAAGTCTTTGCAGTTAAAAAAAACCCTTAAAGATGCGACCAAACTGCAACACAAGACACATTTTGTGCTTGTCAACGTTCTGACTGCAGTGGCCACAGTACAGTGTCTTAGTCTCCCCCACCGCACACCAACAAGAGTAGAAACTACAAGAAAAGACACTTAACATGGGCTCAATTTCTGCTTTTTAAATGCACTGCAGAGTTACACAATCTGTTATGACAAGCCATTTTATCTCCTTCATTCTAAAAATATTTTTGCTGCATTTTAGATTTAAACACATAACAAGTTACATTGCAATAGATGTCAGAGAAGTTTAAAGATTTTTATTTAAATAGTTGAGAAAAAAACTCCTACAGAACTCTATCGACTGTACAATAGATTCCCCACTATGGCAGGGACTTTGGTATCATTTCCTTAAAATGTGATGTGACTTTGATCATTTCACAAATATGTTAAGAAATTATTTGAACAACGGGATTTTTACATATGGTTTTAATTGCATTTCAGTTCAAAATGATAAAACTACGTGGAAAGTTTACCAGATTCTGTTCTACCTCTTACACTTTTTAATAATTCAGAGACCATTAAACAGTACATACCACAATTTGCACTTGATACACAATGCTAAATCATTGGAATATAATTTAGTTTCACTGTCTTGGAGAAGGTCACTTTAGTGCCTTTCCTCTACAAAGGTGTCTTGGGTTTTCTTTTCTTTTTCTTTTTTTAAGACTTTTAATATATCTTCAATATTTCACTCCAGTAAGCACCTGTTCATTATCTTAAATTCCAGATTGATTACAGTTTAAATGTTATTACTGGTCATCTTGTACATCTTTTTCAATCATTTACAGCCAGTCAGTTATTTTAGTTTTTTTTTGTTTTTTAATTGTTTTTTTATGACCAGACCTCAATATGGGTGAAAATTCAGACTGTTTTGCTGTTATTGCTAGATCAGATATGGATCAGTACTTTAGACAGCGTGATAGCGAAAAGGATATGAAAAGACATGTGAATTCAAATTCCTCTGTTTTCATGTTTGATGTATTGGAGTATGCAAAAAGAAGATTTACAGAATCAGGTTTCATGTTTGATGAAAGAAATTGGTTAAGTTTGTTCATAAAAGTAATTATAACAAATTTTATATTAGTATATTTCTACTATATTGGCTACACAAACTGTGGCATGACAGAGCTAGAACTTCTCCTCACATAAGCTGGCATTTCCCAGAACCTGGTCATGCTTTTCATTAAAAAATAAGTAAAAAATGGCATGGTTGAGTTACGTTACTCTTTAACTCTTACATCATCTTTCTGTTATCCTCACTTCTCCAGCCTTTCCACTTGCCTGTCAGGTGTCACATTTTCTCCTTCCCCTCAGGTTATACTTTAAGTACGAGGCGTTTCAGGTGCAAACTGAGAAGTTTTACTTGTCACACACCTTCACCAGCCAATGACAGATGATTTCTTACAGGTTGCATGGCTCAAACCATGACTCTCATTGGTCCTTGTGTATCTGTAAGCCTGTCAAAGCAAAAGTATTCTTTCTTGCTATTTTTTAATGTGTTTCCATACCATTCTTATAATTATTATATGCTGGGATTATGTAAATTAATTCTTAGCTTTTCATAATGGTAGCTAAAGTATTACCTAGTAACTGCTTGTACATTTGCTTTATACTGTATAACCTAATCTTGTCTCTCTTTTTTAAAACTATGCTTGATTCTTAAATAAAAGGAGAATGCAATGAAAGGTTACTAAAATGAGTACATGGCAAACAAATGGGTGCTGTCGTTTTGCAACTTGAAAAGAAAGGAAAGGTTTATACTCTGTCCTTTTGTTTCTTTGAGAAAAGCTGAATGTCAACAGCTGATCTGACTTGGATCACTGTAGAAGTATGTAGCTCTCTCCCTTTATAAACCACACTTGAGCATTTCCTCTGTACATAGGCACATTTTGATGATGAGAAAACAAACAGAAAAAATAAAAAATGGCAGCAAATGTTGAAAGGGGTAAGAAAATTGCATCCAAAAAGGATTCTTGAAGGGGTTGGGGGATATTTGTTTTTTCAACCAATGTAGCTTGTAAAACAAGGTATAACAGCCTCCTGTTTGTCATAGAATTCACAAATAAATGTTTGATGGATTTTAATGTCATTTGTTGTCTTATCTTCTGTGCATATTTAATTTGGATGAACTGGTTATTTCTTCATCCCCCTTTCCTCTTTGTGGTCTTATTCCACCTTGCTGGCAGTAATAGTGTTTGTCAGTGTGAAATTTACAACCTAAAATTTGATAAATGTATGTATAAAAAACAACAACAACTGCTTCTAGTGGTAAATCTGTTAAAATTATTAGTTAACTTTTAAAATGGACGGTGCATCAAACAGACTTTAGCAGAGTTGTTTATACTGATATTGCAGTGAATACACGTTTTGTCTTCTCCGAGCCTTCAAGCTTGCAGTCACTTCAAAGGAGGTATTCCTAACAAATTAACTCAACTGAAAGCTCAGATATCCAGATTTTCCACCACACATTCTGTATATGTAGCATGAGTTTCAAAACGTATTGTATTTTATGACACACACAGATTTTAAAATGCAGAAATGATGGATCTATTAATGTCTGTGGCCTCCATCATACAGTCTTCTTACGCTCCTTTGATTTTCCTTGATACCCCTGCACCATGTTTAGTTTTTGCCCTGATGTGTATGTCTGTGAATCAGCTTCATTCATGTTTTCTTTCAGCACTTTGTTTGCCACAATCATCTTTAGCTTTACTTCCTGTTTTACTTTGCAGTTATTGTCTCCCTTCTTTGTGACATTTGATTTTGCTCCCTGTGTCTGTTTCACACCTAGTTTCTGTCTGAATACACATTATTCATATTTGCTATTATTTCCTTTAGTATATATGTAGCTCGGAATCCTTTGCTTGATCTTTGTAGTTAATTCTATTCGATTCAGCTTTATTTTACCAATTTACAACAAAGCTATCTCTAGGTACTTTTACACAGATTGCAATTCGATACCACTCACTGTAGTCTGATTATAATCCAAATAAAATGAATCCATTATATGACTCTCGTTTGTCCAGTTTCTGATAACTATGTTTATTTAAGCCAGTTAAAAATAACTGCCTTGCTGGGAAACCAAACAGATTGCATCAAATCATCCTTTCAATCCCCAATCCTGAACATGCAAGGGGTGGTAGGGGACAGTGGAAAAGAAACAACTTTATTCTAACAGGAAGTAAATTCCCTCCAGCAGAAGGCTTAGGAAGGACGGCCATCTGCTTCAACCAGTTGAGGGTATATGGAGGGAAAGTGTAAGAGAGACACACGTGATGTCCTCTAGCTGTGTAAGTCTGTACCAGAAGAGATGGCTAAGGGTTACCCATGCAAACTCGAACTATAGGCTTTGTCAAAAAGGAAGGTTTTAAACCTAAACTTAAAGGTAGAAAGGATGTTTTCTTCCAGATCCCAAACTGGGAGCTGGTTCCATAACCCTCTGCCTCCCATATACATAGAAACTCCACCTGTTCCATAGTAAACCTGCAGTCTGAGAGGGAAGTGGGAAAATATAGAGCTATGATATCTTTAATATCAGTTCTGTTCCTGTATTTGCCAAATGCTTGGGTTTAAGTTTATACTTCTGGACTTCCTGCAACGCTTTGTGTTTATTATATGTCCCTATTGAAGCTACTTACCACACTTGAGTGTCTGTATTTAGGTCCTGCACTACTTCATGACAAGATCTATGACCCTGATTTGAAAACCACAGATTGTGGTTGTAAAATCACGAGTGCTAAAACTGCTTGGTACTGTTTTCATGTTTGGGCTGGAAAACACGCTGGTAAAATGACAACATTTTGTGATTTGCAGTCATCTAGACTTATCAGATGCATTTCATTCCATCTGGGTTTATTTTCTCCTAATTGAACTATTTCATCAAAATAAAAACTGTATTAAGAATTTCTCATGCATGTGTATCCATATTTTAGTTAACCAGATGTCAAATATGTCATGTGCTCTTAAAAGTAGGTTCATCTCAAGCATCTTGACTTTGTATTATAGCCAGTAAACCTGGTCCTCAATGCAAGCTGCATTATGAATGGCTTTTTGTTCCCAAACGATGTCATACTTGGCGTCCCTAGAAGGATTTAACAGTCATTTTGAGTTTATTCTCTGTCCTGCCAAATTGTGATGTTGGTGACATAAATATTGTTCCACAGATAAAAGATATTATTTACATGCCTTAGCTGTTAGAGGTGCTTATTATCTCTGGTAATGTGAGAAAAATAAAACCGCATCCCAGCTGATTAAGTGGGATGGACAGATGGTGCTTTGTGAGACTCTGTACTTGGGAAATGCACACAATATGAAAGCTGAATTGGACTGAGAGGATAATTAGGCAGGAGTAAACTTCCTGTTCCCTGTAAAGCAGCCAAAAATGCAGACCAAACAACTTTGTGTGATAATCATGTTTTTGTATGCTTCTCTATTAATCTCTTTGTTTAATTTAAGTACCCATATGCCTTCAGTTGACAACAGTAGAGGTACTTTTTGCACAGTTGTGTAGATTTGGAGGCAGAGAGAAAGTGAAACTTCCATGAAACAAAAAAAAGGAAACATAAAAATAGCTTCAAGTAGTGAAAGAGAAAACAAAAAATATGATTTTCTAAAGAATGTTGGATACGATATTAAGGTATCATCCAACAGTGTTGAATCCTCCTCCAACTCCATCATTTGATGTTGTGCCAGTTTTCTAAGGTCCACCTGCAGTCTGTATTACATAACACAGTATACCAACAACAGGGTTTGAGTGTCGGTTGGGGTTTGCTCAAAAGTTAGGCTTGTGATTTTTGTGTGAGCGGAAGTCACAAGAATCCAACTAGAGGAAACAGACCCTTCTCCAGTTCTCCAAAATTCATGAAAAAGTAGTTATGAAGAAAAGGCAAACTTCTGACTAGCCATGGGAAACCCCTCAGTATGACTCATTGTGACATCAGAAGTCGATCCAATATGTAACATAATGTAATACATAACACTTAGTAAATATAGATAGGAGCTAAATGATAATTTTATCTTATTGCATTCTTGTGTGCGAGGACAACAAGAGTTTAACTGGCCTGGCCAGAAGGAGGAGGCTGCATCAAATGTGAGTGAAATGACTGTGAATAAGCTTTATCAAATTAAAAACTTTATTGTCATTTGCTGTACATACAGAAGCAGTGCAGATGAAATGAGAAGGAGTTTGTCCAGGATCAACTAAAAATCTAAAACCAGACCATACTTTTGTAAACCCCTCCTCACACATACACTCTCCTCCTGGAACGGTGTACAGATCATGATTAAAGTGACTTAGTAAGAAATATATAAAAACTATAAATACTAAATTAAAAACTGGAATACTGAAATTGATTAAAGTACAGTTTGTTCAGAGGATGTGAGACGTTTCTGACGATACTCAGTGCTCTGCTCCTGCAGCAGTCCTGAAAAAGTTTTTGGACAGAGGGGAGCGAAATTCCAATGACCCTCTCAGGGCTTTCTTGTCAGACATATTGCAGCTGGAGTACCACACTGAAATACAATATGTCAGGACGCTCTCAACCACTCCTCTGTAGAAGGTTCTGAGGATGCTGGTGGGAAGAGAGGCTTGTTTCAGCTTCCTCAGGAAGGTCAGTCTCTGCTGGGACCGTTTAACTATTGCAGAGGTGTTCTTTTTCCAGCTCAGGTCCTTTATATGGATAAAGAAGATGATAATAAAATGAAACTTTTAAACCCCATCTTCCTGGTTTGATTTGAGCAAAATTCTGTTTTCAGGATCTGGAGAATGTAACCTGTGATGGCAAACTTTGCACTCCAATGTTTTTGATACCAGATCATGTAAAAAGAGCAACAAAGCCAGAGCAAAGTGCTGGATGTGGTGTTGGGCCTTCACATTGGAAAATTGGGATTAACTTTATCAATGGTAATATTTTATTTTTATGCTTTTTTTGTCACTGTGAAGTAAGAAAGGAGCTGCAAGATGTGTCTGGTGTTTTCAAATTTTGAAGGCCCATTATTAGTTTGTCACCTGCCCTGTAATCTCAAATACTTGTCTCCTTCTCTGCTTCTCCTTAGTGAACTCCTTTTCTCTCCTCTCTCCTTCAACATGTTTTGCAAGAACAAGTTGGTGAAGGCTTCCACAACTCTAACTACAGGAAGTGACCTCATTATAGCAACATATGAAAACAAAGGAACCACTTCCTGTTTAGACTAAAATTAGACTAAGACTGGTAGTATTGGGCCGTTTTTCACCAACTTATTTTTGGGTAAGATAACACTCAATTTATTTCGGTGCAAACTCTTGGATTTGTCTGTTTAGAACAAATACAATACAGCCTATTTTTTTGTTCCTTTTAGAGATGGAGCTTCTAAAAACATTTTTAAAGTGAAAGCAACATTTTTTTCCTCGATAGAGGTGTATAAGACAAGTCGATTTATTGCAAACTTTTCGCTGTAGGCTATAGCTTCAATTAATATCTGTTTGTTCAAGAATTCTGTGATTTTTCTTTTCTATAAACTTTGCTCTTGCATTTGCAAAGTAACCTCCAAATCTAACCCGCAGCTCTAGAAATTCTTGAACAGCAAAAGCAACTCAATAATCCATCCATCCATTTTCTGTACAGCTTAATCCATGCAGGGTCGCGGGTGGGCTGGAGCCTATCCCAGCAATTATCAGGCGAGAGGCAGGGTACACCCTGGACAGGTCGCCAGTCTGTCGCAGGGCCGCAACTCAATCAGAACAGATCAATATTTAAACAGGTATAGATCTACTTTCTTCTTTATTTCAGTTAATTTCATGGATTTCTTTTTTCCACAGGCAGTCTTTACTCAACTCAAATCCCTCAGTAAAGTCAAACTAGGGTCTTGCTTTAACTCTAGGGCTGTTTTAATAATGTACGCCTGAAACCCCAGAGTCTGAGCTGGTTTAATTAACAGGGAATCAAACATTGCCTCTCACTTCGGTTTAACTTTTATTTGCTTTAATGTTTTCACTGCTGTTCCCTAAAACCTAATTCTGCCTGAATATATTTACACCACAGTAGAGGCTGAGGCTGAATTGATGTATGGATTTAATTGATGTCTGAGAGCAGGAAATCAAGTTATCCACAGTCAGACTCAGCAGGTTCTGAGGTTAAAGATATAGATCTGTGTGTATAGTCAGTACGGTAGTGTGTGTCCATGCCATCAAAAATAGGTCAGTATGAGAGGATGCTTGAGGAGGTCTTATCTAAGAGCAGCCACTTTAAGACACAGCAGTATTCATCTGTCGATGGGAAGGGGAATGGGGGTTGTGGTGAGAATCAAAAGAGGAAAGCTAGGAAATGAACTGAAACGTTTAAAAAAAATCAAATGCTGAGCAAACCATGATACTTTTCATTTAAAATGGTCTATTTCACAACAATGGTTGGTCAGATTTTACCTTTTGATGCAACTACTGAAAAAATGCATTCCTTTAACATTGATAGTAATATAAGTACAGAAGCAGGATGCCATGCTTCATTAGTCCAGGTCTAGTTCAGGTTCATGGAAGGTTTTATAGATGATCAAGTTCAACCCATAGCTGGAAGCTTCATCCTTCTTTCATATCCATTTTCTTGTCTTTGCTTCTATCTTTTGTGTGTGGGAGTGATAGCTTGGGGGGCTTTATGGGGTATTGTGTTTACTGTGCAACACTTTGTGCCATTTTGTGTTTGTATAAAGTAGTTAGGGAGTTATTAAAAAACAATTCAATAATGTTATGATTAAAATAATCTAGCCAAGTGGAAAATTTACAGTGTTCAGCCTTTTATACTGACATTTAATTTCCTGATGGTGGGAATTGCAAATGATTAGCAATTAAATCAGCCAATGATTATGTCCCATGTAGCTTTGTGTCATGTAATTCTCCTGTAAATCTTCATGGGTCTACTTCAAATCCATTCATAAAATATTCAGTATAGTTTTTCCCTACCAGCTGCCAGTGTTTCCAATTTAGAGCTTTAATAAGCTTTGCTAGCGATGTATATTTCAACTGGCGCTAAGATTATTGAAATATGTACTTGATGTATAGTTTAAGGATTTAACTCCTGCTCCCAAAAGAAAACACACTATACAAGGAGGAGGGCCACAGGCACAAACAACACAGTCAGTGTGGCTCCGTTAATCAAACTGAAAACAAGTAGAGGAACTCCAGCTCTTCAGTTGCTTCAGTGAAAGAAAAAACACAAACACACTACCTCTCATGTACATGTAGTTAAATGTCTGCCAAGAAATGCGGTGAGGGCTGAGAGGAAGGGAGTGACTTCCCTTTCATGAAAACACACGTTGAACATTGTGAAGTGTAACATTATTAGCTGTTGAAAAGCCACTGATGAGCGGCAAGCACGTATTTGAAGCTGCTGGTGTCTTTGGAATCCCAAGAATTTCTCGATGCAGGATACCCCAGGTCTGCAGTGTTGCGTAAAGCTGTATTTCAACCCTCCTCAACCAATATTCACAAAGAGAAATATTTCCAGTAGGCTCAGAATACATGAAGACTAATCACTCATGGTGTGACTACCATCATCCCCTGACCTCGGCAGCATACCTCCAAACAGCAGCTTTGGGAACAATTATGGTATTCTCAAATGACATCCAGACAGAAACTATCCATGGACTTACAATTTCAATGGTTGAGAGTGTTGTTAAGTTGATATCAAAGAAAGACTCTAGATCAAGGCAACTTGATATGTAAAATTGTTTTCATCATCATATTATATGACCTAATATCATTTTTAATGATCTGCTGTTTATGCTTTTCATCCTGCTGCACTTTTATAACTTCCATTTCCCCACATTTTCAAACTTACCTTCTTCAATTCTATCATCACAACTCTAATGGTGTTCCTCTTACCCGCCACTTTCTGAGCCAATTAGTCAAATTTCTTTTTTCTTAACAGTCTGTGGTTCAGTTATTCCTCCTCCGGGCTGACTTTCATGCAACCCACCTCATCAGGAGTATTGGTCACCTCCTATCTCAGTTTATTTAAATCAAAGTTTAAGACCAACCTGCTCTCAGCTGCATTTGAATAGAGTTCTTATTTAAAAGTCAAAATCTACCCTGTTTCTTTTAAAGACGCACTACTTCACTTTTCTCAGTCAAATTTAAGGAATGGGCCTTTAAGCTTGAATTTTTAAACTTGATCATGTTTCAAATACTGTTTTATCTAATGTTCTTTCTTCTTCCTTTATCTTTTGTTTTTAATAGTGAATTATGCTTATTTTCTGCTGTGTGGTGATGTTTTAATGTCTCTGTGAAGCACTTTGAATCACCCTGTTGTTGAATTGTGCTATACAAATAAACTTGCCTTGCCTCATTCATTAGCATCTAGACCAGGGGTCACCAACCTTTTTAAAACTGAGTGCTACTTCATGGGTACCGAGTCATCTGAAGGGCTACCAGTTTGAAACACTCTTCTGAAATAACAAATTTGCTCAGTTGCCTTTAGTTCTACATTAAAGCTAATGAATAATG
>JAOXYM010000014.1:20297769-20313888 GCA_028567055.1 Leptatherina wallacei
CACATTAATGAGTTCTCAAAATAATTATAAACAAAGGCTTGAAAAGATGGGAAACAGATATCAATATTCAACACTTTATTTCTATTATTATTAGCAATAGTTCACATTTCCAGATGTCCATTTCTACATTTCACAAGCTAAAATTATTTTCTAAGATACTGTCATTTTCAAATCTATATAAATGCAAGAATGATTAAAAAAAACATTACCAACAGAATAAAACAAAATCTTAAACTCAGCTCACTGGTGAGTTGTGCTATTTTTAGAACAGGCCTGTGTTAAGGTCAACTCATATGGTCTCTGGGGGCTACCTGGTGCCCGTGGGCACCATGTTGGTGACCCCTGATCTAAACTCTTTCATATCCAACTCTTGCACATCAGTAAATTTTCTCATGTCTTTTCATAATCGATCGCTACTTATTAGATTATCTTTGGTCTACTTGGCTAATCCTGCATGAACCTCCCTGTCCAGAACTGATGATTAATAGACTGAGAAATGTTAATGGGCTGTTTAATGTTTGTTTATGGGGGGGGGGACTTCAGCATTATTTTCAGAAAGAAATCAATAATCAGCTTTGATTAGTTTCAAAAGGTCTTTCATTGAAATTAATTTCTTTTTTTTTATCCTTCTCTTCATTTTTCATGCAACAACACAGTTGCAATTATGTACATATAGAATTGTGAAGTCCTGAGTATATCAACGGTTTACAGGCACTGTGGCCTCACATCCTTTTCTTCCTGTTTTATCACTTTATTTTGCACAGAGAACTGCGGATAAACACTTTCCAGTTTTTCCTCTGTGCTTTGGGGCCGTGGCTGTGCTGTTTGGCGGTCTGCACTGCCACCTCCTGGCTGCATTAACACACGTCAAAGCCTCTGGAATTTCTTGTTGACAATGATAAGGAGAAGGATATATTGTGTGTAAATATCTTTTCTGTCTTTTGAAATGTCAAACAAATTGAGTTATAACCTGTAAGTTATAGTAGGTAATTTCAAAGATGGATCATTGAACTAAATGAACAGTCTTTGAATAAATGTTTCCATATTTTCTACAAGATGATCAGAAGTGCAGCAAGTTTAATCACAGCCTGACTTAATGGGATGTTCTTCATCACACCTAAAAATTAGGACAAAGGTTTACATTATGTTTCAGATCCTCTCTTAACCGTTTCACAGTCCTGATACGCTGTTCACTGTCGCAGTTTTTGATAAGAATTACATTAGGGCCTTGAGCCTTAGAATAAAATGACTTATTTGAGTTATGTAAGTTACTCACATACATACACTAATATATCAACAGCAGATAATATATTAGATACATCACAGGGATAGTTAAACCACAGGGATACAATATAACAATACAATAAATGCAAATAGATTATTTCAATTTCTTTTTTTTTAATTATCTAAGAAAAACAAATCAAGAATTCTTCACAACTTTTCCCCCCACTGACATAATTCAGTTTTGTTCTGGATAATCTGAATGTGGTGACTTCCAGTTCATCTTCTGTCCATTTATTCATGATCATCTGCAGTTTATCAGTTATCATGAACTCAGTACTTAAAAGGTAAGTTAACCAGTCAGAAATATACAATAACGCATAAGCCCTTATGTGATCTGCTGTTCCAGAAAAGGACTTTTCACTAGATATCAGGTCTCAATATTCTCTCTTGTTAAATTATTATCAATGATAATCCAATGTCAAGGTGTATGAGGGTTTGTTCCACAGTAGTTTGTCTCTGAAGCTGATTAGTGTGTCCAAGACCGAAGAAACTAACTTAATCAGAAATTTGAATAAACATTTGGTTGATATCTTACAGACTGCAGATGCCTCTGCTGTGTTGTGGCTTTCATTCTGCAAAAGGTTCTGAGATAATTAATATCATCAAATCGTGGTAATGATGTGAATTATTCCACTTAATTGTTATTGTAGTTCCATGGATTCATCACTGATTCCCCACAGAACTACAATAACAATGGATTTAAATACATTTTGCTATCACATGATTTGTTTTTCTTCTTCTGAGGAGACTAATTATGGTTTATACAGATTCACTCAGTAATACACAGCAAATAAATATGATGGCTAAAAATTTTTGCTTCACTTCATTATGTGAAACTGTAGATCCAGAAGGATTCGGTTCTATTTATTGGTAGATTACAAATTCAGATTTACAAATGATCTCAGGAGCTGAGACCATTCAGGGCTGATGTTGTCTGGGTGATCTACATACACCCTTTGAGAGTGTAGGTATTTCTACTGAAATGCCAACTGATTATGTTGCCAAGCCCTGCTGAGTAAAACTCTAAGAAACGTAAACTAAACTTTGAGTTCTTTTAATTTTTCAATAATTTCCCTCTAAGAGGGATAAATAAATAAAGTATATTTCATCTTTTTTCATTCATTTCATTTAATTAGTAAACATACATGTAAACTGGATTGTATTACAACCAACAAGAAGATAAATGCATTGAAAACAAACTGAACCATCTCACAGTAGCAGATATCAATGTTATACTTTAAAAAAAAACATTTTTTGGTCAAACTCAAACATTCCCCATAGCTCTGACTTAATCCTGTTTAGCTAACAGGATTATATGTGCAATGTTTACACCAATCAGTACCTACAAACTGATATTAATAGCTTTTTTTTTTTTTCAAACTTCATGTGGATAGAGCAAATGAATAAACCGAGCAAGCGTACTTGCTTAACATAGCAAGAGTCCCAACTGGAAGTGTTGACATAAGATGGCATATCAGTGAATCACAGGTAATTTGAGAAACATCCTGAATATAACATTTACATCTTGCTCATTGCTACATAAAGCTACTGGTTAAATAAGGTTGTTAAACAGATAGAGGCTGCTAAATGACTCATTTGTAGTGGCAAGTAATAGACCACATGGTTCATGTAACCAAAAAAAAAAAAAAGTTTTCTTTTTCTGCATCAGCATGATCAAGGAAGAGTATGGAGTACACCTTGAGGTCCAGGGTAAAAGGCATCATCATGACAGCAGTATGTTCTATTGCACAAGAAAAATCAGCATTTTGGAAATAATCTAAACCAAAAAGAAAAAAAAAAAAAAAAAAAGCTGAGATGCATATAAAGGCAAACACATTAAATATTAGTTTCATGCATCTCTATTCACAGTATTCATCAGTGGAAGCTTTATACACCGTCAAAACTGCTTGTTAAAAAGGTTGGATAGCTTTGAAGACCCTTATTTTCCATTTGTGCAATTCTCCAATACAGACATGTCGATCAGGCCTACTTTATGTCAGTCAGCCTCAGCTGCACAACAGTACCAAAGAAACCAACAGGAAATTAGCTTCTCCCTCCTCAGTTTTCCTCATGTAAACAGCTGAGTGTGAAAGTCTGAAAACTAGGTTTTACCTCCAGGCTTCACAATCTGGTTCTGACAGATCAAAAAACCGACACTATGGCCGTCATCTGGAACTGATACAAGTGAAAGCAGGAGTACAGGTGGCCACAGTGATTTTGTTTTATCTTTACAAGGCTGTAGCAACATTCGCCTGAATAAAATAACTAACAGCAGTTGAAAACAGCATGTGATGAGTATGGAGGTCCGCTACAGGACATGTCTCCCAGTAGTTGTAGACCGACAGTACTCAAATCTGTACCTATCAATTATCTAAAATGTGAAAAAAGGCAGCTTCAGCCTATGATAAATTGTACATGAAACCATTTTAGTGTGACAGGAAATAAATACTAAGTCCTTGCCCCTCAGTCTATTTGTTTGGGGTGATTTTGTCAAGTCCTGGCCAGGCTGGGACATAGTAACGGGGCAAAGTGCCTTCCATGAGTCTTTCCATCCACAATCCCAGGCGGTCTAGTTTGTGGTGGATCTGCAGGGTGGATAAGCTGCGGGAGCGACTGGATTTGCGTGGTGGGTGATCGTCACGGGAACTGGACTTTGATCTCCCCCCTGACGACCCCCCTTCATCCTCAGACGACTTGCTGTCCGGGTCCTCCCCAGTGTAGACAGGCTTAAAAAGACACAGGTACTTCTTGTGGCCGTTCAGTGCCAGCACGTAGCCAATGTAGTCTATCTTCCGGTTCCCTCCGTCATCCTCGTCTGCATCTATCTGCATGGCATCCTGGGCGTACTCCAGCAGTGTCTTCATCCACTGACTGTGCTTGTCAATGTTCAGGAAGGAGAAATGCAGCGTCAGACTCCTAAGAGAGAGTCAACAAGGAATGTGAGGAAGTATCTATAAATAGCACACACAAACAAAACTCATATCACAGATAGACTTTCCAAACTCTGAAATGTTTAGCTTACCCAGTGAAGGAATAGACTTCTTTGGCAAACTTGCTAAGCAGGATGTTCTTGGAAGCATCGGTTAGCACCAGCACAATGTTCATGTGTCCTGGCCTCAGCTTCACCAAGTTGCTCATATACGTGATGTCCGTAAGCTCTGTCACTTCCACAAAACTCTTTTTAGGAGGCCGACTAAAATAAAGAGCAATAGCGCAGAGCTTTAAAAAGTGCACAGAAATCTTACACCAGAGTGCAGTTAAAATAAGCAAAAACTTCCTGCCTTGAGGTACCACTAGTCCCCGATGACCCATTCTCTGCATTAGTTCCATCTTTTGCCTTTGGTTTAGTCTGCTTATCATCACTTGAGTCACTGCAATGACAGGGGAAAGTATTATCATTTGGTTTTATCTGGCTTTTTCTTATTTTTCTTTGTACTTTATCATATATTTCATACAAAAGGAAAACAATGTGAGTAACGTAACCCAACGCACCTGAAAGCCTGGATGACCACAGTTCCAAACAAGATGAACAAGGCAGAGAAGATGAGAGATAGAAGAGGCATCATCTCTCGCCTAAATCATCAGCAAGTCAGGAAAAAAAGAAGTTTACTGGCATTTTATGATCAAGGTCACATTGTGCAGTTCAGAATAGAACTGATTGACTCGCTCATAAGAAACACACCTACCAGTTGTTATGTAGAATATCATCGATGACTTCAGAGAGGTAGTCGTAAGACGCATAGATCCACCGGATTACAAACATCTAAAGAGTTATGGTATGAATGGGGCTTAGTGACAGCATATGTGGCCGGGATTTAAAAATATCAGTTGTACAATGTGGCTCCGGAACATACCGAGGCAAATTCATTATTGAGCTCTGGCAGCACTGCATCATGGATGAGGATAGATGGATCCTTTTGAAGTCGCTCCAGCTCTTCCAGAAGACGCTGCTTGTCTTCCTCACTACCATTCCAGGCGGTAACTGGCTTGTACAATGTCTTACCGGCAGGATTACGCCTCTCCAGGATCACCACCTGAACACAAGACCCAACACATCCAAATACACACAAAACAAATAGAGAAAACAGATGAATATGCAACCAGAAACTAGACACAGATTAACAAAGTACTGTAAACAGTACAAAAACCAATGTACCAAATCTTAAAACTAGAAAACGTTACCTAAAAGATTAGTTGGCACTTTGAAATTGACGCCAGTAAGATTTTTTTTTAAGTTGTGGCAGAAAACGACAACAAAACTAAATTAATGGGAAGGGATGTACAAACTGTTAAAACCATTACGGTAATTGAAAATAAAAATAAATTTAAAACTCTGAACAAATATCCATACACAAGGGAAAAACAGAACATACATTAAAAGCAAGATCCAAAAATGATGCCACCTTCTTTGAATCCAAACTGTTAAAATGGCCTGAAGCAACATGGAAAACGATCCTGCTATCAGAAAATCCAAACATTGAATTAATCTTTTACATCTTGTAGGGGAGAGGGAGCACCTTGAACAGCACCAGCTCCTCCAAAGATGAAGCTATCTTCATGTTTAATGATATGCACAGCTTATAAAGCAACATGCAGAAGATGAATCTTTCAAGGAAGGTTGTTCCTCTTTCAGAAAGACAATACTAAACCACACATTCTGATTACATTACCACAGCATGGCCCCATGCTACAAGAGTTTCTGAGCTAAACCTGCTACCCATTAAAAACATTTAGGATATTGTTAAATTAAATATAGATAAAAGGGCCTCCACACTGCTAAGCAGCTGAATTTTTGCATCAAGCAAAAGGGGGAAAACATTTTGCTTTTAAAACTACAAAAATGGTCCCCTCATATCCCAAATGCTTGCAATGTTTGTAAAATCGGAAGACAATAATAATAATAATAATAATAATAATAATAATAATAATACTACATTTGATTTATATAGCGCTTTTCATGAACTCCAAGACGCTTTACAAGATAAAAGATAATAGAACAAGAGATGAATCTAATACAAATATAGACTAAAATGATATCAGTAAACAACAAGAATAAAGTTGAAATAAAAAATTGTTTCTATGATGAAAGCTGAGCGAAACATGTGAGTTTTTAGTTGGGATTTGAAGGTGGCTAAGTCTGTGGTGTCTCAGATGTATCATGATCGAGTTCCAAAGGATGGGGGCAGCGACAGAAAAGGCCCAATCCTCCAACAACACAGTATCAAACATGCCTCCATCCCCACACTACATTCTGCAAGATATTGTTGCAACACATTCAAAATGAGCACATACTTTTAAAATAATAAAGATTTTTCAGTTCAAACCTTTGATATTTCATACTGAAATTAAATTGTTCATAAATCCTCACATTGTGTTTAACACAGTATCCTAACTTTTTTTAGACGCAGGGTTGTCGGTGAACATGTGTGAGCATACCTGTGTTGGTGACGATGAACTGCCCTTGCTCTGCATGAGGACATCACAAAGTGGTTGCTGCAGCCTTTGGTACACATAAGCAAACCTCACAACTTCCCTGGTGTTGGTGGAAGCAAAAGAGAGAAATGCCTGGTTCCCAAAAGAAAAAGTCTCCTCATCGCCTGTGATCAGCAGGACACAGTATCTGAGGGGACGAGATACATTAGAGTTAAAATTGTTGCAGTTTCAGATTTTATTTTGTATCAGACGAGAACGGACAGATAAACATTTAAACTTACTTCCTGCGTCTGTGAAACTGTTTAACAGGACAGAGCTCATCAAAGAGCTTCTGATTGACCAGCCGCGGCGCAAGGAGGAACTTGTTGTTTGACATGAACTCATCAATTATCTGTTTTTTCATTCCTTTAGCCTGTGGAGACGTAAATAAAGATCTGTTTTCATGCGTGTCAAATTCACAACAAAAACTGAGAAGCGGTGTAAAAACATGGGACTTCCACATTTGATTTACCTGTATAATATCAGCAGGCTTCTCAATGTTCTCTTTGAAGACCAACATGGTTGGAGCATAAGTGTTAATATTAAACTGTTTTTGCAGATTGGCTGTTTCTGAGAGGCCCTGATCCACATAGCCAAACTGTAAGTAGTCCTTATAAGCAAAAGCTGTCAGCTACAGACATATAAAAAGGAAGATGATTAACATGTTTGCAAAAGTGACACCTGAGAGCATGGCACATAAAAAATATAAAAACCTACTTTGTACAGCAGAGGAACTACGGGTACTTGGTCAAAGAGAAGCACGTGAGGCTTGTTGAGCTCGTGCCAGCTGTTCAAGAACTGCTGGTCATTCTTGTCGTTGACCTGAAATATGGAAAATACAAGATGCTTCAGTCACTTTGATGAATATAGAGAAACTGTCCACATGTAATTCACTGTGAATCAGTTCTATAAATGAATTAATTGCTGTTAAAGTGCAGATTTTTACCCGATCCACCAGTCTCTGAGGAAGTAGGTCTTCTACAAATTGCCTCAGGTGCTCCTTCGCTACAGCATAATGGAAAAATGTCACTTTGCCATTTATAACTCCAAGTATGGATGGGGTGCGGTGAGCACCAAGGTGATTCGCTAGCCGCCTCTCATAGCCAACATCCACCACACCTACTCCAACACCTGCAAAGACCGGACATCCATAAAGATGTAAACATTCCTAACTCATCGTACTGAGGCAGAGTTGCTGGGAATTTTTCAAGCTCTTTCCAAACCTAGGCTCTCCATTTCCTGCACCACGTCCTTCCAGACAGGCTCGATATGAATGCAGCTGAAGCACCAATCTGAGGTGATCTTTATCAGGTATGGTCTTACATAACTGTCAGGCACCACATCGTTGACATACTGGTTGAAGTGCAGCGTGTACTTGCTATCAGCAAAATCTCTGTGGTTCTTGTTGTTGAAGGGGAAGTTGAAAAATGACTCATCAAAGTAAAAGTTGTCGTGGCGGTGGCCATAGCGACCGCTGCCATATGGCTGGGTATCATCAGTCTGCCCATAACGGTCGTAATTTGCACGCTTTTCCTCACTGGAAAGGATCTAGATTTGAAGTATAACAAATACCAATAAAGAAGTCATGTACATGCCATGCATTATCATTTGAAGACAACATGTTAGTGCATTCAAATGAAAACATGACTAACCTCATAAGATTTAGTGATCTTGATAAACATGTCCTCAGCACCTGGATTTTTGTTTTTGTCAGGATGCCTTCAGTGGAAGAAGATGCTCATTAGTTTACAACAGGGTAAGAATGATGACATCAACTTGGTAACATGGGGAAATATTTACCATTCTTTAGCCAGACGCTTGTAGACCTTCTTGATCTCAACCTGACTTGCACCCCTGGTTATTCCTAATATTTTGTACGGGTCCATCTCAGGCCCAGCATGGGTTGATCCTGTCAGCAGCACAGAGAGGACGACCACTACAGCCAGTAACAGAGACATCTTTGACCCTGCCATCGCAGTCATGTTTAACACATCTGCCCGACTATCAACAAAAGTGGATCGAGGATCTCCACTTTATGACAGATTTTAGATGGTTCATAAATCTGAGATACATAGTTGTTCTTCTAAAATGGTGAAGACAGCTAAAAATGACATTATAGCATGCTAACTACATAAGCTAGCAAAGATAGGAAATATGTAGCAGCAGAGAGAGCTTTCAAAATCCGGGGGACGTTTCCAGCCTGTAGCATCAATGCTATTCCTCGCGTTGACGTATTTTTTCCTGTTAGGACTGGTGGCGTAGCTACAGTGCCTACAGCTGTCTCAGCGCAACAGCTCTGCGCTCCGTCACCTCGAACAGATGTGACCAGCCGTAGTACACCACATATCTGGGAAAGGGTCTGCTCCTCGTCCCTGGCTAACGTTGGTATTACAGCGATATGTTGAGGTTGTGTTCCGCAGGTTCCGCAGCATCACACGGTTCCTCCAGGGCTGGCTGATGATAACCTGCCGCTGCGAATAGATAAGGAGGAGCCTGGTGTCGAAAGTATTTTTGGGAGATTGAGTATTCGCATTAGGTTTAATGATTTACAGGTTGGGATTTTTTTTTTTTGGCGTGATCTTGTTTTAGCACCCTATCCGTGCAACAGCGACACGCAGGGAACATAATCAAACGCATCCCTTATGTTATCAGTCTTCGCTCAGTTGACCAATCACAAGCAACGATGATGTAAACAAGGAAGTCTGAAGAGAAACCGAGCAAAATAAATGTAGACAATACGCTCTTATTATTTGTATAGGAACACGGTTATCATTACTATTATTCTCCTTTAAAAACAAAACAAATAAGAAGGTTTGTTTACATCGATTGAGCATGTAAAATAGATTTTTTGTTTGGTTTTGGTATAGCTTGTTGTTTCGCATTTCACAAATTTGTACGTGGAGAATGGAAGAACAACATAAGACAATACTTCAGCGAAACAGAGTCAATCTGGTGAAAGACTTGGATCCATCAAACCTCTATGATGCCCTCCTGGAAAAAGAAGTTTTCACCCAGGACATGATCGATGAGATAAAGGTACGTTGCGGTGAGGTTGTTTAAAGAAGCTGAATTAAAAACAAAAGACACCGATGACTGCGTCTCTTGTCAGAGTTCTGGGACCAGGCGAGACCAAGCCAGGCAGATGGTTCGGGACTTAGAAACCCGGGGGAGTCGAGCCTTTCCTCTATTTCTGGAGTGCCTTCAGGAGACGGGTCAGCACGACCTGGCAAAGACATTACACAATGGAGCCCCAGCGGTTCAGCTTCAGCCTGTGAAACCCGTACAAGTAGTCCATCCTATTCTCCAGCCTCTTCCAGTTAGTAAGTGTCTGAAACCAAACTCAGTTTGATCTGTTTTTACACCCTGACTGTTTCTTAAACAATGTCAACTTACAACAACTTGTAACTCTTATAACATGAACACTCACATACTGTATGTTCTCCTGCTTATGTTACAGCTTCTCCAATGGATGTGGATAAGAAAAGCAAAGATGCTGCCCCTGTTTTGCCATTAGAGAGGCCTACCACTACTCCTAGTCCATGTAAGACATGTTGTTCTTTTGAGCATTACTGAGTCATGTAAGTTCATTTTTGCCTAACATGTATTGATGCCACAGCACCTGAGAAGGAGTACCTAAGGCCGAGACCACCAGGCAGAACACGACGCGACAGTATTCAGGTAAAAAGCATTTATTTAGCCCATGTATCATAATGAATGTTATTTCTATACAAACTAACCGCTTAAATTGCTTGATAAACAACATCCATCATTAAACTCTGCTCACTTTTTTTTTCTGTATGCATATCAGAGCTATAAAATGGATGCCAGCCCCTGTGGTCATTGCCTCATCATAAACAATGTGGAGTTTGACCCTCAGAGTGAGCTAAGCAACCGCAAAGGGTCCAACATAGACTGTGACAAGCTAGAGAGAAGATTCAAGGCACTCAACTTTATTGTGGAGGTCAAGACAAACCTGAGACAAAGAGTAAGATTCTTTGCTTTTACCATTTTGTTTGAAACAGCATGAAAGAAAGCTATACTAACTGTTATCTCCACATTTCAGCAAATTAAACATGAACTGTCAGCTCTATCTAAGAAAGACCATTTACAGTATGACTGCTGTGTGGTTATCATACTTTCCCATGGGACTGAGGTAAGACCAAGCCTGTTTGTCTAGGTCAGTAACCTTAAATTATGGAGTATAAACTTAGGTCCTATCTAAGAACATTTATGTTTATATTTATTTGTAGGTAAGTCACAACCGCTTCCCTGGCGCCGTGTATGGTGTGGACGGACAGTATGTTCCAGTTCAGCATATCACAAACTACCTCAATGGCCAGCATTGCCCTTCTTTACAAAGCAAACCTAAACTCTTCTTCATTCAGGCTTGTGGAGGAGGTAGGTGACACCGAACACTGTTCATTAACTCAAAATGGCAAATGAAAATGCAATCCGAGTGTTTGTTTTTGTCCTTAAGGTGAAAGAGACACAGGCTTTGAGGTGTCCCCTGATGAGGTTCAGGCATCAATCAGTAGAGCAGATGACCAGATGGACGCCATCCCGATGTCGTCTAGCAGCGACTCACTGAGTACTTCTGATGAAACTGATGCCAGAGCCACTCTGCCCACCGCCAGTGACATTCTGGTGTCTTACTCTACTTTCCCAGGTGTGTTTGTGGCACAATATGTATTTGTTTTTGTTGATAAATCAGCATTTAGAATGCATTTTACTTAAAGTTAAAATATATTTAGCAGACTTATTTCACGGTTGCCTTTTTGACCACGTGACAAATACAGGTTATGTGTCCTGGAGAGACACTGAGTCTGGTTCTTGGTTCGTTGAGACGCTGGACCGCGTTCTTGAGGAAAACGCTGCTACTGATGACCTGGTCACCATGCTGATGATGGTGGGTTTCACTCGTCATATCCACATAAAAAGGATCCCCTTTATCCATAAACATATTTTTTTATATGAACACACATGTAACTCTTGACTGCCCATTTTCAGGTGAACCATGAAGTGTCCCAAAATTCTGCAAAAGGGCTTTACAAGCAGATGCCTGGTTCCTTTAATTTCCTCCGCAAACACCTTTACTTTCAAGCCCAGCCATAGTGGAAAAATGTAACTCTCAGGGAATGCTATTGTACTTTAAGACAGAAAAAAGAGTTTAAGTGAGTCTGATGTCTGAATTAGATTTTTTTGTGACTGGTTTCACTGAATGATCTTCTCTTACTGTTTATGTCTATCACTCCTGTGTCTTCATGTATTTTAGAAGTTGCAAAATTTTCTAAAGTTAACTTTTTTGGTGTAATGTCATTTTGGAAATAAAATACAGCATTTCTATACTGCAACAGTTATGGGCTATTTTGTTTTTCATCGGCACTGAGACATTTCACCGGCATATTGACAAGAGCAGAGGATCATCACAGCCTGTGAGTCCAAGATGTAAATCTTATGCAGCTCAAATGTTCCCCAAATTATTTTATCTGTGCAACACATTGATTTAAAAGTATATAACGCCCTGTTTTTACCTTGCATTGCATCTGAAACAGTCTATTGTGAAAATAGCTGCAGAAGAAACAGAAGACTTGGAATGAACCAAATATGTCCCACACAAGACAGTTAAAAGATAGAAGTGGAAAAACTTCTGTGTATCCTTCTGTTTCTTTCTGTAGAAATAAATGTACCTTATGAGGGAGATGGTTGATTTCCATTAAAAGTAAAAGTACATTTTATGTTTTGGCTAACTAGTTGTGCATTAAAAGGTGAGGCATGATGATATAAACAACCCAGTACCTACAGATGAGGATAAACTAATAAAAATATGCATTCTTAATTTAACATTTGCAGTCAGACAGCCTCCACAGTGTAGCCTTTGTTTTTAATGTTTTGAATTTCCTGTGGGGATCAAATTAGTAAAATTTGAGACAAGTGCAATCCAGACCCAGCACAGAACAGAGCTATTAATCGGAATGAGGGAAGATGGTGAATTAAATAAGTACTATTTAATCCAATGTTTAACAAAAGACCATACATCAGCTTTAAGTGTTTTGACTTTAAATAGTAAACATAAGCTGGTGATTAATGAAAGGTATCGTCTCTATCTGTACTGTTTTACATTTTTGTGGATAATGGCTTGAGTAAATACATTTTTTATATAACAATTCCCATGAGATGTATTTACAGATAATTACATAATTGCTGGGATAGGCTCCAGCCCACCCTGCATGGATTAAGCGGTACAGAAAATGGATGGATGGATGGTTTTGACAGCTGTATATAATCCATAATTCAACACAAACTCTTCTTCAGTGTCACAGAAGCTACAGAATTTGTTTCCATCATCTATAACGTTGTTGAACATGCAACCTGTGAGTGGCAGTTTGTATGACTTTCTCCAATTATACGATTAGATAATAGTTTACTAGATTTAACTAACCAATAGCAGAAGGTATTCATGAGTCAGAAACTTGATGTCATAAGGATACCTTATAGAAGTCTTTCATTTGTCCCACTGCCACCAGGGGTCTCCATAAAATTCAAAAATGAATCTATTTAATTTGCATCACCATCATTATAGTTTCATCAATCATAGTTTAATGTTTTATTTTGTATTTATTCATTTTAACAACCAAAAGTGAAATAAAACAAATAAATAAATAAAAACGAATAGAAAACACACAAGCAGCCACACATGCAAAGGCTGCAAGGTTTTCCTGGTCACCTTGACATATTTGGAGAACCTTGACACAACAATACATGTTCCTCCGAAGTAAAGACGCTTTACCTTTTCCTTTACCTGTGAGTATCTCATTCCTCTATTACTCCAGTTGTTTTAGATTAAAATACCTTCAACATTTGATGGACTGATATAATATTTAGTACATACGTTTATGGTTCCCAAATTAAATTCTAATTATTTGGCTCAGATACTCAATGTCAAAAGAAAAATCTTTAGCCTAACCTTTGCAAAGTGTTCACATACAAGAAAAAAAAAGTCTTGTTTTTCTGTCGATGTAGTTTAAGAATAAACTATTAAACAGTCACAATAACAGCTACAGCAGTCTGATAAATTAGTAAACTACATCCAAATCTCATACATATTCAGTTAATCTGATGTTACATGTGAGTGACTTTTAAATCTTCTTATAGACAGACTGTTAGCTATCAAGTTTAGCAAAGCCAGGAAGCCTGTTTTTATGACATAGTCTATGTTATTTCATATCACCTCATGTAGCTCATCCCACAAATGGAGAAACAGTCAGAACATATCTGCTGACTGTAGCTACACCCCCCCCCAGCTTGTCAGAAGTAGTCTTGAGAGGAAAATGAGGCCTCAGAATTTCTGTCTGTACTTGTTTGTTCTACTTTCTTTCATCATCTTGGCGTTGTCTTTTCCACACAAATTTCCACACACACCTCTGTTTTTGTATATTTCTGTACTAAAAAATCTAACAAGTTGGCTTCACTGATATGCAAATGTTTTGCCTCAAACGATTTAATTTTGGAAACTTGAGTTAAATGGGACAATTTGTGTTTGTAGGACGTAAATCATTTTGATTAATCTGAGTATTTTGTAAGTACATGAGGTTGTTTTAGAAGCTTGACGTGATCAACTCTCTGTAAATCAGAGGTGATGCTTCACAAAATCTGAGTTTGAGCTGGAGGGGGTTGCTGGTTCGAGCTGGGGAGGGTTTCGAAGTAGTGGCCTTTCTGTGTGGAGTTTGCATGTTCTCCCAGTGTATGCTTGGGTTCTCACTGGGTACTCCTGCTTCCTCCCACTGTCCAAAGATGTGCATGTTAGGTTAATTGTCTAAATTCTCCCTAGGAGTGTGTGCGTGAATGGTTGTTTGTCTATCTGTGTTGGCCCTGCGACGGACTGGCGACCTGTCCAGGGTGTACCCTGCCTCTCGCCTGATAATTGCTGGCATAGGCTCCAGCCCACCCGCCACCCTGAATGGTACAAAAAATGACTGAAGGAACAATGAATTCAGATTCTCCTTACTTAGATTCATGGACGGATTAGAATTGTTCTTTCCTCTGCTTTGCAATGGGAACTTGATGTTGACATGTTGCTAAACTAATATTACACCATTGGCTTCTCTGTACATGTATATAATAATAATATATAAAACTTGTATATAAAAACATTTGTGCAGGCAGGGATGCTAATGATGACAATATGTTCATAGTTTTATGTAATCAGTTGTTGTTATCACATGAAAAGTAAAGGCATGAAATTTACCCAGCTTGAGAGCAGTCAAATGTAAAAACTAAAATTAGTTCAAAATCATTCATTTTCATGACAGTCAATTGAAGTTTTAAACTATTATATAATGCCAAAAAATGCAACGTTTCATTCAATGAATGTCCTCTAATAGTTTGTCTTTAAATAGAGGTCCACAGCACTGTGCACTGACCCCCACCACCACCACTATCACCATTTCAAGTACTCATCTTATTTACACTCAAGCGCATTATTCTATTTAACCCTTTGTATTCCAAGTACACAACTTATTTAAGATGGGTGTTAATAACAACTTGATTAAAATGAAATCATAGCCAATCCACTAAATATATTCTGTTAAAGCCAATGCCACATTTCAGTGTGCAAGCTGAATATAACTCATCATAGATATATCAAATCTGCCTCGCCCAGCTTATGATGCTTTTTTTTAAGACAAGGGGGTGTGAAAGAGACATTGCCCCTTCAAAAGTTGTTTATCCTACAAAAATCTTCAATAGTTATCCCTAGACATTAGTACAAGCTTGGTTGTCTGGGTAACAGTGAACAGACATGATGTTAGATATCAGGCATGCTATGCAACAGTATTGGATGTGCTTAAGCCTGGAGCAAAAATATGCCTTTTCTTTTCTTCTGCTATTCATCATAAAAGGTCTTACAGACTGAACTATGAGGACCCATCACAGTTTATAATGATTTTGAGTCAAGTATACCAGTTCTTTTCTTTAGTTTAGGTATCACTCTCCCTCTGAGGGGATGTTGGGATCTTTATACTCCTAGGCATTTTATTACTTCCACACCTTGATATAACAATAGCTTATTTGTCATTGCCTTCACCTTGCTTGTCTGCGTGTATGTGTATTTGTGTCATGGGGGCAAAATATGTACGCAGGTGTTTATGTGTCTTTGCTAGAGACAGACTTGCACCACAACTGTGAAAAACATAGTCATGAAACTTTACAGGTGTATGACTGGGATCAAAACATATGTATAAATACACACAAGCATTTAAATATAAACATGTGTATATATGATTGTTATAGATGATTGTTGACTTCCGGAGGAAAAAGAGTAAACAAAACACTGTTTACATCCTGGGAGAAGAGGTGGTGGAGGAA